>JAVIAB010000008.1:667275-1087490 GCA_032433765.1 Megaustenia siamemsis | reverse complement strand
GTCAGTCTGTATGTTAGATTAGATGAGTCGTCAGTCTGTATGTTAGATTAGATGAGTCGTCAGTCTGTATGTTAGATTAGATGAGTCATCAGTCTGTATGTTAGATTAGATGAGTCATCAGTCTGTATGTTTAGATTAGATGAGATCATCAGTCTGTATGTTAGATTAGATGAGTCGTCAGTCTGTATGTTAGATTAGATGAGTCGTCAGTCTGTGTGTTAGATTAGATGAGTCGTCAGTCTGTATGTTAGATAGATGATTCCGTCAGTCTGTATGTTAGATTAGATGAGTCATCAGTCTGTATGTTAGATTAGATGAGTTGTCAGTCTGTATGTTAGATTAGATGAGTCGTCAGTCTGTATGTTAGATTAGATGAGTCATCAGTCTGTATGTTAGATTAGATGAGTCGTCAGTCTGTATGTTAGATTAGATGAGTCGTCAGTCTGTATGTTAGATTAGATGAGTCATCAGTCTGTATGTTAGATTAGATGAGTCGTCAGTCTGTATGTTAGATTAGATGAGTCATCAGTCTGTATGTTAGATTAGATGAGTCGTCAGTCTGTGTGTGTTAGATTAGATGAGTCATCAGTCTGTATGTTAGATTAGATGAGTCGTCAGTCTGTATGTTAGATTAGATGAGTCGTCAGTCTGTATGTTAGATTAGATGAGTCGTCAGTCTGTATGTTTAGATTAGATAGTCGTCAGTCTGTATGTTAGATTAGATGAGTCATCAGTCTGTATGTTAGATTAGATGAGTCTCAGTCTGTATGTTAGATTAGATGAGTCATCAGTCTGTATGTTAGATTAGATGAGTCATCAGTCTGTATGTTAGATTAGATGAGTCGTCAGTCTGTATGTTAGATTAGATGAGTCATCAGTCTGTATTGATTAGATGAGTCATCAGTCTGTATGTTAGATTAGATGAGTCATCAGTCTGTATGTTAGATTAGATGAGTTTCAGTCTGTATGTTAGATTAGATGAGTCGTCAGTCTGTATGTTAGATTAGATGAGTCATCAGTCTGTGTGTTAGATTAGATGAGTCGTCAGTCTGTATGTTAGATTAGATGAGTCAGTCAGTCTGTATGTTAGATTAGATGAGTCGTCAGTCTGTATGTTAGATTAGATGAGTTGTCAGTCTGTATGTTAGATTAGATGAGTTTCAGTCTGTATGTTAGATTAGATGAGTCATCAGTCTGTATGTTAGATTAGATGAGTCGTCAGTCTGTATGTTAGATTAGATGAGTCGTCAGTCTGTATGTTAGATTAGATGAGTCATCAGTCTGTATGTTAGATTAGATGAGTCATCAGTCTGTATGTTAGATTAGATGAGTCGTCAGTCTGTATGTTAGATTAGATGAGTCGTCAGTCTGTATGTTAGATTAGATGAGTCATCAGTCTGTATGTTAGATTAGATGAGTCATCAGTCTGTATGTTAGATTAGATGAGTCATCAGTCTGTATGTTAGATTAGATGAGTCATCAGTCTGTATGTTAGATTAGATGAGTCGTCAGTCTGTATGTTAGATTAGATGAGTCATCAGTCTGTATGTTAGATTAGATGAGTCGTCAGTCTGTATGTTAGATTAGATGAGTCGTCAGTCTGTATGTTAGATTAGATGAGTCGTCAGTCTGTATGTTAGATTAGATGAGTCTCAGTCTGTGTGTTAGATTAGATGAGTCGTCAGTCTGTATGTTAGATTAGATGAGTCGTCAGTCTGTATGTTAGATTAGATGAGTCATCAGTCTGTATGTTAGATTAGATGAGTTTCATCTGTATGTTAGATTAGATGAGTCGTCAGTCTGTATGTGATTAGATGAGTCGTCAGTCTGTATGTTAGATTAGATGAGTCATCAGTCTGTATGTTAGATTAGATGAGTCGTCAGTCTGTATGTTAGATTAGATGAGTCGTCAGTCTGTATGTTAGATTAGATGAGTCATCAGTCTGTATGTTAGATTAGATGAGTCATCAGTCTGTATGTTAGATTAGATGAGTCGTCAGTCTGTGTGTTAGATTAGATGAGTCGTCAGTCTGTATGTTAGATTAGATGAGTCATCAGTCTGTATGTTAGATTAGATGAGTCATCAGTCTGTATGTTAGATTAGATGAGTCGTCAGTCTGTATGTTAGATTAGATGAGTCGTCAGTCTGTATGTTAGATTAGATGAGTCGTCAGTCTGTATGTTAGATTAGATGAGTCATCAGTCTGTGTGTTAGATTAGATGAGTCATCAGTCTGTATGTTAGATTAGATGAGTCGTCAGTCTGTATGTTAGATTAGATGAGTCGTCAGTCTGTATGTTAGATTAGATGAGTCATCAGTCTGTATTAGATTAGATGAGTCATCAGTCTGTGTTAGATTAGATGAGTTGTCAGTCTGTGTTAGATTAGATGAGTCATCAGTCTGGTTAGATTAGATGAGTCGTCAGTCTGTGTTAGATTAGATGAGTCATCAGTCTGTGTGTTAGATTAGATGAGTCGTCAGTCTGTATGTTAGATTAGATGAGTCGTCAGTCTGTATGTTAGATTAGATGAGTCATCAGTCTGTGTTAGATTAGATGAGTCATCAGTCTGTGTTAGATTAGATGAGTTGTCAGTCTGTGTTAGATTAGATGAGTTGTCAGTCTGTGTGTAGATTAGATGAGTCGTCAGTCTGTGTGTTAGATTAGATGAGTCGTCAGTCTGTATGTTAGATTAGATGAGTTGTCAGTCTGTGTGTTAGATTAGATGAGTCGTCAGTCTGTATGTTAGATTAGATGAGTCATCAGTCTGTGTGTTAGATTAGATGAGTTGTCAGTCTGTGTGTTAGATTAGATGAGTCATCAGTCTGTGTTAGATTAGATGAGTCGTCAGTCTGTGTGTTAGATTAGATGAGTTTGTCAGTCATGTGTTAGATTAGATGAGTCATCAGTCTGTTGTTAGATTAGATGAGTCGTCAGTCTGTATGTTAGATTAGATGAGTCGTCAGTCTGTATGTTAGATTAGATGAGTCGTCAGTCTGTATGTTAGATTAGATGAGTTGTCAGTCTGTATGTTAGATTAGATGAGTCTCAGTCTGTATGTTAGATTAGATGAGTCGTCAGTCTGTGTTAGATTAGATGAGTCGTCAGTCTGTATGTTAGATTAGATGAGTCGTCAGTCTGTAGTGTTTAGATGAGTCGTCAGTCTGTATGTTAGATTAGATGAGTCGTCAGTCTGTATGTTAGATTAGATGAGTCGTCAGTCTGTATGTTAGATTAGATGAGTCATCAGTCTGTATGTTAGATTAGATGAGTCGTCAGTCTGTATGTTAGATTAGATGAGTCGTCAGTCTGTATGTTAGATTAGATGAGTCATCAGTCTGTTGTTAGATTAGATGAGTCGTCAGTCTGTTGTTAGATTAGATGAGTCATCAGTCTGTATGTTAGATTAGATGAGTCGTCAGTCTGTATGTTAGATTAGATGAGTCATCAGTCTGTATGTTAGATTAGATGAGTCGTCAGTCTGTATGTTAGATTAGATGAGTCGTCAGTCTGTATGTTAGATTAGATGAGTCATCAGTCTGTATGTTAGATTAGATGAGTCGTCAGTCTGTATGTTAGATTAGATGAGTCGTCAGTCTGTATGTTAGATTAGATGAGTCGTCAGTCTGTATGTTAGATTAGATGAGTCGTCAGTCTGTATGTTAGATTAGATGAGTCGTCAGTCTGTATGTTAGATTAGATGAGTCGTCAGTCTGTATGTTAGATTAGATGAGTCGTCAGTCTGTATGTTAGATTAGATGAGTCATCAGTCTGTATGTTAGATTAGATGAGTCATCAGTCTGTATGTTAGATTAGATGAGTCGTCAGTCTGTATGTTAGATTAGATGAGTCGTCAGTCTGTATGTTAGATTAGATGAGTCGTCAGTCTGTATGTTAGATTAGATTAGAGTTGTCAGTCTGTATGTTAGATTAGATGAGTCGTCAGTCTGTATGTTAGATTAGATGAGTCGTCAGTCTGTATGTTAGATTAGATGAGTCGTCAGTCTGTATGTTAGATTAGATGAGTCGTCAGTCTGTATGTTAGATTAGATGAGTCGTCAGTCTGTATGTTAGATTAGATGAGTCGTCAGTCTGTATGTTAGATTAGATGAGTTGTCAGTCTGTATGTTAGATTAGATGAGTCGTCAGTCTGTATGTTAGATTAGATGAGTCGTCAGTCTGTATGTTAGATTAGATGAGTCGTCAGTCTGTATGTTAGATTAGATGAGTCGTCAGTCTGTATGTTAGATTAGATTAGATGAGTCGTCAGTCTGTGTGTTAGATTAGATGAGTCGTCAGTCTGTATGTTAGATTAGATGAGTCGTCAGTCTGTATGTTAGATTAGATGAGTCGTCAGTCTGTATGTTAGATTAGATGAGTCGTCAGTCTGTATGTTAGATTAGATGAGTCGTCAGTCTGTATGTTAGATTAGATGAGTCGTCAGTCTGTATGTTAGATTAGATGAGTCGTCAGTCTGTATGTTAGATTAGATGAGTCGTCAGTCTGTATGTTAGATTAGATGAGTTGTCAGTCTGTGTTAGATTAGATGAGTTGTCAGTCTGTATGTTAGATTAGATGAGTCGTCAGTCTGTATGTTAGATTAGATGAGTCAGTCTGTATGTTAGATTAGATGAGTCAGTCAGTATGTTTAGATTAGATGAGTCGTCAGTCTGTATGTTAGATTAGATGAGTCTCAGTCTGTATGTTAGATTAGATTAGAGTTGTCAGTCTGTATGTTAGATTAGATGAGTCGTCAGTCTGTATGTTAGATTAGATGAGTCGTCAGTCTGTATGTTAGATTAGATGAGTCGTCAGTCTGTATGTTAGATTAGATGAGTCGTCAGTCTGTATGTTAGATTAGATGAGTCGTCAGTCTGTATGTTAGATTAGATGAGTTGTCAGTCTGTATGTTAGATTAGATGAGTCGTCAGTCTGTATGTTAGATTAGATGAGTCGTCAGTCTGTGTGTTAGATTAGATGAGTCGTCAGTCTGTATGTTAGATTAGATGAGTCGTCAGTCTGTATGTTAGATTAGATGAGTCGTCAGTCTGTATGTTAGATTAGATGAGTCGTCAGTCTGTATGTTAGATTAGATGAGTCGTCAGTCTGTATGTTAGATTAGATGAGTCGTCAGTCTGTGTTAGATTAGATGAGTCGTCAGTCTGTATGTTAGATTAGATGAGTCGTCAGTCTGTATGTTAGATTAGATGAGTCGTCAGTCTGTATGTTAGATTAGATGAGTCATCAGTCTGTATGTTAGATTAGATGAGTCGTCAGTCTGTGTGTTAGATTAGATGAGTCGTCAGTCTGTATGTTAGATTAGATGAGTCGTCAGTCTGTATGTTAGATTAGATGAGTCTCAGTCTGTATGTTAGATTAGATGAGTCGTCAGTCTGTATGTTAGATTAGATGAGTCGTCAGTCTGTATGTTAGATTAGATGAGTCGTCAGTCTGTATGTTAGATTAGATGAGTCGTCAGTCTGTATGTTAGATTAGATGAGTCGTCAGTCTGTATGTTAGATTAGATGAGTCGTCAGTCTGTATGTTAGATTAGATGAGTCGTCAGTCTGTATGTTAGATTAGATGAGTCGTCAGTCTGTATGTTAGATTAGATGAGTCGTCAGTCTGTATGTTAGATTAGATGAGTCGTCAGTCTGTATGTTAGATTAGATGAGTCGTCAGTCTGTATGTTAGATTAGATGAGTCGTCAGTCTGTATGTTAGATTAGATGAGTCGTCAGTCTGTATGTTAGATTAGATGAGTCGTCAGTCTGTATGTTAGATTAGATGAGTCATCAGTCTGTATGTTAGATTAGATGAGTCGTCAGTCTGTATGTTAGATTAGATGAGTCGTCAGTCTGTATGTTAGATTAGATGAGTTGTCAGTCTGTATGTTAGATTAGATGAGTCGTCAGTCTGTATGTTAGATTAGATGAGTCGTCAGTCTGTATGTTAGATTAGATGAGTCGTCAGTCTGTATGTTAGATTAGATGAGTCGTCAGTCTGTATGTTAGATTAGATGAGTCGTCAGTCTGTATGTTAGATTAGATGAGTCGTCAGTCTGTATGTTAGATTAGATGAGTCGTCAGTCTGTATGTTAGATTAGATGAGTCGTCAGTCTGTATGTTAGATTAGATGAGTCGTCAGTCTGTATGTTAGATTAGATGAGTCGTCAGTCTGTGTTAGATTAGATGAGTCGTCAGTCTGTATGTTAGATTAGATGAGTCGTCAGTCTGTATGTTAGATTAGATGAGTCGTCAGTCTGTATGTTAGATTAGATGAGTTCGTCAGTCTGTATGTTAGATTAGATGAGTCGTCAGTCTGTATGTTAGATTAGATGAGTCGTCAGTCTGTATGTTAGATTAGATGAGTGTCAGTCTGTATGTTAGATTAGATGAGTCGTCAGTCTGTATGTTAGATTAGATGAGTCGTCAGTCTGTATGTTAGATTAGATGAGTCGTCAGTCTGTATGTTAGATTAGATGAGTCGTCAGTCTGTATGTTAGATTAGATGAGTCGTCAGTCTGTATGTTAGATTAGATGAGTCGTCAGTCTGTATGTTAGATTAGATGAGTCGTCAGTCTGTATGTTAGATTAGATGAGTCGTCAGTCTGTATGTTAGATTAGATGAGTCGTCAGTCTGTATGTTAGATTAGATGAGTCGTCAGTCTGTATGTTAGATTAGATGAGTCGTCAGTCTGTATGTTAGATTAGATGAGTCAGTCTGTATGTTAGATTAGATGAGTCGTCAGTCTGTATGTTAGATTAGATGAGTTGTCAGTCTGTGTGTTAGATTAGATGAGTGTCAGTCTGTATGTGTTAGATTAGATGAGTTGTCAGTCTGTATGTTAGATTAGATGAGTCGTCAGTCTGTATGTTAGATTAGATGAGTCAGTCTGTATGTTAGATTAGATGAGTCGTCAGTCTGTATGTTAGATTAGATGAGTCGTCAGTCTGTGTGTTAGATTAGATGAGTCAGTCTGTATGTTAGATTAGATGAGTCGTCAGTCTGTATGTTAGATTAGATGAGTCGTCAGTCTGTATGTTAGATTAGATGAGTTGTCAGTCTGTGTTAGATTAGATGAGTCGTCAGTCTGTATGTTAGATTAGATGAGTCAGTCTGTATGTTAGATTAGATGAGTCGTCAGTCTGTATGTTAGATTAGATGAGTTGTCAGTCTGTATGTTAGATTAGATGAGTTGTCAGTCTGTATGTTAGATTAGATGAGTCGTCAGTCTGTATGTTAGATTAGATGAGTCGTCAGTCTGTATGTTAGATTAGATGAGTCGTCAGTCTGTATGTTAGATTAGATGAGTCGTCAGTCTGTATGTTAGATTAGATGAGTCGTCAGTCTGTATGTTAGATTAGATGAGTCGTCAGTCTGTATGTTAGATTAGATGAGTCGTCAGTCTGTATGTTAGATTAGATGAGTCGTCAGTCTGTATGTTAGATTAGATGAGTCGTCAGTCTGTATGTTAGATTAGATGAGTCGTCAGTCTGTATGTTAGATTAGATGAGTCGTCAGTCTGTATGTTAGATTAGATGAGTCAGTCTGTGTGTTAGATTAGATGAGTCAGTCTGTATGTTAGATTAGATGAGTCGTCAGTCTGTATGTTAGATTAGATGAGTCAGTCTGTATGTTAGATTAGATGAGTCGTCAGTCTGTGTGTTAGATTAGATGAGTCGTCAGTCTGTATGTTAGATTAGATGAGTTGTCAGTCTGTGTGTTAGATTAGATGAGTCGTCAGTCTGTATGTTAGATTAGATGAGTCGTCAGTCTGTATGTTAGATTAGATGAGTCATCAGTCTGTATGTTAGATTAGATGAGTCATCAGTCTGTGTGTTAGATTAGATGAGTCGTCAGTCTGTATGTTAGATTAGATGAGTCGTCAGTCTGTGTGTTAGATTAGATGAGTCGTCAGTCTGTATGTTAGATTAGATGAGTCGTCAGTCTGTATGTTAGATTAGATGAGTCGTCAGTCTGTATGTTAGATTAGATGAGTCGTCAGTCTGTATGTTAGATTAGATGAGTCGTCAGTCTGTGTGTTAGATTAGATGAGTCGTCAGTCTGTGTGTTAGATTAGATGAGTCGTCAGTCTGTATGTTAGATTAGATGAGTCGTCAGTCTGTATGTTAGATTAGATGAGTCGTCAGTCTGTATGTTAGATTAGATGAGTCGTCAGTCTGTATGTTAGATTAGATGAGTTGTCAGTCTGTATGTTAGATTAGATGAGTCGTCAGTCTGTGTGTTAGATTAGATGAGTCGTCAGTCTGTGTTAGATTAGATGAGTCGTCAGTCTGTGTGTTAGATTA
The DNA here is from genome assembly GCA_032433765.1 of Megaustenia siamemsis. Lineage (NCBI taxonomy): Eukaryota > Metazoa > Mollusca > Gastropoda > Stylommatophora > Ariophantidae > Megaustenia > Megaustenia siamemsis. The sequence goes on along the minus strand of JAVIAB010000008.1, from coordinate 1,079,180 downwards.
GATGAGTCGTCAGTCTGTGTGTTAGATTAGATGAGTTGTCAGTCTGTGTGTTAGATTAGATGAGTCGTCAGTCTGTGTGTTAGATTAGATGAGTTGTCAGTCTGTGTGTTAGATTAGATGAGTCGTCAGTCTGTGTGTTAGATTAGATGAGTTGTCAGTCTGTGTGTTAGATTAGATGAGTCGTCAGTCTGTATGTTAGATTAGATGAGTCGTCAGTCTGTATGTTAGATTAGATGAGTTGTCAGTCTGTGTGTTAGATTAGATGAGTCGTCAGTCTGTATGTTAGATTAGATGAGTCGTCAGTCTGTTGTTAGATTAGATGAGTTGTCAGTCTGTGTGTTAGATTAGATGAGTCGTCAGTCTGTATGTTAGATTAGATGAGTCGTCAGTCTGTATGTTAGATTAGATGAGTCGTCAGTCTGTATGTTAGATTAGATGAGTCGTCAGTCTGTATGTTAGATTAGATGAGTCGTCAGTCTGTATGTTAGATTAGATGAGTCGTCAGTCTGTATGTTAGATTAGATGAGTCGTCAGTCTGTATGTTAGATTAGATGAGTCGTCAGTCTGTATGTTAGATTAGATGAGTCGTCAGTCTGTATGTTAGATTAGATGAGTCGTCAGTCTGTATGTTAGATTAGATGAGTCGTCAGTCTGTATGTTAGATTAGATGAGTCGTCAGTCTGTATGTTAGATTAGATGAGTCGTCAGTCTGTGTGTTAGATTAGATGAGTCGTCAGTCTGTATGTTAGATTAGATGAGTCGTCAGTCTGTATGTTAGATTAGATGAGTTGTCAGTCTGTATGTTAGATTAGATGAGTTGTCAGTCTGTATGTTAGATTAGATGAGTCGTCAGTCTGTATGTTAGATTAGATGAGTCGTCAGTCTGTATGTTAGATTAGATGAGTCGTCAGTCTGTATGTTAGATTAGATGAGTTGTCAGTCTGTATGTTAGATTAGATGAGTCGTCAGTCTGTATGTTAGATTAGATGAGTTGTCAGTCTGTATGTTAGATTAGATGAGTCGTCAGTCTGTATGTTAGATTAGATGAGTCGTCAGTCTGTATGTTAGATTAGATGAGTTGTCAGTCTGTATGTTAGATTAGATGAGTTGTCAGTCTGTATGTTAGATTAGATGAGTCGTCAGTCTGTATGTTAGATTAGATGAGTCGTCAGTCTGTATGTTAGATTAGATGAGTCGTCAGTCTGTATGTTAGATTAGATGAGTCGTCAGTCTGTATGTTAGATTAGATGAGTTGTCAGTCTGTATGTTAGATTAGATGAGTCGTCAGTCTGTATGTTAGATTAGATGAGTCGTCAGTCTGTATGTTAGATTAGATGAGTCGTCAGTCTGTATGTTAGATTAGATGAGTCGTCAGTCTGTATGTTAGATTAGATGAGTCGTCAGTCTGTATGTTAGATTAGATGAGTCGTCAGTCTGTATGTTAGATTAGATGAGTTGTCAGTCTGTATGTTAGATTAGATGAGTCGTCAGTCTGTATGTTAGATTAGATGAGTCGTCAGTCTGTATGTTAGATTAGATGAGTCGTCAGTCTGTATGTTAGATTAGATGAGTCGTCAGTCTGTATGTTAGATTAGATGAGTCGTCAGTCTGTATGTTAGATTAGATGAGTCGTCAGTCTGTATGTTAGATTAGATGAGTCGTCAGTCTGTATGTTAGATTAGATGAGTCGTCAGTCTGTATGTTAGATTAGATGAGTCGTCAGTCTGTATGTTAGATTAGATGAGTCGTCAGTCTGTATGTTAGATTAGATGAGTCGTCAGTCTGTATGTTAGATTAGATGAGTCGTCAGTCTGTATGTTAGATTAGATGAGTCGTCAGTCTGTATGTTAGATTAGATGAGTCGTCAGTCTGTATGTTAGATTAGATGAGTCGTCAGTCTGTATGTTAGATTAGATGAGTCGTCAGTCTGTATGTTAGATTAGATGAGTCGTCAGTCTGTATGTTAGATTAGATGAGTCGTCAGTCTGTATGTTAGATTAGATGAGTCGTCAGTCTGTATGTTAGATTAGATGAGTCGTCAGTCTGTATGTTAGATTAGATGAGTCGTCAGTCTGTATGTTAGATTAGATGAGTCGTCAGTCTGTATGTTAGATTAGATGAGTCGTCAGTCTGTATGTTAGATTAGATGAGTTGTCAGTCTGTATGTTAGATTAGATGAGTCGTCAGTCTGTATGTTAGATTAGATGAGTCAGTCTGTATGTTAGATTAGATGAGTCGTCAGTCTGTATGTTAGATTAGATGAGTCGTCAGTCTGTATGTTAGATTAGATGAGTCGTCAGTCTGTATGTTAGATTAGATGAGTCGTCAGTCTGTATGTTAGATTAGATGAGTCGTCAGTCTGTATGTTAGATTAGATGAGTCGTCAGTCTGTATGTTAGATTAGATGAGTTGTCAGTCTGTATGTTAGATTAGATGAGTCGTCAGTCTGTATGTTAGATTAGATGAGTCGTCAGTCTGTATGTTAGATTAGATGAGTCGTCAGTCTGTATGTTAGATTAGATGAGTTGTCAGTCTGTATGTTAGATTAGATGAGTCGTCAGTCTGTATGTTAGATTAGATGAGTTGTCAGTCTGTATGTTAGATTAGATGAGTCGTCAGTCTGTATGTTAGATTAGATGAGTCGTCAGTCTGTATGTTAGATTAGATGAGTTGTCAGTCTGTATGTTAGATTAGATGAGTCGTCAGTCTGTATGTTAGATTAGATGAGTTGTCAGTCTGTATGTTAGATTAGATGAGTCGTCAGTCTGTGTGTTAGATTAGATGAGTTGTCAGTCTGTGTGTTAGATTAGATGAGTCGTCAGTCTGTATGTTAGATTAGATGAGTTGTCAGTCTGTATGTTAGATTAGATGAGTCGTCAGTCTGTATGTTAGATTAGATGAGTTGTCAGTCTGTATGTTAGATTAGATGAGTTGTCAGTCTGTGTGTTAGATTAGATGAGTTGTCAGTCTGTGTGTTAGATTAGATGAGTTGTCAGTCTGTGTGTTAGATTAGATGAGTTGTCAGTCTGTGTGTTAGATTAGATGAGTTGTCAGTCTGTGTGTTAGATTAGATGAGTTGTCAGTCTGTGTGTTAGATTAGATGAGTTGTCAGTCTGTGTGTTAGATTAGATGAGTTGTCAGTCTGTGTTAGATTAGATGAGTTGTCAGTCTGTGTTAGATTAGATGAGTTGTCAGTCTGTGTGTTAGATTAGATGAGTTGTCAGTCTGTGTGTTAGATTAGATGAGTTGTCAGTCTGTGTTAGATTAGATGAGTTGTCAGTCTGTGTGTTAGATTAGATGAGTTGTCAGTCTGTGTGTTAGATTAGATGAGTTGTCAGTCTGTGTGTTAGATTAGATGAGTTGTCAGTCTGTGTGTTAGATTAGATGAGTTGTCAGTCTGTGTGTTAGATTAGATGAGTTGTCAGTCTGTGTGTTAGATTAGATGAGTTGTCAGTCTGTGTTAGATTAGATGAGTTGTCAGTCTGTGTGTTAGATTAGATGAGTTGTCAGTCTGTGTGTTAGATTAGATGAGTTGTCAGTCTGTGTGTTAGATTAGATGAGTTGTCAGTCTGTGTGTTAGATTAGATGAGTTGTCAGTCTGTGTGTTAGATTAGATGAGTTGTCAGTCTGTGTTTAGATTAGATGAGTTGTCAGTCTGTGTGTTAGATTAGATGAGTTGTCAGTCTGTGTTAGATTAGATGAGTTGTCAGTCTGTGTGTTAGATTAGATGAGTTGTCAGTCTGTGTGTTAGATTAGATGAGTCGTCAGTCTGTGTTAGATTAGATGAGTTGTCAGTCTGTGTGTTAGATTAGATGAGTCGTCAGTCTGTGTGTTAGATTAGATGAGTTGTCAGTCTGTGTTAGATTAGATGAGTTGTCAGTCTGTGTGTTAGATTAGATGAGTTGTCAGTCTGTGTGTTAGATTAGATGAGTTGTCAGTCTGTGTGTTAGATTAGATGAGTTGTCAGTCTGTGTGTTAGATTAGATGAGTTGTCAGTCTGTGTGTTAGATTAGATGAGTTGTCAGTCTGTGTGTTAGATTAGATGAGTTGTCAGTCTGTATGTTAGATTAGATGAGTTGTCAGTCTGTGTTTAGATTAGATGAGTTGTCAGTCTGTGTGTTAGATTAGATGAGTCGTCAGTCTGTTTAGATTAGATGAGTCGTCAGTCTGTATGTTAGATTAGATGAGTCAGTCTGTATGTTAGATTAGATGAGTCGTCAGTCTGTATGTTAGATTAGATGAGTCGTCAGTCTGTATGTTAGATTAGATGAGTCGTCAGTCTGTATGTTAGATTAGATGAGTCAGTCTGTATGTTAGATTAGATGAGTCGTCAGTCTGTATGTTAGATTAGATGAGTCGTCAGTCTGTATGTTAGATTAGATGAGTCAGTCTGTATGTTAGATTAGATGAGTCATCAGTCTGTATGTTAGATTAGATGAGTCGTCAGTCTGTATGTTAGATTAGATGAGTCGTCAGTCTGTATGTTAGATTAGATGAGTCGTCAGTCTGTATGTTAGATTAGATGAGTCGTCAGTCTGTATGTTAGATTAGATGAGTCGTCAGTCTGTATGTTAGATTAGATGAGTCGTCAGTCTGTATGTTAGATTAGATGAGTCGTCAGTCTGTATGTTAGATTAGATGAGTCGTCAGTCTGTATGTTAGATTAGATGAGTCGTCAGTCTGTATGTTAGATTAGATGAGTCGTCAGTCTGTATGTTAGATTAGATGAGTCGTCAGTCTGTATGTTAGATTAGATGAGTCGTCAGTCTGTATGTTAGATTAGATGAGTCGTCAGTCTGTATGTTAGATTAGATGAGTCGTCAGTCTGTATGTTAGATTAGATGAGTCGTCAGTCTGTATGTTAGATTAGATGAGTCGTCAGTCTGTATGTTAGATTAGATGAGTCGTCAGTCTGTATGTTAGATTAGATGAGTCGTCAGTCTGTATGTTAGATTAGATGAGTCGTCAGTCTGTATGTTAGATTAGATGAGTCGTCAGTCTGTATGTTAGATTAGATGAGTCGTCAGTCTGTATGTTAGATTAGATGAGTCGTCAGTCTGTATGTTAGATTAGATGAGTCGTCAGTCTGTATGTTAGATTAGATGAGTCGTCAGTCTGTATGTTAGATTAGATGAGTCGTCAGTCTGTATGTTAGATTAGATGAGTCGTCAGTCTGTATGTTAGATTAGATGAGTCGTCAGTCTGTATGTTAGATTAGATGAGTCGTCAGTCTGTATGTTAGATTAGATGAGTCGTCAGTCTGTATGTTAGATTAGATGAGTCAGTCTGTATGTTAGATTAGATGAGTCGTCAGTCTGTATGTTAGATTAGATGAGTCGTCAGTCTGTATGTTAGATTAGATGAGTCGTCAGTCTGTATGTTAGATTAGATGAGTCGTCAGTCTGTATGTTAGATTAGATGAGTCGTCAGTCTGTATGTTAGATTAGATGAGTCAGTCTGTATGTTAGATTAGATGAGTCGTCAGTCTGTGTGTTAGATTAGATGAGTCGTCAGTCTGTATGTTAGATTAGATGAGTCGTCAGTCTGTGTTAGATTAGATGAGTCGTCAGTCTGTATGTTAGATTAGATGAGTCAGTCTGTATGTTAGATTAGATGAGTTGTCAGTCTGTGTGTTAGATTAGATGAGTCGTCAGTCTGTATGTTAGATTAGATGAGTCGTCAGTCTGTATGTTAGATTAGATGAGTCGTCAGTCTGTGTGTTAGATTAGATGAGTCGTCAGTCTGTATGTTAGATTAGATGAGTCGTCAGTCTGTGTGTTAGATTAGATGAGTCGTCAGTCTGTGTGTTAGATTAGATGAGTCGTCAGTCTGTGTGTTAGATTAGATGAGTCGTCAGTCTGTGTGTTAGATTAGATGAGTCGTCAGTCTGTATGTTAGATTAGATGAGTCGTCAGTCTGTATGTTAGATTAGATGAGTCGTCAGTCTGTGTGTTAGATTAGATGAGTCGTCAGTCTGTGTGTTAGATTAGATGAGTCGTCAGTCTGTGTGTTAGATTAGATGAGTCAGTCTGTGTGTTAGATTAGATGAGTCGTCAGTCTGTATGTTAGATTAGATGAGTCGTCAGTCTGTATGTTAGATTAGATGAGTCAGTCTGTATGTTAGATTAGATGAGTCGTCAGTCTGTATGTTAGATTAGATGAGTCGTCAGTCTGTATGTTAGATTAGATGAGTCGTCAGTCTGTATGTTAGATTAGATGAGTCGTCAGTCTGTATGTTAGATTAGATGAGTCGTCAGTCTGTATGTTAGATTAGATGAGTCGTCAGTCTGTATGTTAGATTAGATGAGTCGTCAGTCTGTATGTTAGATTAGATGAGTCGTCAGTCTGTATGTTAGATTAGATGAGTCGTCAGTCTGTATGTTAGATTAGATGAGTCGTCAGTCTGTATGTTAGATTAGATGAGTCGTCAGTCTGTATGTTAGATTAGATGAGTCGTCAGTCTGTATGTTAGATTAGATGAGTCGTCAGTCTGTATGTTAGATTAGATGAGTCGTCAGTCTGTATGTTAGATTAGATGAGTCGTCAGTCTGTATGTTAGATTAGATGAGTCGTCAGTCTGTATGTTAGATTAGATGAGTCGTCAGTCTGTGTTAGATTAGATGAGTCGTCAGTCTGTATGTTAGATTAGATGAGTCGTCAGTCTGTATGTTAGATTAGATGAGTCGTCAGTCTGTATGTTAGATTAGATGAGTCGTCAGTCTGTATGTTAGATTAGATGAGTCGTCAGTCTGTATGTTAGATTAGATGAGTCGTCAGTCTGTATGTTAGATTAGATGAGTCGTCAGTCTGTATGTTAGATTAGATGAGTCGTCAGTCTGTGTGTTAGATTAGATGAGTCGTCAGTCTGTGTGTTAGATTAGATGAGTCGTCAGTCTGTATGTTAGATTAGATGAGTCGTCAGTCTGTATGTTAGATTAGATGAGTCGTCAGTCTGTATGTTAGATTAGATGAGTCGTCAGTCTGTATGTTAGATTAGATGAGTCGTCAGTCTGTGTGTTAGATTAGATGAGTCGTCAGTCTGTATGTTAGATTAGATGAGTCGTCAGTCTGTATGTTAGATTAGATGAGTCGTCAGTCTGTATGTTAGATTAGATGAGTCGTCAGTCTGTATGTTAGATTAGATGAGTCGTCAGTCTGTATGTTAGATTAGATGAGTCGTCAGTCTGTATGTTAGATTAGATGAGTCGTCAGTCTGTATGTTAGATTAGATGAGTCGTCAGTCTGTATGTTAGATTAGATGAGTCGTCAGTCTGTATGTTAGATTAGATGAGTCGTCAGTCTGTATGTTAGATTAGATGAGTCGTCAGTCTGTATGTTAGATTAGATGAGTCGTCAGTCTGTATGTTAGATTAGATGAGTCGTCAGTCTGTATGTTAGATTAGATGAGTCGTCAGTCTGTATGTTAGATTAGATGAGTCATCAGTCTGTATGTTAGATTAGATGAGTCGTCAGTCTGTATGTTAGATTAGATGAGTCGTCAGTCTGTATGTTAGATTAGATGAGTCATCAGTCTGTATGTTAGATTAGATGAGTCATCAGTCTGTATGTTAGATTAGATGAGTCATCAGTCTGTATGTTAGATTAGATGAGTCATCAGTCTGTATGTTAGATTAGATGAGTCATCAGTCTGTATGTTAGATTAGATGAGTCATCAGTCTGTATGTTAGATTAGATGAGTCGTCAGTCTGTATGTTAGATTAGATGAGTCGTCAGTCTGTATGTTAGATTAGATGAGTCGTCAGTCTGTATGTTAGATTAGATGAGTCGTCAGTCTGTATGTTAGATTAGATGAGTCGTCAGTCTGTATGTTAGATTAGATGAGTCGTCAGTCTGTATGTTAGATTAGATGAGTCGTCAGTCTGTATGTTAGATTAGATGAGTCGTCAGCCTGTATGTTAGATTAGATGAGTCGTCAGCCTGTATGTTAGATTAGATGAGTCGTCAGTCTGTATGTTAGATTAGATGAGTCGTCAGTCTGTATGTTAGATTAGATGAGTCGTCAGCCTGTATGTTAGATTAGATGAGTCGTCAGCCTGTATGTTAGATTAGATGAGTCGTCAGCCTGTATGTTAGATTAGATGAGTCGTCAGTCTGTATGTTAGATTAGATGAGTCGTCAGTCTGTATGTTAGATTAGATGAGTCGTCAGTCTGTATGTTAGATTAGATGAGTCGTCAGTCTGTATGTTAGATTAGATGAGTCGTCAGTCTGTATGTTAGATTAGATGAGTCGTCAGTCTGTATGTTAGATTAGATGAGTCATCAGTCTGTATGTTAGATTAGATGAGTCATCAGTCTGTATGTTAGATTAGATGAGTCATCAGTCTGTATGTTAGATTAGATGAGTCATCAGTCTGTATGTTAGATTAGATGAGTCATCAGTCTGTATGTTAGATTAGATGAGTCATCAGTCTGTATGTTAGATTAGATGAGTCATCAGTCTGTATGTTAGATTAGATGAGTCATCAGTCTGTATGTTAGATTAGATGAGTCATCAGTCTGTATGTTAGATTAGATGAGTCATCAGTCTGTATGTTAGATTAGATGAGTCGTCAGTCTGTATGTTAGATTAGATGAGTCGTCAGTCTGTATGTTAGATTAGATGAGTCGTCAGTCTGTATGTTAGATTAGATGAGTCGTCAGTCTGTATGTTAGATTAGATGAGTCATCAGTCTGTATGTTAGATTAGATGAGTCGTCAGTCTGTATGTTAGATTAGATGAGTCGTCAGTCTGTATGTTAGATTAGATGAGTCGTCAGTCTGTATGTTAGATTAGATGAGTCGTCAGTCTGTATGTTAGATTAGATGAGTCGTCAGTCTGTATGTTAGATTAGATGAGTCGTCAGTCTGTATGTTAGATTAGATGAGTCGTCAGTCTGTATGTTAGATTAGATGAGTCGTCAGTCTGTATGTTAGATTAGATGAGTCGTCAGTCTGTATGTTAGATTAGATGAGTCGTCAGTCTGTATGTTAGATTAGATGAGTCGTCAGTCTGTATGTTAGATTAGATGAGTCGTCAGTCTGTATGTTAGATTAGATGAGTCGTCAGTCTGTATGTTAGATTAGATGAGTCGTCAGTCTGTATGTTAGATTAGATGAGTCATCAGTCTGTATGTTAGATTAGATGAGTCGTCAGTCTGTATGTTAGATTAGATGAGTCATCAGTCTGTATGTTAGATTAGATGAGTCGTCAGTCTGTATGTTAGATTAGATGAGTCGTCAGTCTGTGTGTTAGATTAGATGAGTCGTCAGTCTGTGTGTTAGATTAGATGAGTCATCAGTCTGTATGTTAGATTAGATGAGTCATCAGTCTGTATGTTAGATTAGATGAGTCATCAGTCTGTGTGTTAGATTAGATGAGTCGTCAGTCTGTGTGTTAGATTAGATGAGTCGTCAGTCTGTGTGTTAGATTAGATGAGTCGTCAGTCTGTATGTTAGATTAGATGAGTCGTCAGTCTGTGTGTTAGATTAGATGAGTCATCAGTCTGTATGTTAGATTAGATGAGTCGTCAGTCTGTATGTTAGATTAGATGAGTCGTCAGTCTGTATGTTAGATTAGATGAGTCGTCAGTCTGTGTGTTAGATTAGATGAGTCATCAGTCTGTATGTTAGATTAGATGAGTCGTCAGTCTGTGTGTTAGATTAGATGAGTCGTCAGTCTGTATGTTAGATTAGATGAGTCGTCAGTCTGTGTGTTAGATTAGATGAGTCGTCAGTCTGTATGTTAGATTAGATGAGTCGTCAGTCTGTATGTTAGATTAGATGAGTCGTCAGTCTGTATGTTAGATTAGATGAGTCGTCAGTCTGTATGTTAGATTAGATGAGTCGTCAGTCTGTGTGTTAGATTAGATGAGTCGTCAGTCTGTATGTTAGATTAGATGAGTCGTCAGTCTGTATGTTAGATTAGATGAGTCGTCAGTCTGTATGTTAGATTAGATGAGTCGTCAGTCTGTATGTTAGATTAGATGAGTCGTCAGTCTGTATGTTAGATTAGATGAGTCATCAGTCTGTATGTTAGATTAGATGAGTCGTCAGTCTGTATGTTAGATTAGATGAGTCATCAGTCTGTGTGTTAGATTAGATGAGTCGTCAGTCTGTATGTTAGATTAGATGAGTCGTCAGTCTGTGTGTTAGATTAGATGAGTCGTCAGTCTGTGTGTTAGATTAGATGAGTCGTCAGTCTGTGTGTTAGATTAGATGAGTCGTCAGTCTGTGTGTTAGATTAGATGAGTCGTCAGTCTGTATGTTAGATTAGATGAGTCATCAGTCTGTGTGTTAGATTAGATGAGTCGTCAGTCTGTATGTTAGATTAGATGAGTCGTCAGTCTGTATGTTAGATTAGATGAGTCATCAGTCTGTGTGTTAGATTAGATGAGTCGTCAGTCTGTGTGTTAGATTAGATGAGTCGTCAGTCTGTGTGTTAGATTAGATGAGTCGTCAGTCTGTGTGTTAGATTAGATGAGTCGTCAGTCTGTGTGTTAGATTAGATGAGTTGTCAGTCTGTGTGTTAGATTAGATGAGTCGTCAGTCTGTGTGTTAGATTAGATGAGTCGTCAGTCTGTGTGTTAGATTAGATGAGTCGTCAGTCTGTGTGTTAGATTAGATGAGTCGTCAGTCTGTGTGTTAGATTAGATGAGTCGTCAGTCTGTGTGTTAGATTAGATGAGTTGTCAGTCTGTGTGTTAGATTAGATGAGTCGTCAGTCTGTGTGTTAGATTAGATGAGTTGTCAGTCTGTGTGTTAGATTAGATGAGTCGTCAGTCTGTGTGTTAGATTAGATGAGTCGTCAGTCTGTGTGTTAGATTAGATGAGTTGTCAGTCTGTGTGTTAGATTAGATGAGTCGTCAGTCTGTATGTTAGATTAGATGAGTCGTCAGTCTGTGTGTTAGATTAGATGAGTCGTCAGTCTGTGTGTTAGATTAGATGAGTCGTCAGTCTGTGTGTTAGATTAGATGAGTCGTCAGTCTGTGTGTTAGATTAGATGAGTCGTCAGTCTGTGTGTTAGATTAGATGAGTCGTCAGTCTGTGTGTTAGATTAGATGAGTCGTCAGTCTGTGTGTTAGATTAGATGAGTCGTCAGTCTGTGTGTTAGATTAGATGAGTCGTCAGTCTGTGTGTTAGATTAGATGAGTCGTCAGTCTGTATGTTAGATTAGATGAGTCGTCAGTCTGTATGTTAGATTAGATGAGTCGTCAGTCTGTATGTTAGATTAGATGAGTCGTCAGTCTGTATGTTAGATTAGATGAGTCGTCAGTCTGTATGTTAGATTAGATGAGTCGTCAGTCTGTATGTTAGATTAGATGAGTCGTCAGTCTGTATGTTAGATTAGATGAGTCGTCAGTCTGTATGTTAGATTAGATGAGTCGTCAGTCTGTATGTTAGATTAGATGAGTCGTCAGTCTGTGTGTTAGATTAGATGAGTCGTCAGTCTGTGTGTTAGATTAGATGAGTCGTCAGTCTGTGTGTTAGATTAGATGAGTCGTCAGTCTGTATGTTAGATTAGATGAGTCGTCAGTCTGTATGTTAGATTAGATGAGTCGTCAGTCTGTATGTTAGATTAGATGAGTCGTCAGTCTGTATGTTAGATTAGATGAGTCGTCAGTCTGTATGTTAGATTAGATGAGTCGTCAGTCTGTGTGTTAGATTAGATGAGTCGTCAGTCTGTGTGTTAGATTAGATGAGTCGTCAGTCTGTATGTTAGATTAGATGAGTCGTCAGTCTGTATGTTAGATTAGATGAGTCGTCAGTCTGTATGTTAGATTAGATGAGTCGTCAGTCTGTATGTTAGATTAGATGAGTCGTCAGTCTGTATGTTAGATTAGATGAGTCGTCAGTCTGTATGTTAGATTAGATGAGTCGTCAGTCTGTATGTTAGATTAGATGAGTCGTCAGTCTGTATGTTAGATTAGATGAGTCGTCAGTCTGTATGTTAGATTAGATGAGTCGTCAGTCTGTATGTTAGATTAGATGAGTCGTCAGTCTGTATGTTAGATTAGATGAGTCGTCAGTCTGTATGTTAGATTAGATGAGTCGTCAGTCTGTGTGTTAGATTAGATGAGTCGTCAGTCTGTGTGTTAGATTAGATGAGTCGTCAGTCTGTGTGTTAGATTAGATGAGTCGTCAGTCTGTGTGTTAGATTAGATGAGTCAGTCTGTGTGTTAGATTAGATGAGTCGTCAGTCTGTGTGTTAGATTAGATGAGTCGTCAGTCTGTGTGTTAGATTAGATGAGTCGTCAGTCTGTATGTTAGATTAGATGAGTCGTCAGTCTGTGTGTTAGATTAGATGAGTCGTCAGTCTGTGTGTTAGATTAGATGAGTCGTCAGTCTGTATGTTAGATTAGATGAGTCGTCAGTCTGTGTGTTAGATTAGATGAGTCGTCAGTCTGTGTGTTAGATTAGATGAGTCGTCAGTCTGTATGTTAGATTAGATGAGTCGTCAGTCTGTATGTTAGATTAGATGAGTCGTCAGTCTGTGTGTTAGATTAGATGAGTCGTCAGTCTGTATGTTAGATTAGATGAGTCGTCAGTCTGTATGTTAGATTAGATGAGTCGTCAGTCTGTATGTTAGATTAGATGAGTCGTCAGTCTGTATGTTAGATTAGATGAGTCGTCAGTCTGTATGTTAGATTAGATGAGTCGTCAGTCTGTATGTTAGATTAGATGAGTCGTCAGTCTGTGTGTTAGATTAGATGAGTCGTCAGTCTGTGTGTTAGATTAGATGAGTCGTCAGTCTGTGTGTTAGATTAGATGAGTCGTCAGTCTGTGTGTTAGATTAGATGAGTCGTCAGTCTGTATGTTAGATTAGATGAGTCGTCAGTCTGTGTGTTAGATTAGATGAGTCGTCAGTCTGTGTGTTAGATTAGATGAGTCGTCAGTCTGTATGTTAGATTAGATGAGTCGTCAGTCTGTATGTTAGATTAGATGAGTCGTCAGTCTGTATGTTAGATTAGATGAGTCGTCAGTCTGTATGTTAGATTAGATGAGTCGTCAGTCTGTATGTTAGATTAGATGAGTCGTCAGTCTGTATGTTAGATTAGATGAGTCGTCAGTCTGTGTGTTAGATTAGATGAGTCGTCAGTCTGTGTGTTAGATTAGATGAGTCGTCAGTCTGTGTGTTAGATTAGATGAGTCGTCAGTCTGTGTGTTAGATTAGATGAGTTGTCAGTCTGTGTGTTAGATTAGATGAGTCGTCAGTCTGTGTGTTAGATTAGATGAGTCGTCAGTCTGTGTGTTAGATTAGATGAGTCGTCAGTCTGTGTGTTAGATTAGATGAGTCGTCAGTCTGTGTGTTAGATTAGATGAGTCGTCAGTCTGTGTGTTAGATTAGATGAGTCGTCAGTCTGTGTGTTAGATTAGATGAGTCGTCAGTCTGTGTGTTAGATTAGATGAGTCGTCAGTCTGTGTGTTAGATTAGATGAGTCGTCAGTCTGTATGTTAGATTAGATGAGTCGTCAGTCTGTATGTTAGATTAGATGAGTCGTCAGTCTGTGTGTTAGATTAGATGAGTCGTCAGTCTGTATGTTAGATTAGATGAGTCGTCAGTCTGTATGTTAGATTAGATGAGTCGTCAGTCTGTATGTTAGATTAGATGAGTCGTCAGTCTGTATGTTAGATTAGATGAGTCGTCAGTCTGTATGTTAGATTAGATGAGTCGTCAGTCTGTGTGTTAGATTAGATGAGTCGTCAGTCTGTGTGTTAGATTAGATGAGTCGTCAGTCTGTGTGTTAGATTAGATGAGTCGTCAGTCTGTATGTTAGATTAGATGAGTTGTCAGTCTGTATGTTAGATTAGATGAGTCGTCAGTCTGTGTGTTAGATTAGATGAGTCGTCAGTCTGTATGTTAGATTAGATGAGTCGTCAGTCTGTGTGTTAGATTAGATGAGTCGTCAGTCTGTGTGTTAGATTAGATGAGTCGTCAGTCTGTATGTTAGATTAGATGAGTCGTCAGTCTGTGTGTTAGATTAGATGAGTCGTCAGTCTGTGTGTTAGATTAGATGAGTCGTCAGTCTGTGTGTTAGATTAGATGAGTCGTCAGTCTGTATGTTAGATTAGATGAGTCGTCAGTCTGTGTGTTAGATTAGATGAGTCGTCAGTCTGTATGTTAGATTAGATGAGTCGTCAGTCTGTGTGTTAGATTAGATGAGTCGTCAGTCTGTGTGTTAGATTAGATGAGTCGTCAGTCTGTGTGTTAGATTAGATGAGTTGTCAGTCTGTGTGTTAGATTAGATGAGTCGTCAGTCTGTGTGTTAGATTAGATGAGTCGTCAGTCTGTGTGTTAGATTAGATGAGTCGTCAGTCTGTGTGTTAGATTAGATGAGTTGTCAGTCTGTGTGTTAGATTAGATGAGTTGTCAGTCTCATCGTTAAATAAGATGAGTCGTCAGCCTCCTCGTTAGTTATCTCTTATATCTCATTAGAGTTCATTTCCTGGACTAATCCACTGGTAGATCTGGTCTTGGGATGACAGTTCAAAACTAAAAAAAAAACTTATTTTTCAATGCGGGGTCTATTTTTAATTTAAGTTTGTTTTGTTGCTTCTATCTTTTCTCTCTCACACACACATACACAAACTCTCTCCCTTTCTCTCCACCCCCCCCCCCCCCAATCTGGGTGTATATTTGAGTTCGGTATTTCTATGAGCGACCATCACTATTGTAACGACCCAGGCCTCTCCTCGGGAAACACCAGGGGTATTCCCCCATTTATAATACACGTGACTTTGATGACGTAAAGACGAGTTGGTAGCCACAAGTGTGCACAGCTGGGAGTCCGTGTGTCTACAGCAACCATGAGACGCGGTGAGTACCTGTTGATACATCTGTTAGATGACAAGTGACATCTTAAACATAGCATGTGACGGACACCTGTCCCCACGTCGTTGGTTACAAAGTTCTCTTATTGGCATTCCATTTTGTGTGCTGGTGTGTCTGTAGAATGTCGCGCCACCCAGATCTGGGGTAGAGGGAGGACCGTCGTGGGGGTGATATGGCTCTGCTCCACCCTAAGTCCGGGTAATTGTAACAAGATAGGGTATCGAAGTCATTCTAATAAGATCGTGTATTAACTTCATTCTAATAAGATCGTGTATTAACGTCATTCTAATAAGATCGTGTATTAACGTAATTCTAATAAGATCAGATATTAACTTAATTCTAATAAGATCGGATATTAACTTAATTCTAATAAGATCGGATATTAATTTAATTCTAATAAGATCGGATATTAACCTAATTCTAATAAGATCGGGTATTAACGTCATTCTAATAAAATCGTGTATTAGCGTAATTCTAATAAGATCGGATATTAACTTAATTCTAATAAGATCGGATATTAACTTAATTATAATAAGATCGGATATTAACTTAATTCTAATAAGATCGGATATTAACCTAATTCTAATAAGATCGGATATTAACTTAATTCTAATAAGATCGGATATTAACCTAATTCTAATAAGATCGGATATTAACCTAATTCTAATAAGATCGGATATTAACCTAATTCTAATAAGATCGTCGGAGCGGCCATTGTTCGCACATTCCAGAATCCTATTATTCTTGTTGTTGTTTTAGGGCCGAAAAAACGATCACTACTATCTACTGCTGATTGACACATTCTGTATCAGGTCTACGTTTCATTAACAACATCGTTTTTACGATAGTGGCTTGTTAAACCTCTGATCAACGGTTCTATACCAAGATAGTGGCTTGTTAAACCTCTGATCAACGGTTCTATACCAAGATAGTGGCTTGTTAAACCTCTGATCAACGGTTCTATACCAAGATAGTGGCTTGTTAAACCTCTGATCAACGGTTCTATATCAAACCGGAGAAAAATGTGCAGTTCGAACAGAAGAAGGACTGAGCGAATGTTTCCCAATAGAAACTGGGGTTAAACAAGGATGTATTTTATCGCCCTTGTTATTTGGAATTGTTATGGACTTCATAATGAAGAAATGCTGCACTGGTAATAAAGGCATCGAATGGATACAAGGAGACCAGTTGGAGGACCTCGACTTTGCTGATGACATAGTCCTCATCAGCAGTCAGATAAAAACGATACAGGAAAACACAAATGAACTGTCATCAATAGCCAGCAAAATTGGGCTTGAGATCAATCATGAAAAGACTAAAGTCATGAAAAGCTTAATTCCAAGAGGTGACAAAATATACATGGAAAACAAACCAGTAGAAGAGATCGATCACTTTATCTATCTTGGAAGTCACATTGATCGAGAAGGGGATACGAGCAAAGAAATTAGAATCAGAATAGCTAAAGCAGCAATGTCTTTCAGAAGCCTTGAAAAGTTGTGGAAATCAAAAATAATCAGCACAAACACAAAACTTAGGCTATTCAAATCAAATGTACTATCAACCCTTACGTATGCGTGTGAAAGCTGGAAAACAACAAGAGACATAGAAACAAAGTTGAACTCATTCGGAAATAAATGTCTAAGGAAAATACTTGGTATAGAATGGAACGAATTCAAAACAAACTAGGAAATTAGAGAAATCGCCAATCAACCACTAATATCTTCAGTAATAAAGAAAAGACGATGGTCATACGTTGGACATGTGATGAGAAGAGATAATAACCGGCAACAAAGCAAGCCCTCATGTGGGAAACAACAGGTAAAAAAAAAAGAGGGAGACACTGAGAAGAACATTGATGAGAGAGGCAAGAGCAGCAGGAATCGGCTCCCTCAATGAGATAGAACTGCTTGCACAGAACAGAGGGCGGGATTTGATAAAATATCTTTAAAAGAAAACTGCTAGAACAAAAAAAAAATTCATATAGGAGAAGGTGTATCTTGGTCTACGCCCTATGGGCCGGCTACGGCTCGAAAGGTCAATAGAAAGATAGAATAAGATCGGGTATTAACTTAACTTTAATAAGATCAATAATGCATTGTTCCGCACAATAGAATTTCCTCGACGCTAGAAGGCTCAGATAACAGGTCGCGGTGTTTGACATCTTATATATAGTAACAGTGGCTACAAGAAGAAATGGACGACAGAAGAAATACTAGAACTAATGAACAAAAGATGGAAAGATAAGAAAGAACGGACATACAAAATATTGCACAAAGAGATCCAGAACAAATGTAGAGAAGCAAAGGAAGGATGGTTAAAGTAGAAATGTGAAGAAATGGAAAAACAACAAAAGAAAGACTCAAAATTTATGCACTATCAGTTAAATGAATAAACAGGAAGAAAAGAAGTCAAAGTTGTCAGGATGTGTGAAATCAAAGGAAGGAAATATAGTAATGGGACAGGAGAAGATAATAGAAAGATGTACAGAACATATCAGTCAACTGATGATGAAAGGCCAGAGTTAACAATTCAAACAAAGACACAGGACCACCAATGATGTGTGAAGTGTCCTTCACACATCTGTCCTCTACACACATCTGTCCACTAAACACATCTGCCCCCTACACACATCTGTCCTCTACACACATCTGTCCTCTACACACATCTGTCCACTAAACACATCTGCCCCCTACACACATCTGTCCTATACACACATCTGTACTCCACACACATCTTTCCCTACACACATTTGTCCCCTAAATACTTCTCTCCCTACACACACTTTCCCCTAAATACATCTCTCCCTACACACATCTGCCCCCTACACACATCTGTCCCTACATACATCTGTCCCCTACACACATCTGTCCCTACACACATCTGTCCCCTAAATACATCTCTCCCTACATACATCTGCCCCATACACACATCTGTCCCTACATACATCTGCCCCCTACACACATCTGTCCCTACATACATCTGTCCCACTTCACACATCTGTCCCTACATACATCTGTCCCTACATACATCTGTCCCTACATACATCTCTCCCTACATACATCTGCCCTCTAAACACATCTGTCCCACTACACACATCTGTCCCACTACACACATCTGTCCCTACACACATCTGCCCCTACATACATCTGTCCCACTACACACATTTACGACACGTCCAATCACGTGACATGTTATGTTATGACGGGCATCCCGGGCACACCCATAGGTGTCCAGATGGGGAAAGCCAGTGAAGTAGGAGCTTCCTGTACTGACGATGTGGGGAAGGCCGTGACACGGACTGCCTGTAACTATCGCAAGTCTACACGTTGGATGTTCCGTGATTCTGGCCACCCAATTTATGTCGTCTGTGCCAGTGTTACTTTGAAACAGATCGTTGGAGAGTCGCTAGTTACTTGCTTATATCATAGTGATTGTGTAATAAGTGACAATACCTCAATCACCAGGCATTGGAAAGAGTAGACTACTATCTTAGCGGTAATCAAGAAGGTGACGCAAAGAAAGAAATCAGAAGTAGAATAGCTAAAGCAGAAGTGAATTTTCAAAACCTGGACAAAATATGGAAATAAAAATATTAATCAAGAAAAGCAAACTTAGAATATTCAACTCAAACGTACCATCAACACCTACCTATGGATGTGAAAGCTGGAAAACATCGACTGAGACCAAACTAAACGCTTTTGAAGTCAAATGCCTAAGATAGATACTCTGTGTCGAATGGAATGTATTCAAGACTAATATTGAAATATGATAATTGCCATGCGGCCAAAGATCTCATCTACAATGGAATGAATTCAAGATTAGTATTGAAATAAGATAATTTGTCAAGTCATGCGACCTTCCTCTGCCTAACGTTATATGCTAATTACGTCAACACATCGTGTGCTGCTCCAAGACCGTCGTTGTAATTATTTGACGCCAAGTACTTGCATGTTACAACTCCTTGCTAAGCTCTGCTCTGGCTAGTCAGTCGCAGTTTTCAATTTGGAGATTGTGCATCAGCTTTTCGCGTGCTGTTGGCTGTTTTTACTATAGTAACTGGGATATTGTGAATGCAGCCATTGTTGTGTGAGCTACGTCATCACGTTGGTTGTATATCCCTAGGACGGTCGTACTCTAATCAGTGAAAGACGGAAGGTGGTTTCGTACTTGACTTGTCAGCATCGGTGAGACTCCCGGAGGTTCGTGTTAGTTAGGAGGGACTTCACAATTCGCAGTGATGGAAGATCATATAGTCTGTTATTTGATGTGTGATGGTCTAATGACCAACTAATAACTACATCAAGCTTGGGCAAATGGTGCTCGTAAACCTGGGAGGGCCGACCATCTAAGGGCAGAATCCGCTACAGAAAAGACAATATGCTGCCTTGCAGGAAGATTGGGGACAATCAAAGGCTAAGGAAAGCAAACCTGAATAAAATGCTGGCAGAAATCGGATGCACTAGGCCACTGGCGCAGAACACAGTGCAACGTTTTAACAGGTATTCAAACAGAATGGATCGAACAGACTCTAATCATGATCTTCTGACTGTGGAGTCCCCCCAGGCAGGTGGGCCACGTGCCACGAAAGGGTCCACCCTAAGCTATTGGTGGTCACCCTGACCAATTTTGGAGAGCTGGGAAATGATCTTGGACGGCGTGTCATCAGGAACAGCTCTGTCAATCTTGGACGACGTGTCATCAGGAACAGCTCTGTCAATCTTGGACGACGTGTCATCAGGAACAGCTCTGTCAATCTTGGACGGCGGGGTCATCAGGGACAGCTCTGTCAATCTTGGACGGCGTGTCATCAGGGACAACTCTGTCAATCTTGGACGGCGTGTCATCAGGAACAGCTCTGTCAATCTTGGACGGCGGTGTCATCAGGAACAGCTCTGTCAATCTTGGACGACGTGTCATCAGGAACAGCTCTGTCAATCTTGGACTGCGTGTCATCAGGAACAGCTCTGTCAATCTTGGACTGCGTGTCATCAGGAACAGCTCTGTCAATCTTGGACTGCGTGTCATCAGGAACAGCTCTGTCCATCTTGGACTGCGTGTCATCAGGAACAGCTCTGTCCATCTTGGACGGCGTGTCATCAGGAACAGCTCTGTCAATCTTGGACTGCGTGTCATCAGGGACAACTCTGCCCATCTGGGACATGCTCTGTCCATCTGGGACAGCTTTGTCAATCTGGGACAGCTGTGTCAATCTGGGACAGCTCTGTCAATCTGGAACAGTTGTGTCAATCAGGGACAGCTCTGTCAATCTGGGACAGCTGTGTCAATCAGGGACAGCTGTGTCAATGTGGGACAGCTGTGTCAATCAGGGACAGCTCTGGCAATCAGGGACAGATATGTCAATCAGGGACAGCTGTGTCAATCAGGGACTGCTGTGTCAATCAGGGACAGCTGTGTCAATGTGGGACAGCTGTGTCAATCAGGGACAGCTCTGTCAATCAGGGACAGCTGTGTCAATGTGGGACAGCTGTGTCAATCAGGAATAGCTCTGTCAATCAGGGACAGCTCTGTCAGTCAGGGACAGCTCTGTCAACCAGGGACAGCTGTGTCAATCAGGGACAGCTCTGTCAATCAGAGACAGCTGTGTCAATCAGGGACAGCTGTGTCAATGTGGGACAGCTGTGTCAATCAGGGACAGCTCTGGCAATCAGGGACAGCTCTGTCAATCAGGGACAGCTGTGTCAATCATGGACAGCTGTGTCAATGTGGGCCAGCTGTATCAATCAGGGATAGCTGTGTCAATCAGGGACAGCTCTGTCAATCAGGGACAGCTGTGTCAATCAGGGACAGCTGTGTCAATGTGGGACAGCTGTGTCAATCAGGAATAGCTCTGTCAATCAGGGACAGCTCTGTCAGTCAGGGACAGCTCTGTCAATCAGGGACAGCTCTGTCAATCAGGGACAGCTGCGTCAATCATGGACAGCTGTGTCAATGTGGGACAGCTGTGTAAATCAGGGATAGCTGTGTCAATGTGGGACAGCTGTGTCAATGGAGGACAGCTATGTCAATCAGGGACAGCTGTGTCAATGTGGGACAGCTGTGTCAATCAGGAATAGCTCTGTCAATCATGAACAGCTGTGTCAATCAGGGACAGCTCTGTCAATCAGGGACAGCTATGTCAATCATGGACAGCTGTGTCAATGTGGGACAGCTGTGTCAATCAGGGATAGCTGTGTCAATGTGGGGCAGCTGTGTCAATGGGGGACAGCTATGTCAATCAGGGACAGCTGTGTCAATGTGGGACAACTGTGTCAATGTGGGACAGTAGTGTCAACGTGGGACAGCTGTGTCAATGTGGGACAGCTATGTCAATGAGAGACAGCTGTATCAATGAGGGACAGCTGTGTCAATGTGGGACAGCTGTGTCAATGTGGGACACACTCTCAGTAACAAGAACTTTGGTAGTAGCTGTCTCACACTCGCTACAATCTTGGATAGCTGTGTCAATGTGTGACAGCTCTGTCAATCTGAGACAAGCTCTGTCAATGTGGGACAGCTGTGAGTAACAAAAACTTTGGTAAAAGCTGTCTCACACTCGCTACAATCTTGGACAGCTGTGTCAATGTGGGACAGCTGTGTCAATGTGGGACAGCTCTGTCAATCTGAGACAAGCTCTGTCAATGTGGGACAGCTGTGTCAATGTGGGACATCTGTGTCAACGTGGGACAGCTCTGTCAATCTGAGACAAGCTCTGTCAATGTGGGACAGTTGTGTCAACGCGGGACAGCTGTGTCAATGTGGGACAGCTCTGCCAATCTGAGACAAGCTCTGTCAATGTGGGACAGCTTTGTCAATGTGGGACAGCTCTGTCAATGTGGGACAGCACTGTCAATCTGAGACAAGCTCTGTCAATGTGGGACAGCTCTGTCAATCTGAGACAAGCTCTGTCAATGTGGGACAGCTCTCAGTAACAAGAACTTTGGTAGTAGCTGTGTCAATGTGGGACAGCTTTCAGTAACAAGAACTTTGGTAGTAGCCGTGTCAATGTGGGACAGCTCTGTCAATGTGGGACAGCTCTCAGTAACAAGAACTTCGGTAGTAGCCGTGTCAATGTGGGACAGCTCTGTCAATGTGGGACAGCTCTCAGTAACAAGAACATTGGTAGTAGCCGTGTCAATGTGGAACAGCTCTCAGTAACAAGAACTTTGGTAGTAGCTGTGTCAATGTGGGACAGCTCTCAGTAACAAGGACTTTGGTAGTAGCTGTGTCAATGTGGGACAGCTCTCAGTAACAAGAACTTTGGTAGTAGCTGTGTCAATGTGGGACAGCTCTCAGTAACAAGGACTTTGGTAGTAGCTGTGTCAATGTGGAACAGCTCTCAGTAACAAGAACTTTGGTAGTAGCT
Source organism: Megaustenia siamemsis (assembly GCA_032433765.1). Classification (NCBI taxonomy): domain Eukaryota; kingdom Metazoa; phylum Mollusca; class Gastropoda; order Stylommatophora; family Ariophantidae; genus Megaustenia; species Megaustenia siamemsis. The sequence continues at coordinate 1,056,987 of JAVIAB010000008.1, read as the reverse complement.
GTGTCAATGTGGGACAGCTCTCAGTAACAAGGACTTTGGTAGTAGCTGTGTCAATGTGGGACAGCTCTCAGTAACAAGGACTTTGGTAGTAGCTGTGTCAATGTGGAACAGCTCTCAGTAACAAGAACTTTGGTAGTAGCTGTGTCAATGTGGGACAGCTCTCAGTAACAAGGACTTTGGTAGTAGCTGTGTCAATGTGGGACAGCTCTCAGTAACAAGAACTTTGGTAGTAACTGTGTCAATGTGGAACAGCTCTCAGTAACAAGAACTTTGGTAGTAGCTGTGTCAATGTGGGACAGCTCTCAGTAACAAGAACTTTGGTAGTAGCTGTGTCAATGTGGGACAGCTCTCAGTAACAAGAACTTTGGTAGTAACTGTGTCAATGTGGAACAGCTCTCAGTAACAAGAACTTTGGTAGTAGCTGTGTCAATGTGGGACAGCTCTCAGTAACAAGAACTTTGGTAGTAGCTGTGTCAATGTGGGACAGCTCTCAGTAACAAGAACTTTGGTAGTAACTGTGTCAATGTGGGACAGCTCTCAGTAACAAGAACTTTGGTAGTAACTGTGTCAATGTGGAACAGCTCTCAGTAACAAGAACTTTGGTAGTAGCTGTGTCAATGTGGGACAGCTCTCAGTAACAAGAACTTTGGTAGTAACTGTGTCAATGTTGGACAGCTCTCAGTAACAAGAACTTTGGTAGTAGCTGTGTCAATGTGGGACAGCTCTGTCAATGTGGGACAGCTCTCAGTAACAAGAACTTTGGTAGTAGCTGTGTCAATGTGGGACAGCTCTCAGTAACAAGGACGTTGGTAGTAGCTGTGTCAATGTGGGACAGCTCTCAGTAACAAGGACTTTGGTAGTAGCTGTGTCAATGTGGGACAGCTCTCAGTAACAAGAACTTTGGTAGTAGCTGTGTCAATGTGGGACAGCTTTCAGTAACAAGAACTTTGGTAGTAGCTGTGTCAATGTGGGACAGCTCTGTCAATGTGGGACAGCTCTCAGTAACAAGGACTTTGGTAGTAGCTGTGTTAATGTGGGACAGCTCTCAGTAACAAAAACTTTGGTAGTAGCTGTGTTAATGTGGGACAGCTTTCAGTAACAAAAACTATGGTAGTAGCTGTGTCATTGTGGGACAGCTTTCAGTAACAAGGACTTTGGTAGTAGCTGTGTCAATGTGGGACAGCTTTCAGTAACAAGAACTTTGGTAGTAGCTGTGTCAATGTGGGACAGTTTTCAGTAACAAGAACTTTGGTAGTATCCGTGTCAATGTGGGACAGCTCTGTCAATGTGGGACAGCTCTCAGTAACAAAAACTTTGGTAGTAGCCGTGTCAATGTGGGACAGCTCTGTCAATGTGGGACAGCTCTGTCAATGTGGGACAGCTCTCAGTAACAAAAACTTTGGTAGTAGCCGTGTCAATGTGGGACAGCTCTGTCAATGTGGGACAGCTTTCAGTAACAAGAACTTTGGTAGTAGCTGTGTCAATGTGGGACAGCTCTGTCAATGTGGGACAGCTCTCAGTAACAAGAACTTTGGTAGTAGCTGTGTCAATGTGGGACAGCTCTGTCAATGTGGGACAGCTTTCAGTAACAAAAACGTTGGTAGTAACTGTCTCACACTCGCTACAATCGGCGTCGGTTCTGAACTTTTTCCATATTTGACTTTCCTTTCAGCGTAAAGGGAGGTTGGGGGGGGGGGGGGGGTTTGCACAGATTGCGATCTTTTACTCTTCTGTTGACCTCTCCTGCTGTTATGTTTCATAGTGTTTCTAATATTCCATCAATCCATCTTTTGCTCTTCTGTTGACCTCTCCTGCTGTTATGTTTCCTCGTGTTTCTAATATTCCATCAGTCCATCTTTTGCTCTTCTGTTGGCCTCTCCTGCTGTTATGTTTCCTAGTGTTTCTAATATTCCATCAGTCCATCTTTTGCTCTCCTGTTGACCTCTCCTGCTGTTATGTTTCCTCGTGTTTCTAATATTCCATCAGTCCATCTTTTACTCTTCTGTTGACCTCTCCTGCTGTTATGTTTCCTCGTGTTTCTAATATTCCATCAGTCCATCTTTTACTCTTCTGTTGACCTCTCCTGCTGTTATGTTTCCTCGTGTTTCTAATATTCCATCAGTCCATCTTTTGCTCTCCTGTTGACCTCTCCTGCTGTTATGTTTCCTCGTGTTTCTAATATTCCATCAGTCCATCTTTTGCTCTCCTGTTGACCTCTCCTGCTGTTATGTTTCCTCGTGTTTCTAATATTCCATCAGTCCATCTTTTACTCTTCTGTTGACCTCTCCTGCTGTTATGTTTCCTCGTGTTTCTAATATTCCATCAGTCCATCTTTTGCTCTCCTGTTGACCTCTCCTGCTGTTATGTTTCCTCATGTTTCTAATATTCCATCAGTCCATCTTTTGCTCTCCTGTTGACCACTCCTGCTGCTATGTTTCCTAGTGTTTCCAATATTCCATCAATCCATCTTTTGCTCTTCTGTTGGCCTCTCCTGCTGTTTTGTTTCCTAGTGTTTCTAATATTCGATCAATCCATCTTTTGCTCTTCTGTTGACCTCTCCTGCTGTTATGTTTCCTAGTGTTTCTAATATTCCATCAATCCATCTTTTCATCTTCTGTTGACCTCTCCTGCTGCTATGTTTCCTCGTGTTTCTAATATTCCATCAGTCCATCTTTTGCTCTCCTGTTGACCTCTCCTGCTGTTATGTTTCCTCGTGTTTCTAATATTCCATCAGTCCATCTTTTACTCTTCTGTTGACCTCTCCTGCTGTTATGTTTCCTCGTGTTTCTAACATTCCATCAGTCCATCTTTTGCTCTCCTGTTGACCTCTCCTGCTGTTATGTTTCCTCGTGTTTCTAATATTCCATCAGTCCATCTTTTACTCTTCTGTTGACCTCTCCTGCTGTTATGTTTCCTCGTGTTTCTAATATTCCATCAGTCCATCTTTTGCTCTCCTGTTGACCTCTCCTGCTGTTATGTTTCCTCGTGTTTCTAATATTCCATCAGTCCATCTTTTGCTCTCCTGTTGACCTCTCCTGCTGTTATGTTTCCTCGTGTTTCTAATATTCCATCAGTCCATCTTTTACTCTTCTGTTGACCTCTCCTGCTGTTATGTTTCCTCGTGTTTCTAATATTCCATCAGTCCATCTTTTGCTCTCCTGTTGACCTCTCCTGCTGTTATGTTTCCTCGTGTTTCTAATATTCCATCAGTCCATCTTTTGCTCTCCTGTTGACCTCTCCTGCTGTTATGTTTCCTCATGTTTCTAATATTCCATCAGTCCATCTTTTGCTCTCCTGTTGACCACTCCTGCTGCTATGTTTCCTAGTGTTTCCAATATTCCATCAATCCATCTTTTGCTCTTCTGTTGGCCTCTCCTGCTGTTTTGTTTCCTAGTGTTTCTAATATTCGATCAATCCATCTTTTGCTCTTCTGTTGACCTCTCCTGCTGTTATGTTTCCTAGTGTTTCTAATATTCCATCAATCCATCTTTTCATCTTCTGTTGACCTCTCCTGCTGCTATGTTTCCTAGTGTTTCTAATATTCCATCAATCCATCTTTTTATCTTCTGTTGACCTCTCCTGCTGCTATGTTTCCTAGTGTTTCTAATATTCCATCAATCCATCTTTTTATCTTCTGTTGACCTCTCCTGCTGCTATGTTTCCTAGTGTTTCCAATATTCCATCAATCCATCTTTTGCTTTTCTGTTGACCTCTCCTGCTGCTATGTTTCCTAGTGTTTCTAATATTCCATCAATCCATCTTTTTATCTTCTGTTGACCTCTCCTGCTGCTATGTTTCCTAGTGTTTCTAATATTCCATCAATCCATCTTTTTATCTTCTGTTGACCTCTCCTGCTGCTATGTTTCCTAGTGTTTCCAATATTCCATCAATCCATCTTTTGCTTTTCTGTTGACCTCTCCTGCTGCTATGTTTCCTAGTGTTTCTAATATTCCATCAATCCATCTTTTTATCTTCTGTTGACCTCTCCTGCTGCTATGTTTCCTAGTGTTTCCAATATTCCATCAATCCATCTTTTGCTCTTCTGTTGACCTCTCCTGCTGTTATGTTTCCTTGTGTTTCTAATATTCCATCAGTCCATCTTTTACTCTTCTGTTGACCTCTCCTGCTGTTATGTTTCCTCGTGTTTCTAATATTCCATCAGTCCATCTTTTACTCTCCTGCTGTTGACCCATCTCCTGCTGCTATGTTTCCTAGTGTTTCCAATATTCCATCAATCCATCTTTTGCTTTTCTGTTGACCTCTCCTGCTGCTATGTTTCCTAGTGTTTCTAATATTCCATCAATCCATCTTTTTATCTTCTGTTGACCTCTCCTGCTGCTATGTTTCCTAGTGTTTCCAATATTCCATCAATCCATCTTTTGCTCTTCTGTTGACCTCTCCTGCTGTTATGTTTCCTCGTGTTTCTAATATTCCATCAGTCCATCTTTTACTCTTCTGTTGACCTCTCCTGCTGTTATGTTTCCTCGTGTTTCTAATATTCCATCAGTCCATCTTTTGCTCTCCTGTTGACCTCTCCTGCTGTTATGTTTCCTCATGTTTCTAATATTCCATCAGTCCATCTTTTACTCTCCTGTTGACCACTCCTGCTGCTATGTTTCCTAGTGTTTCCAATATTCCATCAATCCATCTTTTGCTCTTCTGTTGGCCTCTCCTGCTGTTATGTTTCCTCGTGTTTCTAATATTCCATCAGTCCATCTTTTGCTCTCCTGTTGACCTCTCCTGCTGTTATGTTTCCTCGTGTTTCTAATATTCCATCAGTCCATCTTTTACTCTTCTGTTGACCTCTCCTGCTGTTATGTTTCCTCGTGTTTCTAATATTCCATCAGTCCATCTTTTGCTCTCCTGTTGACCTCTCCTGCTGTTATGTTTCCTCGTGTTTCTAATATTCCATCAGTCCATCTTTTGCTCTCCTGTTGACCTCTCCTGCTGTTATGTTTCCTCATGTTTCTAATATTCCATCAGTCCATCTTTTGCTCTCCTGTTGACCACTCCTGCTGCTATGTTTCCTAGTGTTTCCAATATTCCATCAATCCATCTTTTGCTCTTCTGTTGGCCTCTCCTGCTGTTTTGTTTCCTAGTGTTTCTAATATTCGATCAATCCATCTTTTGCTCTTCTGTTGACCTCTCCTGCTGTTATGTTTCCTAGTGTTTCTAATATTCCATCAATCCATCTTTTCATCTTCTGTTGACCTCTCCTGCTGCTATGTTTCCTAGTGTTTCTAATATTCCATCAATCCATCTTTTTATCTTCTGTTGACCTCTCCTGCTGCTATGTTTCCTAGTGTTTCTAATATTCCATCAATCCATCTTTTTATCTTCTGTTGACCTCTCCTGCTGCTATGTTTCCTAGTGTTTCCAATATTCCATCAATCCATCTTTTGCTTTTCTGTTGACCTCTCCTGCTGCTATGTTTCCTAGTGTTTCTAATATTCCATCAATCCATCTTTTTATCTTCTGTTGACCTCTCCTGCTGCTATGTTTCCTAGTGTTTCCAATATTCCATCAATCCATCTTTTGCTCTTCTGTTGACCTCTCCTGCTGTTATGTTTCCTCGTGTTTCTAATATTCCATCAGTCCATCTTTTACTCTTCTGTTGACCTCTCCTGCTGTTATGTTTCCTCGTGTTTCTAATATTCCATCAGTCCATCTTTTGCTCTCCTGTTGACCTCTCCTGCTGTTATGTTTCCTCATGTTTCTAATATTCCATCAGTCCATCTTTTACTCTCCTGTTGACCACTCCTGCTGCTATGTTTCCTAGTGTTTCCAATATTCCATCAATCCATCTTTTGCTCTTCTGTTGGCCTCTCCTGCTGTTATGTTTCCTCGTGTTTCTAATATTCCATCAGTCCATCTTTTGCTCTCCTGTTGACCTCTCCTGCTGTTATGTTTCCTCGTGTTTCTAATATTCCATCAGTCCATCTTTTACTCTTCTGTTGACCTCTCCTGCTGTTATGTTTCCTAGTGTTTCTAACATTCCATCAGTCCATCTTTTGCTCTCCTGTTGACCTCTCCTGCTGTTATGTTTCCTCGTGTTTCTAATATTCCATCAGTCCATCTTTTACTCTTCTGTTGACCTCTCCTGCTGTTATGTTTCCTCGTGTTTCTAATATTCCATCAGTCCATCTTTTGCTCTCCTGTTGACCTCTCCTGCTGTTATGTTTCCTCGTGTTTCTAATATTCCATCAGTCCATCTTTTGCTCTCCTGTTGACCTCTCCTGCTGTTATGTTTCCTCGTGTTTCTAATATTCCATCAGTCCATCTTTTACTCTTCTGTTGACCTCTCCTGCTGTTATGTTTCCTCGTGTTTCTAATATTCCATCAGTCCATCTTTTGCTCTCCTGTTGACCTCTCCTGCTGTTATGTTTCCTCGTGTTTCTAATATTCCATCAGTCCATCTTTTGCTCTCCTGTTGACCTCTCCTGCTGTTATATTTCCTCATGTTTCTAATATTCCATCAGTCCATCTTTTGCTCTCCTGTTGACCACTCCTGCTGCTATGTTTCCTAGTGTTTCCAATATTCCATCAATCCATCTTTTGCTCTTCTGTTGGCCTCTCCTGCTGTTTTGTTTCCTAGTGTTTCTAATATTCGATCAATCCATCTTTTGCTCTTCTGTTGACCTCTCCTGCTGTTATGTTTCCTAGTGTTTCTAATATTCCATCAATCCATCTTTTCATCTTCTGTTGACCTCTCCTGCTGCTATGTTTCCTAGTGTTTCTAATATTCCATCAATCCATCTTTTTATCTTCTGTTGACCTCTCCTGCTGCTATGTTTCCTAGTGTTTCTAATATTCCATCAATCCATCTTTTTATCTTCTGTTGACCTCTCCTGCTGCTATGTTTCCTAGTGTTTCCAATATTCCATCAATCCATCTTTTGCTCTTCTGTTGACCTCTCCTGCTGTTTTGTTTCCTAGTGTTTCCAATAGTCCATCAATCCATCTTTTGCTCTTCTGTTGACCTCTCCTGCTGTTATGTTTCCTAGTGTTTCCAATATTCCATCAATCCATCTTTTGCTCTTCTGTTGACCTCTCCTGCTGCTATGTTTCCTAGTGTTTCTAATATTCCATCAGTCCATCTTTTCATCTTCTGTTGACCTCTTCTGCTGTTATGTTTCCTAGTGTTTCTAATATTCCATCAGTCCATCTTTTCATCTTCTGTTGACCTCTCCTGCTGTTATGTTTCCTAGTGTTTCTAATATTCCATCAGTCCATCTTTTCATCTTCTGTTGACCTCTCCTGCTGTTATGTTTCCTAGTGTTTCTAATATTCCATCAATCCATATTTTACTCTTCTGTTGACCTCTCCTGCTGTTATGTTTCCTAGTGTTTTTGATATTCCATCAATCCATCTTTTGCTCTCCTGTTGACCTCTCCTGCTGTTATGTTTCCTAGTGTTTCTAATATTCCATCAATCCATCTTTTGCTCTTCTGTTGACCTCTCCTGCTGTTATGTTTCCTAGTGTTTTTGATATTCCATCAATCCATCTTTTACTCATCTGTTGATCTCTCCTGCTGTTATGTTTCCTAGTGTTTTTGATATTCCATCAATCCATCTTTTGCTCTTCTGTTGACCTCTCCTGCTGTTATGTTTCCTAGTGTTTTTGATATTCCATCAATCCATCTTTTTGTGGCTGACGCTTACGTCTCGAGTTCTTGCGGAGATTATTAATATCTCGGATTTTGATTTTTCCTTTTTGTCACGTGATGGAATGATTTGATTGGTTGTCACCTGATACTGTCAATTGAATTAAGAACAAACATCATATATAACATACATCAAATATAACAAACATCAAATATAGCAAACATCAAATATACCAATCATCAAATGTAGGAAATATGAAATATAGGAAACATCAAATGTGACGAAAATCAAATATAACAAACATCAAATATAACAAACATCAAATATAGGAAATATCAAATATAGCAAACATCAAATATAACAACCATCAAATATAGATCAAATATAACAAACATCAAATATAACAAACATCAAATATAGGAAATATCAAATATAACAACCATCAAATATAGATCAAATATAACAAACATCAAATATAACAAACATCAAATATAGGAAATATCAAATATAGCAAACATCAAATATAACAACCATCAAATATAGCAAACATCAAATATAGCAAACATCAAATATAGCAAACATCAAATATAACAAACATTAAATATAACAAACATTAAATATAACAAACATCAAATATAGCAAACATCAAATATAGCAAACATCAAATATAGCCAATTACTTTGAGGCGCCGCGAGTATAACTGCAGCAAAGACATCAAATATTTTTCAGCTGCTAGACTAACAGAAAGGCAAGACAAGCTACAACGCTTCGGCAAATGTCTTCATCAGATGTAGTAAACAAACTGTACACGATAAACACATACATCTAAGCCAGTAAACACGACGACACAGTAATCCAACAAAACACGGCACATTTTGTTTGAGCTGTCGCGTCTGGCTTGGATTTGTTTCGTGTCTAGAGTTTGTTTGCTACACCTGATGAAGACTTTTGTCGGAATGTCTTTTGTCGGAATGTCTTTTGTCTTGTTTTTCTGTTAGTCTAGCTGTTCAATGACATTTGATGTTGTTTACTACACTTGATGAAGCCATTAGCCGAAGCGTTGTAACTTGCCTTGCCTGTTAGTCTAGCTGTTCAATGATATTAGATATTTATTTAGGAGAACAAAGAGAAAGTCATAAACCAATTTTGTGAACGACATTCATCAGACTGGCTCCTGTTCATCTTTATTGTCCTCAGAGAACAGAACCAAGAACGTTATAGAGGTTCTCATTTTGTTTATTTATGGTCACGTGTTGATGGTTGGTGACGTAGTTTACTGCCAGAAGAGGGCGGAGTCTCCCACCAACAATAAGAGCTGCCGAATATCACGTGACCGTATCTATGGAGGAAACTTCACTGACTGTTCCGGTCTCGGCATAAAAAGGCTGCCGTTGCCATGGTTACCGGACAACACAACAACACTCGTCCTTGACAACAACGATATCCAGCGTCTGGCCAACAGGTCTTTTACCGACGTCAGACTGAGGGCTCTACGATATCTGAGTGTCAGGGCCTGTCGCGTGAACACGATTGAGGTGAGGGTCGTGGCTTAGACAGTCAAGATTATAGTGGGAGACAGTCGTCGTATGAGTCAGTGGGTGAGTGGGTGTATGTTAATGAATGTTTGTATGTGAGTGAGTATGCGTAATTGAATGTGTGTGTGAGTAAGTGTGTGTAATTGAATGTGTGTGTGTGTGAGTTAGTTTATGTTTGAGTGAGTGTATATGTGGGTCAGTGTGTGAGTCAGTGAGTGGGCAAGTGTGTGTGAGAGTGTGTGTGTGTGTTGATCAGTGAGTGAATACTCAAGTGACATCATCCATGCTTACATGTACACACATCATCCATCCTTACATGTACACACATCATCCATCCTTACATTTACACACATTATCCATCCTTACATCTACACACATAACCCATGCTTATATGTACACACATCATCCATCCTTACATGTACACACATCATCCATGCTTACATCTACACACATAACCCATGCTTATATGTACACACATCATCCATCCTTACATGTACACACATCATCCATCCTTACATCTACACACATAACCCATGCTTATATGTTCACACTTCATCCATCCTTACATGCTCACACATCATCCATGCTTACATGTACACACACCATCCATCCTTACATGTACACACACCATCCATCCTTACATGTACACACATCATCCATCCTTACAGTTCACACATCATCCATACTTACATGTACACACATCATCAATCCTTATATATACACACATCTGTCTTTTACGTGTACACATAATCCATCCTTACATGTACACACATCACCATCCTTACATGTACACACATCATCCATCCTTACATGTACACAAATCACCATCCTTACAAGTGCACACATTATCCATCCTTACATGTACACACATCATCCATCCTTACATGTACACACATCATCCATGCTTACATGTACACACATCACTAATTATTACATGTGCACACATCTATCTTTACGTATACATATATCATCTATCATTACATGTATACACATAATCCACCCATACAGGTACACACATTTATCCTTATATATACACATATCATATATCGTTACATGTACACACATCCTTACATGTGCACAGATCATCTATCTTTAAATGTACACACATCATCTATCCTTACATGTACACACATCATACATACATGCACACACATCATACACCCTTACATGTACATACTTTATCTATCTTTACATGTACACACATATATTGTTACATGTACACACATATATTATTACATGTACACACATATATTCTTACATGTACACACATCATCCGTCCTTACCTGTACACACATCATCCATTCTTACATGTTCACACATCATCCATCCTTGCATGTACACACATCATTCATTCTTGCATGTACACACATATAATATATCCTTACATGTACACAAAACCTTACATGTACACACATCACCTATCCTGATATGTATACACGTCATCGATCCTTACGTGCACAAACATAATTTATCCTTACATGTACACACATAATTTATCCTTACATGTACACACATCATTTATCCTTACATGTACACACATAATCTATCCTTACATGTACACACATCACCTATCCTTACATGTATACACATAATTTATCCTTACATGTACACACATCATCTATCCTTACATTTACACATCACCTATCCTTACATGTACACACATCATCTATCCTTACATGTACACGCATCATCTATCCTTACATGTACACTCATCATCTATTCTTACATGTACACTCATCATCTATCCTTACATGTACACACATCATCTATCCTTACATGTACACACATCATCTATCCTTACATGTACACACATCATCTATCCTTACATGTACATACAATATCTTTTAGGTGGATGCTCTCCTTGGCCTTGGCAGTCTGGATGTCCTTAACCTTGAGAACAATAATCTTCCTTTTTGCAATAAAAAGAGGCGGTCATTTCCTGCCGGCATGTTTGCGCCTGTCTCAAATTTGCGCCACTTGTTTCTGGCCTTCAACAACGTCCATGGCTACTCATTGGACTGCCATGGCTACCCGTCACGGATAGACATCTTCTCGACGCTGCCACAACTGACGAACCTGTCCATCGACTCGGTCAATGAGTACCTTCAACTTGGACGAGAGTTCTCCAATCTGACCCATCTGGCCAACCTTACTGTGGGCTGTCGTCAGGTCACCTCCGTCCATAACAACAGCTTACTCGGTCTCTGGCACTTGCAGGTCAAGGTCTTAAGTCTTCTGGCCTTCAGGAAATACGTCGCAACCTTTGAACTTGGTGTGTTCCAGAACTTAGCCCACGTGACGTCACTAGCCATCCACGATAGCCATGTTGGCAACCACAACATTCTGAGAGCCCTGGCACCATTGGCTGGTCGGAACATGACGACCTTGAGTCTCCACAACACGGGTTACTTCGAGATTTACAGCATCCCGCGGCACGAACTAGAAGACGGCATCATCGATCCAGAGCTGGCCAAGCCTTTAAGGTCCATTTGTGTCAGCCATTTTTCCTGGACAGAGAGTTTTGTGTTTGCTATCAAGCCTGGAGCCCTGACCAGCGGGTCCTGGCAAACATGTTTGAGAACCGTCGATCTGTCCAATAACCGGATGGAGACCGTCGGCTGGGTCGCGGTCATCTTGGAGGCCCAGCGGTTACTGCAGCTGGCGGAGGTCGTCGTGTCCTCTTATGGGTCTCCATCCAGCAGTTTGTATCCGAGACTTGTTCACTACACACTTCCGGTGGGCACCAATTTTGATAGTGGGCATCAGGGCAGAGCTGTAGATGTTGATAATGTTAACAAGAACTACGTTGATGTAGCACAAGTCTACAGCGGTAACGTTGACTCCATTGTCGCTGAGAGAGACATCAGAGATAATCGGACCATTGATAGAGACATCAGAGATAATCGGACCATTGAGAGAGTGATCAGAGATAATCGGACCATTGAGAGAGATATCAGAGATAATCGGACCATTGAGAGAGTGATCAGAGATAATCGGACCATTGAGAGAGATATCAGAGATAATCGGACCATTGAGAGAGATATCAGAGATAATCGGACCATTGAGAGAGATATCAGAGATAATCGGACCATTGAGAGAGATATCAGAGATAATCGGACCATTGAGAGAGTGATCAGAGATAATCGGACCATTGAGAGAGATATCAGAGATAATCGGACCATTGAGAGAGATATCAGAGATAATCGGACCATTGAGAGAGATATCAGAGATAATCGGACCATTGAGAGAGATATCAGAGATAATCGGACCATTGAGAGAGTGATCAGAGATAATCGGACCATTGAGAGAGTGATCAGAGATAATCGGACCATTAAGAGAGACATCAGAGATAATCGGACCATTGAGAGAGATATCAGAGATAATCGGACCATTGAGAGAGTGATCAGAGATAATCGGACCATTGAGAGAGTGATCAGAGATAATCGGACCATTAAGAGAGACATCAGAGATAATCGGACCATTAAGAGAGACATCAGAGATAATCGGACCATTAAGAGAGACATCAGAGATAATCGGACCATTGAGAGAGACATCAGAGATAATCGGACCATTAAGAGAGACATCAGAGATAATCGGACCATTAAGAGAGACATCAGAGATAATCGGACCATTAAGAGAGACATCAGAGATAATCGGACCATTAAGAGAGACATCAGAGATAATCGGACCATTAAGAGAGACATCAGAGATAATCGGACCATTGAGAGAGACATCAGAGATAATCGGACCATGATAGAGACATCAGAGATAATCGGACCATTAAGAGAGACATCAGAGATAATCGGACCATTAAGAGAGACATCAGAGATAATCGGACCATTAAGAGAGACATCAGAGATAATCGGACCATTCAGAGATAATCGGAGACATCAGAGATAATCGGACCATTGAGAGAGACATCATCAGAGATAATCGGACCACTGAGATAGAGACATCAGAGATAATCGGACCATTAAGAGAGACATCAGAGATAATCGGACCATTAAGAGAGACATCAGAGATAATCGGACCACTGATAGAGACATCAGAGATAGTCGAGTCACTGAGAGGCCATCAGCTCCACGTGGCAGTAACTTTCCGTACAACGGAAACATCACCTTCTACCTGCTGCCGTCACTCACCAAGGTGAAGGTCATCGGTATGATCTTTGCACCCATCACTCTGGGCTCCTGGTCGATCATCTGTCATGGCAACAAGCTGGAGGAGATCTACTGGATCAACAACTACATGCTAATTGCCAGCGCCGTCCTTCACGGAGTGGACAAGGTCAGGATCATGGACCTCACCGGAAGCATGTTCAGCATCGCTGACCACTTTTTTGACACTTTCCGCGGGCTGGAGGTCTTCTTGCTGCCCGGCCTACGACCAGAGACGTTCTTTGAGCGCACCCCCATCAAGCGACTTCTCCGCAACCTGACTAACCTACGTTACCTTGACGTCTCCAACAACAAACTCAACGCGCGCCTCTTCCCAACCACCACCTTCTCCTCAAACCCGGAAGTCACACACGCCATTTTGTCCCAGAACCGATTCTCCAACATCCCCATCGAGCTGACCAGCACCCCCAATCTCCAGGTCTTGGATTTGTCAGCCAACGCCATTTTGTTTCTAACCGAGGACGAGATGAGGGCTCTAAATGCCCACGCTGACCGAGGGGGCCAGTTCTTGCTGAGGCTGCAGGACAATGGCATAGCCTGTGTCTGCTCACAAATAAGATTTCTTGGTCAGTTTCTGGTTTCTTTCAGAGTCGAAGAGATTTTTCTATTGAGCGCTGGGGAGAGAAGCTGATTTTGTGTATTTCTTGTCTGTGTTTGTGGAGAAAACTGATTTTATGTATTTATCTTGTGTTGTTGAGAAAACTGATTTTATGTATTTATCTTATGTTGTTGAGAAAACTGATTTTATGTATTTATCTTGTGTTGTTGAGAAAACTGATTTTATGTATTTATCTTGTGTTGTTGAGAAAACTGATTTTATGTATATCTGCAACACTGCTCCCATCACCACCACAACTACTACCACCACTACACCTACTACTATCACTGCCACAACTATTAATATCACCACCTCAACTACTACTATCACCACCACAACTACTACTATCACCATCACACCTACTACTATCACCAAAACACCTACTACTATCAACACCACAACTACTACTATCAACACCACAGCTACTATCAACACCACAACTACTACTATCACCACAGCTACTATCAACACCACAACTACCACTATCAACACCACAACTACCACTATCAACACCACAACTACCACTATCAACACCACAACTACTACTATCACCACCACAACTACCACTATCACCACCACAACTACCACTATCACCACCACAACTACCACTATCACCACCACAACTACCACTATCACCACAGCTACTATCAACACCACAACTACTACTATCAACACAGCTACTATCAACACCACAACTACCACTATCAACACAGCTACTATCAACACCACAACTACTACTATCACCACAGCTACTATCAACACCACAACTACTACTATCAACACAGCTACTATCAACACCACAACTACTACTATCAACACCACAACTACCACTATCAACACCACAACTACCACTATCAACACCACAACTACTACTATCACCACCACAACTACCACTATCACCACCACAACTACCACTATCACCACCACAACTACTACTATCAACACAGCTACTATCAACACCACAACTACTATCAACACCACAACTACTATCAACACCACAACTACTACTATCAACACCACAACTACTATCAACACCACAACTACTATCAACACCACAACTACTATCAACACCACAACTACTATCACCACCACAACTACTACTATCAACACCACAACTACTATCAACACCACAACTACTATCAACACCACAACTACTACTATCAACACCACAACTACTATCACCACCACAACTACTACTATCACCACCACAACTACTATCACCACCACAACTACAACTATCAACACCACAACTACTATCACCACCACAACTACTACTATCACCACCACAACTACTATCACCACCACAACTACTACTATCAACACCACAACTACTATCACCACCACAACTACTACTATCACCACCACAACTACTACTATCAACACCACAACTACTACTATCAACACCACAACTACTACTATCAACACCACAACTACTATCAACACCACAACTACTATCACCACCACAACTACTACTTCACCGCCACAACTACTATCAACACCACAACTACTACTATCAACACCACAACTACTACTATCAACACCACAACTACTACTATCAACACCACAACTACTACTATCAACACCACAACTACAACTATCAACACCACAACTACTACTATCAATACCACAACTACTACTATCAACACCACAACTACAACTATCAACACCACAACAACTACTATCAACACCACAACTACTACTATCAACACCACAACAACTACTATCAACACCACAACTACTACTATCACCACCACAACTACTATCACCACCACAACTACTACTATCACCAACACAACTACAACTATCAACACCACAACAACTACTATCAACACCACAACTACTACTATCACCAACACAACTACTACTATCAACACCACAACTACTATCACCAACACAACTACTACTATCACCACCACAACTACTATCACCACCACAACTACTACTATCAACACCACAACTACTATCACCACCACAACTACTACTATCACCACCACAACTACTATCACCAACACAACTACTACTATCACCACCACAACTACTATCACCACCACAACTACTACTATCACCACCACAACTACTATCACCAACACAACTACTACTATCAATACCACAACTACTATCACCACCACAACTACTACTATCAACACCACAACTACTATCAACACCACAACTACTATCACCACCACAACTACTACTATCAACACCACAACTACTACTATCAACACCACAACTACTATCACCACCACAACTACTATCAACACCACAACTACTATCAACACCACAACTATTATCAACACCACAACTACTATCAACACCACAACTACTATCAACACCACAACTACTATCACCACCACAACTACTACTATCAACACCACAACTACTATCAACACCACAACTACTATCACCACCACAACTACTACTATCAACACCACAACTACTATCAACACCACAACTACTATCAACACCACAACTACTATCAACACCACAACTACTATCACCACCACAACTACTACTATCAACACCACAACTACTATCACCACCACAACTACTACTATCAACACCACAACTACTATCACCACCACAACTACTACTATCAATACCACAACTACTACTATCAACACCACAACTACCACTATCAACACCACAACTACTATCAACACAACTACTACTATCAACACCACAACTACTATCAACACAACTACTACTATCAACACAACTACTACTATCAACACAACTACTACTATCAACACCACAACTACTATCAACACAACTACTACTATCAACACCACAACTACTATCAACACAACTACTACTATCAACACAACTACTACTATCAACACAACTACTACTATCAACACAACTACTACTATCAACACCACAACTACTATCAACACAACTACTACTATCAACACCACAACTACTATCAACACAACTACTACTATCACCACCACAACTACTACTATCAATACCACAACTACTACTATCAACACCACAACTACTATCACCACCACAACTACTACTATCAATACCACAACTACTACTATCAACACCACAACTACTATCACCACAGCTACTACTATCAACACCACAACTACTATCACCACCACAACTACTACTATCAATACCACAACTACTACTATCAACACCACAACTACTATCACCACAGCTACTACTATCAACACCACAACTACTATCACCACCACAACTACTACTATCAACACCACAACTACTATCACCACAGCTACTACTATCAACACCACAACTACTATCACCACCACAACTACTACTATCAATACCACAACTACTACTATCAACACCACAACTACTATCACCACCACAACTACTACTATCAATACCACAACTACTACTATCACCACCACAACTACTACTATCAATACCACAACTACTACTATCAATACCACAACTACTACTATCAACACCACAACTACTACTATCAACACCACAACTACTACTATCAACACCACAACTACTACTATCAATACCACAACTACTACTATCAATACCACAACTACTACTATCAACACCACAACTACTACTATCAACACCACAACTACTACTATCAACACCACAACTACTACTATCACCACAACTACTACTATCACCACCACAACTACTACTATCAACACCACAACTACTATCACCACCACAACTACTACTATCAACACCACAACTACTATCACCACCACAACTACTACTATCAATACCACAACTACAACTATCAACACCACAACTACTATCACCACCACAACTACTACTATCAACACCACAACTACTATCAACACCACAACTACTATCACCACCACAACTACTACTATCAACACCACAACTACTATCAACACCACAACTACTATCAACACCACAACTACTACTATCACCACAACTACTACTATCAACACCACAACTACTATCAACACCACAACTACTACTATCACCACAACTACTACTATCACCACCACAACTACTACTATCACCATCACACCTACTACTATCACCAAAACACCTACTACTATCAACACCACAACTACTACTATCAACACCACAGCTACTATCAACACCACAACTACTACTATCACCACAGCTACTATCAACACCACAACTACCACTATCAACACCACAACTACCACTATCAACACCACAACTACCACTATCAACACCACAACTACTACTATCACCACCACAACTACCACTATCACCACCACAACTACCACTATCACCACCACAACTACCACTATCACCACCACAACTACCACTATCACCACAGCTACTATCAACACCACAACTACTACTATCAACACAGCTACTATCAACACCACAACTACCACTATCAACACAGCTACTATCAACACCACAACTACTACTATCACCACAGCTACTATCAACACCACAACTACTACTATCAACACAGCTACTATCAACACCACAACTACTACTATCAACACAGCTACTATCAACACCACAACTACCACTATCAACACCACAACTACCACTATCAACACCACAACTACTACTATCACCACCACAACTACCACTATCACCACCACAACTACCACTATCACCACCACAACTACTACTATCAACACAGCTACTATCAACACCACAACTACTACTATCAACACCACAACTACTATCAACACCACAACTACTATCAACACCACAACTACTACTATCAACACCACAACTACTATCAACACCACAACTACTATCAACACCACAACTACTATCACCACCACAACTACTACTATCAACACCACAACTACTATCAACACCACAACTACTATCAACACCACAACTACTACTATCAACACCACAACTACTATCACCACCACAACTACTACTATCACCACCACAACTACTATCACCACCACAACTACTACTATCAACACCACAACTACTATCACCACCACAACTACTACTATCACCACCACAACTACTATCACCACCACAACTACTACTATCAACACCACAACTACTATCACCACCACAACTACTACTATCACCACCACAACTACTACTATCAACACCACAACTACTACTATCAACACCACAACTACTATCAACACCACAACTACTATCACCACCACAACTACTACTTCACCGCCACAACTACTATCAACACCACAACTACTACTATCAACACCACAACTACTACTATCAACACCACAACTACTACTATCAACACCACAACTACTACTATCAACACCACAACTACAACTATCAACACCACAACTACTACTATCAATACCACAACTACAACTATCAACACCACAACTACTATCACCAACACAACTACTACTATCAACACCACAACTACTATCACCACCACAACTACTACTATCAACACCACAACTACTATCACCACCACAACTACTACTATCAATACCACAACTACTACTATCAACACCACAACTACTATCAACACCACAACTACTACTATCACCACAACTACTACTATCACCACAACTACTACTATCAACACCACAACTACTATCAACACCACAACTACTATCACCACCACAACTACTACTATCACCACAACTACTACTATCAACACCACAACTACTATCAACACCACAACTACTATCAACTCCACAACTACTACTATCACCACAACTACTACTATCAACACCACAACTACTATCAACACCACAACTACTACTATCAACACCACAACTACTACTATCACCACAACTACTACTATCAACACCACAACTACTATCAACACCACAACTACTATCACCACCACAACTACTACTATCAACACCACAACTACTATCAACACCACAACTACTATCAACACCACAACTACTACTATCACCACAACTACTACTATCAACACCACAACTACTATCAACACCACAACTACTACTATCACCACAACTACTACTATCAACACCACAACTACTATCAACACCACAACTACTACTATCACCACAACTACTACTATCAACACCACAACTACTATCAACACCACAACTACTATCAACACCACAACTACTATCAACACCACAACTACTATCAACACCACAACTACTATCAACACCACAACTACTACTATCAACACCACAACTACTATCAACACCACAACTACTACTATCAACACCACAACTACTACTATCAACACCACAACTACTACTATCAACACCACAACTACTACTATCAACACCACAACTACTATCAACACCACAACTACTATCAACACCACAACTACTATCAACACCACAACTACTATCAACACCACAACTACTATCAACACCACAACTACTATCAACACCACAACTACTACTATCAACACCACAACTACTACTATCAACACCACAACTACTACTATCACCACAACTACTACTATCAACACCACAACTACTATCAACACCACAACTACTACTATCACCACAACTACTACTATCAACACCACAACTACTATCAACACCACAACTACTATCAACACCACAACTACTATCACCACCACAACTACTACTATCAACACCACAACTACTATCACCACCACAACTACTACTATCAACACCACAACTACTATCACCACCACAACTACTACTATCACCACCACAACAACTACTATCACCACCACAACTACTACTATCAACACCACAACTACTATCAACACCACAACTTCTACTATCAACACCACAACTACTACTATCACCACCACAACAACTACTATCAACACCACAACTACTACTATCAACACTACAACTACTATCACCACCACAACAACTACTATCAACACCACAACTACTACTATCACCACCACAACAACTACTATCAACACCACAACTACTACTATCAACACTACAACTACTATCACCACCACAACAACTACTATTAACACCACAACTACTACTATCAACACTACAACTACTATCAACACCACAACAACTACTATCACCACAACAACTACTACTTCACCGCCACAACTACTATCAACACCACAACTACTATCACCACAACAACTACTACTTCACCGGCACAACTACTATCACCACCACAACTACTACTTCACCGCCACAACTACTATCTACACCACAACTACTATCACCACCACAACTACTACTTCACAGCCACAACTACTATCACCACCACAACTACTACTATCAACACCACAACTACTATCACCACCACACCAACTATCACCATCTACCACACATATGCAACCACACATCTACCAATAATAACACACGTAAAACTATCACATATACTACCACACATCTACTACTGCACATATACTACCACACATCTACTACCACTAATATTAACACCCATCTACCGCCACTGCTACCACCACAGATTTAACACCACGCAACTACCACCACACAACTACTACCACAAATCTACTACCACACATCAACCACCACAAATCTACCACCACACAATCACACATCCACCACCACAAATCCACCACCACAAATCCACCACCACACACCCACCATCACACATCCACCATCACACACACACACCTCTACACAACCACCACCACACATCTACCACTATACATCTACCATCATACACCCACCACCACACATATTCACCACCACACACCCACCACCACACATCCACCATGACACATCCACCATCACACACCCACAACCACACATCTACCACCACACATCTATCACCACACATCCACCACCACACATCCAACATCATATGCTCACCACCACACATCCACCATCACACACCCACCATCACACATCAACCATCAAACACCCACCACCACACATTTACCATAAAACATCTACCACCACACATCTGCCATCATACATCTACCATAATACACACACCACCACACACCCACCACCACACATCTACCACCACATCCACCTTCACACATCCACCTTCACACATCCACCATCACACATGCACCACCACACAACCACAACCACAAATCCACAACCACACATCCACCAACACATCTACCATCACAAATCCACCACCAAGCATCCACCACCACACATCCACCATCACACACCCACCATCACACATCCACCATCACACACCCACCTCTGCACAACCACCACCACACATCTACCACTATACATCTACCATCATACACCCACCACCACACACCCACCATCACACATCTATAACCACACATCCATCACCACACATGCACCATCATACGCTCACCACCACACATCCACCATCACACACCCACCACCACACATCTACCACCACACATCTACCTCCACACATCAATAACCACACACATACCACCGCACATCCACCACCACACATTTACCCCCACACATCCACCACCATACATCCACCATCACACATCCACCATCATACACCCACCACCACACATCTACCACCACACATCCACCACCACATATATCTACCACCACACACCCAAGCACTGACTGACGGCATTAAATGAATGAATGTATGTGATCTCGACAGTGTGGCACTTCACGAGTCACGTGACAGTGGATGACGTCAGCACTTACGATTGTCTGCCCGAGGAAGGTCCAGGCATGCTGGTCAGTGACTTCCTAGACATCGAGGCCTTCTCGAGAGTTTGTGATGGCAGGTGAGGGAAGTCGGTTGTGATGGTAGGTGAGGGAGGTCGGTTGTGATGGCAGGTGAGGGAAGTCGGTTGTGATGGTAGGTGAGGGAGGTCAGTTGTGATGGTAGGTGAGGGAGGTCGGTTGTGATGGTAGGTGAGGGAGGTCGGTTGTGATGGTAGGTGACGGAGGTCGGTTGTGATGGCAGGTGAGGGAGGTCGGTTGTGATGGCAGGTGAGGGAATTCGGTTGTGATGGTAGGTGAGGGAGGTCGGTTGTGATGGTAGGTGAGGGAGGTCGGTTGTGATGGTAGGTGAGGGAGGTCGGTTGTGATGGTAGGTGACGGAGGTCGGTTGTGATGGCAGGTGAGGGAGGTCGGTTGTGATGGCAGGTGAGGGAAGTCGGTTGTGATGGTAGGTGAGGGAGGTCGGTTGTGATGGTAGGTGAGGGAGGTCGGTTGTGACGGTAGATGAGGGAGATGGGTTGTGATGGTAGGTGAGGGAGGTCGGTTGTGACGGTTGGTGAGGGAGATGAGTTGTGATGGTAGGTGAGGGAGATTTGTTGTGATGATAGGTTGGTTGTGATGATAGGTGAGGGAGATTGGTTGTGATGGCAGGTGAGGAAGGTTGGTTGTGATGATAGGTGAGGGAGATTGGTTGTGATGGCATGTGAGGGAGGTCGGTTATGACAGGTGAGAGATTGGTAATGACAAGTGATGAAGGCTGTGGCAACATACACCTACATGTAACAAGAAGGACCTCCATGTAACAACAAACACCTACATGTAACAACAAACAACTCCATATAATAACAACAAACACCTCCATGTAACAACAACAAACACCTACATGTAACAACAATAAACACCTCCATGTAACAACAAGCACCTCCATGTAACAACAACAAATACCTCCATGTAACGACGACAAATACCTCAATGTAACAACAACAAATACCTCCATCTAACAACAAACATCTCCATGTAACAACAACAAACACCACCATGTAACGACAACAAATACTTCCATATAATGAAAACAAACACCTCCATGTAACAACAACAAACACCTCCATGTAACAAAAACAAACACCTCCATTTAACAACAACAAATACTTCCATGTAACGACAACAAACACTTCCATGTAATGACACCATATACCTCAATGTAACAACAACAAACACCTCAGTGTAACAACAATCACTCCATGTAATGACAACAAACTCCTCCATGTAACAACAGCAAACACCTCCACGTAACAATAACAAATCTCTCCATGTAACGATAAAAAATCTCTCCATGTAACGATAACAAATCTCTCCATGTAACGACAACAAATACCTCCATGTAACAACAGCAAACACCTCCACGTAACGATAACAAATCTCTCCATGTAATGATAACAAATCTCTCCATGTAACGATAACAAATCTCTCCATTTAACGACAACAAATACCTCCATGTAACAACAACAAACACCTCCACGTAACGATAACAAATCTCTCCATGTAACGATAACAAATTTCTCCATGTAACGATAACAAATCTCTCCATGTAACGATAACAAATTTCTCCATGTAACGACAACAAATACCTCCATGTAACGACAACAAACACCTCCACGTAACGACAACAAACACCTCCACGTAATAACAAGCATCTTCATGTAACAACAACAAACACCTCATTGTAACAACAACAACATACACTCCATATAACAACAACAAATACCTAAATGTAACAACAACAAACACCTCCATGTAACGACAACAAACACCTCCATGTAACGACAACAAATACCTCCATGTAATGACAACAAACACCTCCACGTAACGACAACAAACACCTCCACGTAATAACAAGCATCTTCATGTAACAACAACAAACACCTCAATGTAACAACAACAAACACTCCATGTAACAACAACAAATACCTAAATGTAACAACAACAAACACCTTCATGTAACAACAACAAACACCTCCATGTAACAACAAACACTCCATGTAACAACAACAAACACCTAAATGTAACAACAACAAATACCTCCATGTAACAACAACAAACACCTCAATGTAACAACAAATACTCCATGTAACGACAAAAAATACCTCCATGTAACAACAACAAACACCTCCATGTAACAACAACAAACACCTACATGTAACAACAACACACACCTCCATGTAACAACAACAAACACTCCATGTCACAACAACAAACACTCCATGTAACAACAACAAACACCTCCATGTAGCGACAACAAACACCTACATGTAACTACAAAAAACACACCATGTAACGACAACAAACACTCCATGTAACAACAAATACCTCCATGTAACAACAAATACCTCCATGTAACAACAAACACATCTATGTATCGACAACAAACACCTCCATGTAACGACAACAAACACTCCATGTAATGACAACAAACACTTCCATGTAACGACAACAAACACTCCATGTAATGACAACAAACACTTCCATGAAACAACAAATACTGGGGACTTACGTTTCAAAATGGTGGAACTTTCACATTCTCTCGATCGTTGCAGAAAACGCATCTGGAGTCTGATTAATTTCGGCTCTCCGATGCAATTTTCTGTGTTGAAATGACAATGATGTTCTACTTAGCAAATCTGCGCCGACGAAGTGGAAAAATCTGCACCGCAGACTTCACACAGCAATGTTTCTTGTTGACAAGTCAAGTATTGTGAAAGCGACCTTTACCGTCTAGTGTTGACATGCGGTTTACGTCACATTGAGTGCTGTTCAATGGGCGACGTTGGAATTGTTTGACGCAAGTTATTTACATGCTGAAACGCATTAATGTGGACTGCTCCGTCAAGTCGACCGAAGATTTTCCTTCTTTGGGGATTTTGCATCGTGTTTCGTTCGTTGTACGCTAACGGTACGATCTGTTATTTGATGTGCGACGGGGATAATCCGACGACTACTGTGTGTTTATATGTTCGGTTGGAGTCAAAAACGATGTCCTAACATCATCAAGCGCTATACATTTTACAAATATGACGATCATCATTTTCGGGAGGACGTGAACTTCCGGTATATAGTGGATAGGCGGCAGGAACCATTGAAGGCTATGTCTGAAAAGTGTTCCTTGTTGCAGTTTCCTCATATTCCAAGTCCAGCTTGTTGCAGGAGCTACTGAGTTAAGTACTCTGCGCACACCATGAGCTGTGTGTCTCATCCGTTTTGATCGTGTTCCGATATTCCAATTGTTTACGATGAATGATGATATCGTATGACAGGGAACAGTTGGCTGTGTTCACTTTCTGCGCAGTATCACCTTATATCTTTTAGCGTGTGCTGAGACTGCTGCGATGGGGACTACAGTTACCTTTCTTTGTTTGGGAGATGAGTTAGTAATTCGGATAATTCCGCTGGCACGGGCGGTTGAGCAATTATGGATTTATTTCGTTTGCAGTGATACCGGGGCCTTTCATAACCAATAACAAATACCTCCATGTAACAATAAACACCTCCATGTAACGACAACAAACACTCTATGTAACGACAACAAACAACTCCATGTAACGACAACAAACACCTCCATGTAACAACAAACACTCTATGTAACGACAACAAACACCTCCATGTAACAACAACAAACACCTCCATGTAACGACAACAAACACTTCCATGTAACAACAAATACCTCCATGTAACAACAAATACCTCCGTGTAACAACAAATACCTCCATGTAACAACAAATACCTCCATGTAACAACAAATACCTCCATGTAACAACAAATACCTCCATGTTACGACAAATACCTCCATGTAACGACAACTAATAACTCCATGTAACAACAAATACCTCCGTGTAACAACAAATACCTCCACGTAACAACAAATACCTCCATGTAACAACAAATACCTCCATGTAACAACAAATACCTCCATGTTACGACAAATACCTCCATGTAACGACAACTAATAACTCCATGTAACAACAAATACCTCCATGTAACAACAAATACCTCCATGTTACGACAAATACCTCCATGTAACGACAACTAATAACTCCATGTAACAACAAATACCTCCAAGTAACGACAACTAATAACTGCATGTAACAACAACTAATACCTCCATCACCAGCTACTACCTAATGTCATCCATCGTCGTGGTCTCTGTCATGTCAGCCATGTTTATGTTTACCTACTTGCTGATCAAGTTCCGGACGGCCATTGAAACCTTCTTCCTCAAGTGGATAGTCGCAAGAATTCGACCAATGAAACCGCAGGATTACAGAACTGGCATTTTTATTGGCTACGCCGATGAGGACTTTCGCTTTGTGAGACACGTCATTGGCCCGTAAGTGACGCGAGAAACCAGCTCAAGATGTCACTTTGTGTGTGGCGCATGACTTGGTGTGTGAGACATGACTTGGTGTGTGAGACATGACTTGGTGTGTGGGACACGTCATTGGCCCGTAAGTGACGCGAGAAACCAGCTCAAGATGTCACTTTGTGTGTGAGACATGACTTGGTGTGTGAGACATGACTTGGTGTGTGAGACATGACTTGGTGTGTGGGACACGTCATTGGCCCGTAAGTGACGCGAGAAATCAGCTCAAGATGTCACTTTGTGTGTGGCGCATGACTTGGTGTGTGAGACATGACTTGGTGTGTGAGACATGACTTGGTGTGTGAGACACGTCATTGGCCCGTAAGTGACGCGAGAAACCAGCTCAAGATGTCACTTTGTGTGTGGCGCATGACTTGGTGTGTGAGACATGACTTGGTGTGTGAGACATGACTTGGTGTGTGGGACACGTCATTGGCCCGTAAGTGACGCGAGAAACCAGCTCAAGATGTCACTTTGTGTGTGGCGCATGACTTGGTGTGTGAGACATGACTTGGTGTGTGAGACATGACTTGGTGTGTGAGACATGACTTGGTGTGTGAGACACGTCATTGGCCCGTAAGTGACGCGAGAAACCAGCTCAATATGTCACTTTGTGTGTGAGACATGACTTGGTGTGGGGGACACGTCATTGGCCCGTAAGTGACGCGAGAAACCAGCTCAAGATGTCACTTTGTGTGTGAGACATGACTTGGTGTGGGGGACACGTCATTGGCCCGTAAGTGACGCGAGAAACCAGCTCAATATGTCACTTTGTGTGTGAGACATGACTTGGTGTGGGGGACACGTCATTGGCCCGTAAGTGACGCGAGAAACCAGCTCAAGATGTCACTTTGTGTGTAGCGCATGACTTGGTGTGTGAGACATGACTTGGTGTGTGAGACATGACTTGGTGTGTGAGACATGACTTGGTGTGTGAGACATGACTTGGTGTGTGAGACATGACTTGGTGTGTGGGACATGACTTGGTGTGTGAGACATGACTTGGTGTGTGTGGCATGACTTGGTGTGTGGGACATGACTTGGTGTGTGAGACATGACTTGGTGTGTGGGACATGACTTGGTGTGTGAGACATGACTTGGATTATGGGACATGACTTGGATTATGGAAACTAACTCATCTGTGTGTGATATGTGAGAACACTTTCCAGTTCTGTGTAAGAACTATGCCACCTGTGATATGTGAGAACACTTACCAGTTCTGTGTAAGAACTATGCCACCTGTGATATGTGAGAACACTTACCAGTTCTGTGTAAGAACTATGCCACCTGTGATATGTGAGAACACTTACCAGTTCTGTGTAAGAACTATGCCACCTGTGATATGTGAGAACACTTACCAGTTCTGTGTAAGAACTATGCCACCTGTGATATGTGATGTAATATATATATTGATACAAGATACCATTATCTCTTCCAGTTTCATGTTGGACATGGCGTCTAAACTTGGTGTTGAGTGGGTCAAAGCGACCTTCATTTCTTGAACTTCATGTAAACAACTTAGCTCTTACACTGAGTTGACTGTCTCCGCGGACAATAATAACAATGACGTCTGCTTACAGGTACCTGGAAGGTAGGCTAGGACTGAGCACGTTCATCCACCATCGAGATCTCAACCCAGGCCCGCTCCACCAACAGATCTTTAGTGCCATCACCAACAGTTGGAGGGTCGTGCTGATAGTCTCTAGACCATTCCTGCACAGCTGCGACATGGCTGACGTCATGATGAAGGTTCTTATATTTCTTGTGTTCATAACTCACTTGTTTGCTAGTTCTCCATATCACTCAGTCACTAACTCACTTGTTTGCTAGTTCTCCATATCACTCAGTCACTAACTCACTTGTTTGCTAGTTCTCCATATCACTCAGTCACTAACTCACTTGTTTGCTAGTTCTCTATATCACTCAGTCACTAACTCACTTGTTTGCTAGTTCTCCATATCACTCAGTCACTAACTCACTTATTTGCTAGTTCTCCATATCACTCAGTCACTAACTCACTTGTTTGCTAGTTCTCCATATCACTCAGTCACTAACTCACTTGTTTGCTAGTTCTCCATATCACTCAGTCACTAACTCACTTGTTTGCTAGTTCTCCATATCACTCAGTCACTAACTCACTTGTTTGCTAGTTCTCTATATCACTCAGTCACTAACTCACTTGTTTGCTAGTTCTCTATATCACTCAGTCACTAACTCACTTGTTTGCTAGTTCTCCATATCACTCAGTCACTAACTCACTTGTTTGCTAGTTCTCTATATCATTCAGTCACTAACTCACTTGTTTGCTAGTTCTCCATATCACTCAGTCACTAACTCACTTGTTTGCTAGTTCTCCATATCACTCAGTCACTAACTCACTTGTTTGCTAGTTCTCCATATCACTCAGTCACTAACTCACTTGTTTGCTAGTTCTCCATATCACTCAGTCACTAACTCACTTGTTTGCTAGTTCTCTATATCACTCAGTCACTAACTCACTTGTTTGCTAGTTCTCTATATCACTCAGTCACTAACTCACTTGTTTGCTAGTTCTCTATATCACTCAGTCACTAACTCACTTGTTTGCTAGTTCTCTATATCACTCATTCACTAACTCACTTGTTTGCTAGTTCTCTATATCACTCAGTCACTAACTCACTTGTTTGCTAGTTCTCTATATCACTCAGTCACTAACTCACTTGTTTGCTAGTTCTCTATATCACTCAGTCACTAACTCACTTGTTTGCTAGTTCTCTATATCACTCAGTCACTAACTCACTTGTTTGCTAGTTCTCCATATCACTCAGTCACTAACTCACTTGTTTGCTAGTTCTCTATATCACTCATTCACTAACTCACTTGTTTGCTAGTTCTCCATATCACTCAGTCACTAACTCACTTGTTTGCTAGTTCTCCATATCACTCATTCACTAACTCACTTGTTTGCTAGTTCTCCATATCACTCAGTCACTAACTCACTTGTTTGCTAGTTCTCCATATCACTCAGTCACTAACTCACTTGTTTGCTAGTTCTCCATATCACTCAGTCACTAACTCACTTGTTTGCTAGTTCTCCATATCACTCAGTCACTAACTCACTTGTTTGCTAGTTCTCCATATCACTCAGTCACTAACTCACTTGTTTGCTAGTTCTCCATATCACTCAGTCACTAACTCACTTGTTTGCTAGTTCTCCATATCACTCAGTCACTAACTCACTTGTTTGCTAGTTCTCCATATCACTCAGTCACTAACTCACTTGTTTGCTAGTTCTCCATATCACTCAGTCACTAACTCACTTGTTTGCTAGTTCTCCATATCACTCAGTCACTAACTCACTTGTTTGCTAGTTCTCCATATCACTCAGTCACTAACTCACTTGTTTGCTAGTTCTCCATATCACTCAGTCACTAACTCACTTGTTTGCTAGTTCTCCATATCACTCAGTCACTAACTCACTTGTTTGCTAGTTCTCCATATCACTCAGTCACTAACTCACTTGTTTGCTAGTTCTCCATATCACTCAGTCACTAACTCACTTGTTTGCTAGTTCTCCATATCACTCAGTCACTAACTCACTTGTTTGCTAGTTCTCCATATCACTCAGTCACTAACTCACTTGTTTGCTAGTTCTCCATATCACTCAGTCACTAACTCACTTGTTTGCTAGTTCTCCATATCACTCAGTCACTAACTCACTTGTTTGCTAGTTCTCCATATCACTCAGTCACTAACTCACTTGTTTGCTAGTTCTCCATATCACTCAGTCACTAACTCACTTGTTTGCTAGTTCTCCATATCACTCAGTCACTAACTCACTTGTTTGCTAGTTCTCCATATCACTCAGTCACTAACTCACTTGTTTGCTAGTTCTCCATATCACTCAGTCACTAACTCACTTGTTTGCTAGTTCTCCATATCACTCAGTCACTAACTCACTTGTTTGCTAGTTCTCCATATCACTCAGTCACTAACTCACTTGTTTGCTAGTTCTCCATATCACTCAGTCACTAACTCACTTGTTTGCTAGTTCTCCATATCACTCAGTCACTAACTCACTTGTTTGCTAGTTCTCCATATCACTCAGTCACTAACTCACTTGTTTGCTAGTTCTCCATATCACTCAGTCACTAACTCACTTGTTTGCTAGTTCTCTATATCACTCAGTCACTAACTCACTTGTTTGCTAGTTCTCCATATCACTCAGTCACTAACTCACTTGTTTGCTAGTTCTCCATATCACTCAGTCACTAACTCACTTGTTTGCTAGTTCTCCATATCACTCAGTCACTAACTCACTTGTTTGCTAGTTCTCCATATCACTCAGTCACTAACTCACTTGTTTGCTAGTTCTCCATATCACTCAGTCACTAACTCACTTGTTTGCTAGTTCTCCATATCACTCAGTCACTAACTCACTTGTTTGCTAGTTCTCCATATCACTCAGTCACTAACTCACTTGTTTGCTAGTTCTCCATATCACTCAGTCACTAACTCACTTGTTTGCTAGTTCTCCATATCACTCAGTCACTAACTCACTTGTTTGCTAGTTCTCCATATCACTCAGTCACTAACTCACTTGTTTGCTAGTTCTCCATATCACTCAGTCACTAACTCACTTGTTTGCTAGTTCTCCATATCACTCAGTCACTAACTCACTTGTTTGCTAGTTCTCCATATCACTCAGTCACTAACTCACTTGTTTGCTAGTTCTCCATATCACTCAGTCACTAACTCACTTGTTTGCTAGTTCTCCATATCACTCAGTCACTAACTCACTTGTTTGCTAGTTCTCCATATCACTCAGTCACTAACTCACTTGTTTGCTAGTTCTCCATATCACTCAGTCACTAACTCACTTGTTTGCTAGTTCTCCATATCACTCAGTCACTAACTCACTTGTTTGCTAGTTCTCCATATCACTCAGTCACTAACTCACTTGTTTGCTAGTTCTCCATATCACTCAGTCACTAACTCACTTGTTTGCTAGTTCTCCATATCACTCAGTCACTAACTCACTTGTTTGCTAGTTCTCCATATCACTCAGTCACTAACTCACTTGTTTGCTAGTTCTCCATATCACTCAGTCACTAACTCACTTGTTTGCTAGTTCTCCATATCACTCAGTCACTAACTCACTTGTTTGCTAGTTCTCCATATCACTCAGTCACTAACTCACTTGTTTGCTAGTTCTCCATATCACTCAGTCACTAACTCACTTGTTTGCTAGTTCTCCATATCACTCATTCACTAACTCACTTGTTTGCTAGTTCTCCATATCACTCAGTCACTAACTCACTTGTTTGCTAGTTCTCCATATCACTCAGTCACTAACTCACTTGTTTGCTAGTTCTCCATATCACTCAGTCACTAACTCACTTGTTTGCTAGTTCTCCATATCACTCAGTCACTAACTCACTTGTTTGCTAGTTCTCCATATCACTCAGTCACTAACTCACTTGTTTGCTAGTTCTCCATATCACTCAGTCACTAACTCACTTGTTTGCTAGTTCTCCATATCACTCAGTCACTAACTCACTTGTTTGCTAGTTCTCCATATCACTCAGTCACTAACTCACTTGTTTGCTAGTTCTCCATATCACTCAGTCACTAACTCACTTGTTTGCTAGTTCTCCATATCACTCAGTCACTAACTCACTTGTTTGCTAGTTCTCCATATCACTCAGTCACTAACTCACTTGTTTGCTAGTTCTCCATATCACTCAGTCACTAACTCACTTGTTTGCTAGTTCTCCATATCACTCAGTCACTAACTCACTTGTTTGCTAGTTCTCCATATCACTCAGTCACTAACTCACTTGTTTGCTAGTTCTCCATATCACTCAGTCACTAACTCACTTGTTTGCTAGTTCTCCATATCACTCAGTCACTAACTCACTTGTTTGCTAGTTCTCCATATCACTCAGTCACTAACTCACTTGTTTGCTAGTTCTCCATATCACTCAGTCACTAACTCACTTGTTTGCTAGTTCTCCATATCACTCAGTCACTAACTCACTTGTTTGCTAGTTCTCCATATCACTCAGTCACTAACTCACTTGTTTGCTAGTTCTCCATATCACTCAGTCACTAACTCACTTGTTTGCTAGTTCTCCATATCACTCAGTCACTAACTCACTTGTTTGCTAGTTCTCCATATCACTCAGTCACTAACTCACTTGTTTGCTAGTTCTCCATATCACTCAGTCACTAACTCACTTGTTTGCTAGTTCTCCATATCACTCAGTCACTAACTCACTTGTTTGCTAGTTCTCCATATCACTCAGTCACTAACTCACTTGTTTGCTAGTTCTCCATATCACTCAGTCACTAACTCACTTGTTTGCTAGTTCTCCATATCACTCAGTCACTAACTCACTTGTTTGCTAGTTCTCCATATCACTCAGTCACTAACTCACTTGTTTGCTAGTTCTCCATATCACTCAGTCACTAACTCACTTGTTTGCTAGTTCTCCATATCACTCAGTCACTAACTCACTTGTTTGCTAGTTCTCCATATCACTCAGTCACTAACTCACTTGTTTGCTAGTTCTCCATATCACTCAGTCACTAACTCACTTGTTTGCTAGTTCTCCATATCACTCAGTCACTAACTCACTTGTTTGCTAGTTCTCCATATCACTCAGTCACTAACTCACTTGTTTGCTAGTTCTCCATATCACTCAGTCACTAACTCACTTGTTTGCTAGTTCTCCATATCACTCAGTCACTAACTCACTTGTTTGCTAGTTCTCCATATCACTCAGTCACTAACTCACTTGTTTGCTAGTTCTCCATATCACTCAGTCACTAACTCACTTGTTTGCTAGTTCTCCATATCACTCAGTCACTAACTCACTTGTTTGCTAGTTCTCCATATCACTCAGTCACTAACTCACTTGTTTGCTAGTTCTCCATATCACTCAGTCACTAACTCACTTGTTTGCTAGTTCTCCATATCACTCAGTCACTAACTCACTTGTTTGCTAGTTCTCCATATCACTCAGTCACTAACTCACTTGTTTGCTAGTTCTCCATATCACTCAGTCACTAACTCACTTGTTTGCTAGTTCTCCATATCACTCAGTCACTAACTCACTTGTTTGCTAGTTCTCCATATCACTCAGTCACTAACTCACTTGTTTGCTAGTTCTCCATATCACTCAGTCACTAACTCACTTGTTTGCTAGTTCTCCATATCACTCAGTCACTAACTCACTTGTTTGCTAGTTCTCCATATCACTCAGTCACTAACTCACTTGTTTGCTAGTTCTCCATATCACTCAGTCACTAACTCACTTGTTTGCTAGTTCTCCATATCACTCAGTCACTAACTCACTTGTTTGCTAGTTCTCCATATCACTCAGTCACTAACTCACTTGTTTGCTAGTTCTCCATATCACTCAGTCACTAACTCACTTGTTTGCTAGTTCTCCATATCACTCAGTCACTAACTCACTTGTTTGCTAGTTCTCCATATCACTCAGTCACTAACTCACTTGTTTGCTAGTTCTCCATATCACTCAGTCACTAACTCACTTGTTTGCTAGTTCTCCATATCACTCAGTCACTAACTCACTTGTTTGCTAGTTCTCCATATCACTCAGTCACTAACTCACTTGTTTGCTAGTTCTCCATATCACTCAGTCACTAACTCACTTGTTTGCTAGTTCTCCATATCACTCAGTCACTAACTCACTTGTTTGCTAGTTCTCCATATCACTCAGTCACTAACTCACTTGTTTGCTAGTTCTCCATATCACTCAGTCACTAACTCACTTGTTTGCTAGTTCTCCATATCACTCAGTCACTAACTCACTTGTTTGCTAGTTCTCCATATCACTCAGTCACTAACTCACTTGTTTGCTAGTTCTCCATATCACTCAGTCACTAACTCACTTGTTTGCTAGTTCTCCATATCACTCAGTCACTAACTCACTTGTTTGCTAGTTCTCCATATCACTCAGTCACTAACTCACTTGTTTGCTAGTTCTCCATATCACTCAGTCACTAACTCACTTGTTTGCTAGTTCTCCATATCACTCAGTCACTAACTCACTTGTTTGCTAGTTCTCCATATCACTCAGTCACTAACTCACTTGTTTGCTAGTTCTCCATATCACTCAGTCACTAACTCACTTGTTTGCTAGTTCTCCATATCACTCAGTCACTAACTCACTTGTTTGCTAGTTCTCCATATCACTCAGTCACTAACTCACTTGTTTGCTAGTTCTCCATATCACTCAGTCACTAACTCACTTGTTTGCTAGTTCTCCATATCACTCAGTCACTAACTCACTTGTTTGCTAGTTCTCCATATCACTCAGTCACTAACTCACTTGTTTGCTAGTTCTCCATATCACTCAGTCACTAACTCACTTGTTTGCTAGTTCTCCATATCACTCAGTCACTAACTCACTTGTTTGCTAGTTCTCCATATCACTCAGTCACTAACTCACTTGTTTGCTAGTTCTCCATATCACTCAGTCACTAACTCACTTGTTTGCTAGTTCTCCATATCACTCAGTCACTAACTCACTTGTTTGCTAGTTCTCCATATCACTCAGTCACTAACTCACTTGTTTGCTAGTTCTCCATATCACTCAGTCACTAACTCACTTGTTTGCTAGTTCTCCATATCACTCAGTCACTAACTCACTTGTTTGCTAGTTCTCCATATCACTCAGTCACTAACTCACTTGTTTGCTAGTTCTCCATATCACTCAGTCACTAACTCACTTGTTTGCTAGTTCTCCATATCACTCAGTCACTAACTCACTTGTTTGCTAGTTCTCCATATCACTCAGTCACTAACTCACTTGTTTGCTAGTTCTCCATATCACTCAGTCACTAACTCACTTGTTTGCTAGTTCTCCATATCACTCAGTCACTAACTCACTTGTTTGCTAGTTCTCCATATCACTCAGTCACTAACTCACTTGTTTGCTAGTTCTCCATATCACTCAGTCACTAACTCACTTGTTTGCTAGTTCTCCATATCACTCAGTCACTAACTCACTTGTTTGCTAGTTCTCCATATCACTCAGTCACTAACTCACTTGTTTGCTAGTTCTCCATATCACTCAGTCACTAACTCACTTGTTTGCTAGTTCTCCATATCACTCAGTCACTAACTCACTTGTTTGCTAGTTCTCCATATCACTCAGTCACTAACTCACTTGTTTGCTAGTTCTCCATATCACTCAGTCACTAACTCACTTGTTTGCTAGTTCTCCATATCACTCAGTCACTAACTCACTTGTTTGCTAGTTCTCCATATCACTCAGTCACTAACTCACTTGTTTGCTAGTTCTCCATATCACTCAGTCACTAACTCACTTGTTTGCTAGTTCTCCATATCACTCAGTCACTAACTCACTTGTTTGCTAGTTCTCCATATCACTCAGTCACTAACTCACTTGTTTGCTAGTTCTCCATATCACTCAGTCACTAACTCACTTGTTTGCTAGTTCTCCATATCACTCAGTCACTAACTCACTTGTTTGCTAGTTCTCCATATCACTCAGTCACTAACTCACTTGTTTGCTAGTTCTCCATATCACTCAGTCACTAACTCACTTGTTTGCTAGTTCTCCATATCACTCAGTCACTAACTCACTTGTTTGCTAGTTCTCCATATCACTCAGTCACTAACTCACTTGTTTGCTAGTTCTCCATATCACTCAGTCACTAACTCACTTGTTTGCTAGTTCTCCATATCACTCAGTCACTAACTCACTTGTTTGCTAGTTCTCCATATCACTCAGTCACTAACTCACTTGTTTGCTAGTTCTCCATATCACTCAGTCACTAACTCACTTGTTTGCTAGTTCTCCATATCACTCAGTCACTAACTCACTTGTTTGCTAGTTCTCCATATCACTCAGTCACTAACTCACTTGTTTGCTAGTTCTCCATATCACTCAGTCACTAACTCACTTGTTTGCTAGTTCTCCATATCACTCAGTCACTAACTCACTTGTTTGCTAGTTCTCCATATCACTCAGTCACTAACTCACTTGTTTGCTAGTTCTCCATATCACTCAGTCACTAACTCACTTGTTTGCTAGTTCTCCATATCACTCAGTCACTAACTCACTTGTTTGCTAGTTCTCCATATCACTCAGTCACTAACTCACTTGTTTGCTAGTTCTCCATATCACTCAGTCACTAACTCACTTGTTTGCTAGTTCTCCATATCACTCAGTCACTAACTCACTTGTTTGCTAGTTCTCCATATCACTCAGTCACTAACTCACTTGTTTGCTAGTTCTCCATATCACTCAGTCACTAACTCACTTGTTTGCTAGTTCTCCATATCACTCAGTCACTAACTCACTTGTTTGCTAGTTCTCCATATCACTCAGTCACTAACTCACTTGTTTGCTAGTTCTCCATATCACTCAGTCACTAACTCACTTGTTTGCTAGTTCTCCATATCACTCAGTCACTAACTCACTTGTTTGCTAGTTCTCCATATCACTCAGTCACTAACTCACTTGTTTGCTAGTTCTCCATATCACTCAGTCACTAACTCACTTGTTTGCTAGTTCTCCATATCACTCAGTCACTAACTCACTTGTTTGCTAGTTCTCCATATCACTCAGTCACTAACTCACTTGTTTGCTAGTTCTCCATATCACTCAGTCACTAACTCACTTGTTTGCTAGTTCTCCATATCACTCAGTCACTAACTCACTTGTTTGCTAGTTCTCCATATCACTCAGTCACTAACTCACTTGTTTGCTAGTTCTCCATATCACTCAGTCACTAACTCACTTGTTTGCTAGTTCTCCATATCACTCAGTCACTAACTCACTTGTTTGCTAGTTCTCCATATCACTCAGTCACTAACTCACTTGTTTGCTAGTTCTCCATATCACTCAGTCACTAACTCACTTGTTTGCTAGTTCTCCATATCACTCAGTCACTAACTCACTTGTTTGCTAGTTCTCCATATCACTCAGTCACTAACTCACTTGTTTGCTAGTTCTCCATATCACTCAGTCACTAACTCACTTGTTTGCTAGTTCTCCATATCACTCAGTCACTAACTCACTTGTTTGCTAGTTCTCCATATCACTCAGTCACTAACTCACTTGTTTGCTAGTTCTCCATATCACTCAGTCACTAACTCACTTGTTTGCTAGTTCTCCATATCACTCAGTCACTAACTCACTTGTTTGCTAGTTCTCCATATCACTCAGTCACTAACTCACTTGTTTGCTAGTTCTCCATATCACTCAGTCACTAACTCACTTGTTTGCTAGTTCTCCATATCACTCAGTCACTAACTCACTTGTTTGCTAGTTCTCCATATCACTCAGTCACTAACTCACTTGTTTGCTAGTTCTCCATATCACTCAGTCACTAACTCACTTGTTTGCTAGTTCTCCATATCACTCAGTCACTAACTCACTTGTTTGCTAGTTCTCCATATCACTCAGTCACTAACTCACTTGTTTGCTAGTTCTCCATATCACTCAGTCACTAACTCACTTGTTTGCTAGTTCTCCATATCACTCAGTCACTAACTCACTTGTTTGCTAGTTCTCCATATCACTCAGTCACTAACTCACTTGTTTGCTAGTTCTCCATATCACTCAGTCACTAACTCACTTGTTTGCTAGTTCTCCATATCACTCAGTCACTAACTCACTTGTTTGCTAGTTCTCCATATCACTCAGTCACTAACTCACTTGTTTGCTAGTTCTCCATATCACTCAGTCACTAACTCACTTGTTTGCTAGTTCTCCATATCACTCAGTCACTAACTCACTTGTTTGCTAGTTCTCCATATCACTCAGTCACTAACTCACTTGTTTGCTAGTTCTCCATATCACTCAGTCACTAACTCACTTGTTTGCTAGTTCTCCATATCACTCAGTCACTAACTCACTTGTTTGCTAGTTCTCCATATCACTCAGTCACTAACTCACTTGTTTGCTAGTTCTCCATATCACTCAGTCACTAACTCACTTGTTTGCTAGTTCTCCATATCACTCAGTCACTAACTCACTTGTTTGCTAGTTCTCCATATCACTCAGTCACTAACTCACTTGTTTGCTAGTTCTCCATATCACTCAGTCACTAACTCACTTGTTTGCTAGTTCTCCATATCACTCAGTCACTAACTCACTTGTTTGCTAGTTCTCCATATCACTCAGTCACTAACTCACTTGTTTGCTAGTTCTCCATATCACTCAGTCACTAACTCACTTGTTTGCTAGTTCTCCATATCACTCAGTCACTAACTCACTTGTTTGCTAGTTCTCCATATCACTCAGTCACTAACTCACTTGTTTGCTAGTTCTCCATATCACTCAGTCACTAACTCACTTGTTTGCTAGTTCTCCATATCACTCAGTCACTAACTCACTTGTTTGCTAGTTCTCCATATCACTCAGTCACTAACTCACTTGTTTGCTAGTTCTCCATATCACTCAGTCACTAACTCACTTGTTTGCTAGTTCTCCATATCACTCAGTCACTAACTCACTTGTTTGCTAGTTCTCCATATCACTCAGTCACTAACTCACTTGTTTGCTAGTTCTCCATATCACTCAGTCACTAACTCACTTGTTTGCTAGTTCTCCATATCACTCAGTCACTAACTCACTTGTTTGCTAGTTCTCCATATCACTCAGTCACTAACTCACTTGTTTGCTAGTTCTCCATATCACTCAGTCACTAACTCACTTGTTTGCTAGTTCTCCATATCACTCAGTCACTAACTCACTTGTTTGCTAGTTCTCCATATCACTCAGTCACTAACTCACTTGTTTGCTAGTTCTCCATATCACTCAGTCACTAACTCACTTGTTTGCTAGTTCTCCATATCACTCAGTCACTAACTCACTTGTTTGCTAGTTCTCCATATCACTCAGTCACTAACTCACTTGTTTGCTAGTTCTCCATATCACTCAGTCACTAACTCACTTGTTTGCTAGTTCTCCATATCACTCAGTCACTAACTCACTTGTTTGCTAGTTCTCCATATCACTCAGTCACTAACTCACTTGTTTGCTAGTTCTCCATATCACTCAGTCACTAACTCACTTGTTTGCTAGTTCTCCATATCACTCAGTCACTAACTCACTTGTTTGCTAGTTCTCCATATCACTCAGTCACTAACTCACTTGTTTGCTAGTTCTCCATATCACTCAGTCACTAACTCACTTGTTTGCTAGTTCTCCATATCACTCAGTCACTAACTCACTTGTTTGCTAGTTCTCCATATCACTCAGTCACTAACTCACTTGTTTGCTAGTTCTCCATATCACTCAGTCACTAACTCACTTGTTTGCTAGTTCTCCATATCACTCAGTCACTAACTCACTTGTTTGCTAGTTCTCCATATCACTCAGTCACTAACTCACTTGTTTGCTAGTTCTCCATATCACTCAGTCACTAACTCACTTGTTTGCTAGTTCTCCATATCACTCAGTCACTAACTCACTTGTTTGCTAGTTCTCCATATCACTCAGTCACTAACTCACTTGTTTGCTAGTTCTCCATATCACTCAGTCACTAACTCACTTGTTTGCTAGTTCTCCATATCACTCAGTCACTAACTCACTTGTTTGCTAGTTCTCCATATCACTCAGTCACTAACTCACTTGTTTGCTAGTTCTCCATATCACTCAGTCACTAACTCACTTGTTTGCTAGTTCTCCATATCACTCAGTCACTAACTCACTTGTTTGCTAGTTCTCCATATCACTAACTCACTTGTTTGCTAGTTCTCCATATCACTCAGTCACTAACTCACTTGTTTGCTAGTTCTCCATATCACTCAGTCACTAACTCACTTGTTTGCTAGTTCTCCATATCACTCAGTCACTAACTCACTTGTTTGCTAGTTCTCCATATCACTCAGTCACTAACTCACTTGTTTGCTAGTTCTCCATATCACTCAGTCACTAACTCACTTGTTTGCTAGTTCTCCATATCACTCAGTCACTAACTCACTTGTTTGCTAGTTCTCCATATCACTCAGTCACTAACTCACTTGTTTGCTAGTTCTCCATATCACTCAGTCACTAACTCACTTGTTTGCTAGTTCTCCATATCACTCAGTCACTAACTCACTTGTTTGCTAGTTCTCCATATCACTCAGTCACTAACTCACTTGTTTGCTAGTTCTCCATATCACTCAGTCACTAACTCACTTGTTTGCTAGTTCTCCATATCACTCAGTCACTAACTCACTTGTTTGCTAGTTCTCCATATCACTCAGTCACTAACTCACTTGTTTGCTAGTTCTCCATATCACTCAGTCACTAACTCACTTGTTTGCTAGTTCTCCATATCACTCAGTCACTAACTCACTTGTTTGCTAGTTCTCCATATCACTCAGTCACTAACTCACTTGTTTGCTAGTTCTCCATATCACTCAGTCACTAACTCACTTGTTTGCTAGTTCTCCATATCACTCAGTCACTAACTCACTTGTTTGCTAGTTCTCCATATCACTCAGTCACTAACTCACTTGTTTGCTAGTTCTCCATATCACTCAGTCACTAACTCACTTGTTTGCTAGTTCTCCATATCACTCAGTCACTAACTCAATTGTTTGCTAGTTCTCTATATCACTCAGTCACTAACTCACTTGTTTGCTAGTTCTCTATATCACTCAGTCACTAACTCACTTGTTTGCTAGTTCTCTATATCACTCAGTCACTAACTCACTTGTTTGCTAGTTCTCCATATCACTCAGTCACTAACTCACTTGTTTGCTAGTTCTCCATATCACTCAGTCACTAACTCACTTGTTTGCTAGTTCTCCATATCACTCATTCACTAACTCACTTGTTTGCTAGTTCTCCATATCACTCAGTCACTAACTCACTTGTTTGCTAGTTCTCCATATCACTCAGTCACTAACTCACTTGTTTGCTAGTTCTCCATATCACTCAGTCACTAACTCACTTGTTTGCTAGTTCTCCATATCACTCAGTCACTAACTCACTTGTTTGCTAGTTCTCCATATCACTCAGTCACTAACTCACTTGTTTGCTAGTTCTCCATATCACTCAGTCACTAACTCACTTGTTTGCTAGTTCTCCATATCACTCAGTCACTAACTCACTTGTTTGCTAGTTCTCCATATCACTCAGTCACTAACTCACTTGTTTGCTAGTTCTCCATATCACTCAGTCACTAACTCACTTGTTTGCTAGTTCTCCATATCACTCAGTCACTAACTCACTTGTTTGCTAGTTCTCTATATCACTCAGTCACTAACTCACTTGTTTGCTAGTTCTCTATATCACTCAGTCACTAACTCACTTGTTTGCTAGTTCTCTATATCACTCAGTCACTAACTCACTTGTTTGCTAGTTCTCTATATCACTCAGTCACTAACTCACTTGTTTGCTAGTTCTCTATATCACTCAGTCACTAACTCACTTGTTTGCTAGTTCTCCATATCACTCAGTCACTAACTCACTTGTTTGCTATTTCTCCATATCACTCAGTCACTAACTCACTTGTTTGCTAGTTCTCCATATCACTCAATCACTAACTCAATTGTTTGCTAGTTCTCTATATCACTCAGTCACTAACTCACTTGTTTGCTAGTTCTCCATATCACTCAGTCACTAACTCACTTGTTTGCTAGTTCTCCATATCACTCAGTCACTAATTCACTTGTTTGCTAGTTCTCCATATCACTCAATCACTAACTCAATTGTTTGCTAGTTCTCTATATCACTCAGTCACTAACTCTCTTGTTTGCTAGTTCTCCATATCACTCAATCACTAACTCACTTGTTTGCTAGTTCTCCATATCACTCATTCACTAACTCACTTGTTTGCTAGTTCTCCATATCACTCATTCACTAACTCACTTGTTTGCTAGTTCTCCATATCACTCAATCACTAACTCAATTGTTTGCTAGTTCTCTATATCACTCAATCACTAAATCAATTGTTTGCTAGTTCTCTATATCACTCAATCACTAACTCACTTGTTTGCTAGTTCTCCATATCACTCAATCACTAACTCAATTGTTTGCTAGTTCTCTATATCACTCAGTCACTAACTCACTTGTTTGCTAGTTCTCTATATCACTCAGTCACTAACTCACTTGTTTGCTAGTTCTCCATATCACTCAGTCACTAACTCACTTGTTTGCTAGTTCTCCATATCACTCAGTCACTAACTCACTTGTTTGCTAGTTCTCCATATCACTCAGTCACTAACTCACTTGTTTGCTAGTTCTCCATATCACTCAGTCACTAACTCACTTGTTTGCTAGTTCTCCATATCACTCAGTCACTAACTCACTTGTTTGCTAGTTCTCCATATCACTCAGTCACTAACTCACTTGTTTGCTAGTTCTCCATATCACTCAGTCACTAACTCACTTGTTTGCTAGTTCTCCATATCACTC
The DNA here is from genome assembly GCA_032433765.1 of Megaustenia siamemsis. NCBI lineage: Eukaryota > Metazoa > Mollusca > Gastropoda > Stylommatophora > Ariophantidae > Megaustenia > Megaustenia siamemsis. The sequence goes on along the minus strand of JAVIAB010000008.1, from coordinate 1,013,757 downwards.
AGTCACTAACTCACTTGTTTGCTAGTTCTCCATATCACTCAGTCACTAACTCAATTGTTTGCTAGTTCTCCATATCACTCAGTCACTAACTCACTTGTTTGCTAGTTCTCCATATCACTCAGTCACTAACTCACTTGTTTGCTAGTTCTCCATATCACTCAGTCACTAACTCACTTGTTTGCTAGTTCTCTATATCACTCAGTCACTAACTCAATTGTTTGCTAGTTCTCCATATCACTCAGTCACTAACTCACTTGTTTGCTAGTTCTCCATATCACTCAGTCACTAACTCACTTGTTTGCTAGTTCTCCATATCACTCAGTCACTAACTCACTTGTTTGCTAGTTCTCCATATCACTCAGTCACTAACTCACTTGTTTGCTAGTTCTCCATATCACTCATTCACTAACTCACTTGTTTGCTAGTTCTCCATATCACTCAGTCACTAACTCACTTGTTTGCTAGTTCTCCATATCACTCATTCACTAACTCACTTGTTTGCTAGTTCTCCATATCACTCATTCACTAACTCACTTGTTTGCTAGTTCTCCATATCACTCATTCACTAACTCACTTGTTTGCTAGTTCTCCATATCACTCAATCACTAACTCAATTGTTTGCTAGTTCTCTATATCACTCAATCACTAAATCAATTGTTTGCTAGTTCTCTATATCACTCAATCACTAACTCACTTGTTTGCTAGTTCTCCATATCACTCAATCACTAACTCAATTGTTTGCTAGTTCTCTATATCACTCAATCACTAACTCACTTGTTAGCTAGTTCTCTATATCACTCAATCACTAACTCAATTGTTTGCTAGTTCTCTATATCACTCAATCACTAACTCATTTGTTTGCTAGTTCTCCATATCACTCAATCACTAACTCAATTGTTTGCTAGTTCTCTATATCACTCAATCACTAACTCACTTGTTAGCTAGTTCTCTATATCACTCAATCACTAACTCAATTGTTTGCTAGTTCTCTATATCACTCAATCACTAACTCATTTGTTTGCTAGTTCTCCATATCACTCAGTCACTAACTCACTTGTTTGCTAGTTCTCCATATCACTCAGTCACTAACTCACTTGTTTGCTAGTTCTCCATATCACTCAGTCACTAACTCACTTGTTTGCTAGTTCTCCATATCACTCAGTCACTAACTCACTTGTTTGCTAGTTCTCTATATCACTCATTCACTAACTCACTTGTTTGCTAGTTCTCCATATCACTCATTCACTAACTCACTTGTTTGTTAGTTCTCTATATCACTCATTCACTAACTCACTTGTTTGCTAGTTCTCCATATCACTCATTCACTAACTCACTTGTTTGCTAGTTCTCTATATCACTCATTCACTAACTCACTTGTTTGCTAGTTCTCTATATCACTCATTCACTAACTCACTCAATAAATGATTCACTTACTAAATTATTCACACACTAAATAATCCACTCGCTAAATAATTCACTCAATAAATCATTCATTCACTAAATCATTCATTCACTAAACCATTCATTCACTCACTAAATCATTCACTCACTAAATCATTCATTCAATCATTCACTAAATCATTCATTCACTCACTAAATTATTCATTCATTCACTAAATCATTCATTCACTCACTAAAACATTTACTCACTAAATCATTCACTCACTTACCTAATTATTCACTCACCAAATCATTCACTCACTCACCAAATTATTCACTCACTAAACCATTCACTCATTCGCCAAATCATTCACTCACTAAAATTAATCATTAACTCACTAAATCAATCACTCACTCTCTAAAACATTCACTAACTCACTCACCAAATCATTAACTCACTCTCTAAATCTTTCACTCATTCAGCAAATCATTCACTCATTCTCTAAATCATTCACTCACTCTCCAAATTACTCACTAAATTCCACTCATTCACTCACTAAATAGTTCACGCACCCTCTAAATCATTCACTAACTAACCACATCAATCACTCTCTCTCTAAATCATTCACTCACTCTCTAAATCATTCACTCACTCACCAAATCATGCACTCACTCTCTAAATCACTCAGTAATTATCCAAATTATTCACTCTCTATATCTTTCACTAATTGACCAAATCATTCACCCACTCTCTAAATCATTCACTCACTCTCTAAATCATTCACTAACTGACCAATTCATTCTCTCTCTAAATCATTCACTAAATCATTCACTCACTCTCTAAATCATTCACTAACTGACCAATTCATTCTCTCTCTAAATCATTCACTAAATCATTCACTCACTCTCTAAATCATTCGCTAATTAACTAAATCATCGCCCACTCTCTAAATCATTCACTCACTCACTCACCAAATCATTCACTCACTCTCTAAACCATTCACTAATTAACGAAATCATTCACTCTCTAAATCATTCACTCACTCACCAAATCATTCACTCATTCTCTTAATCAATCACTAATTAACTAAATCATTCACCCACTCTCTAAATAATTCACTAACTCACTCACCTAATCATTCACTAACTCACTCACAAAATCATTCACTCACTAAATCATTCATTCACTCATTAAATCATTCACTCATTCACCAAATCTTTCACGCACTCTCTATATCATTCACTAACTGATCAAAACATTCACTCACTCTCTAAATCATTCACTAACTAACCACATCAATCACACTCTCTCTCTCTAAATCATTCACTCACTCTCTAAATCATTCACTCACTCACCAAATCATGCACTCACTCTCTAAATCACTCAGTAATTATCCAAATTATTCACTCTCTATATCTTTCACTAATTGACCAAATCATTCACCCACTCTTTAAATCATTCACTAAATCATTCACTCACTCTCTAAATCATTCACTAACTGACCAATTCATTCTCTCTCTAAATCATTCACTAACGGATAAAATCATTCACTCTCTAAATCATTCACTAACTAACCAAATCATTGACTCACCCTCTAAATCATTCACTAACTGACCAAATCATTCACTCACTCTCTAAATCATTCACTAACTGACCAAAGCATTCACCTACTCTGTAAATCATTCACTAATTGATCAAATCATTGTCTCTTTAAGTCATTCACTAATTCACCAAATCATTCTCTCTCTAAATCATTCACTAAAGTGACCAAATCAATCACTCACTCTCTAAATCACTTATTAATTGACCAAATCTGTCACTCACTATCAAAAACTTTCATTCATTCACCAAATCATTCACTCACTCTCTAAATAATTCACTAACTGACCAAATCATTCACTCACTAAATCATTCATTCACTCATTAAATCATTCACTCACTCACCAAATCATTCACTCACTCTCTAAATCATTCACTAACTGACCAAATCATTCACTCACTTTCTAAATCATTCACTAAATGACCAAATCATTCACTCATTCACCAAATCTTTCACTCACTCTCTAAATCATTCACTAACTGATCAAAACATTCACTCACTCTCTAAATCAGTCACTAAATGACCAAATCAATCATTCACTCTCTAATTCATTCACTAATTAACTAAATAATTCACCCACTCTCTAAATCATTCACTAACTAACCAAATTATTTACTCTCTAAATCACTCACTCAGTCACCAAATCATTCACTCTCTAAATCATTCACTCTCTAAATTATTCACCAAATAATTCACTCTCAAAATCATTCACCAAATCATTCACTCTCTAAATCATTCATTAACTGACCAAATCATTCATTCATTCACCAAATCATTCACTCTCTAAATCATTCACTCATTCACCCACTCTCTAAATTATTCACCAAATAATTCACTCTCAAAATCATTCACCAAATCATTCACTCTCTAAATCATTCATTAACTGACCAAATCATTCACTCATTCACCAAATCATTCACTCTCTAAATCATTCACTAACTGGCCAAACCAATCACTCACTCTCTAATTAATTCACTAATTAACTAAATAATTCACCCACTCTCTAAATCATTCACTCACTCACCAAATCATTCTCTCACTCACTAAATCATTCAGTAATTATCCAAATCATTCACTTTTTATATCATTCAGTAACTGACCAAATCATTCACGCACTCTCTAAATCATTCACTCATTCACTAAATCATTCACTCACTCTCTAAATCATTCACTAACTAATCAAATCATTCACTCACTCTCTAAACCATTCACTAACTGACCAAATCATACACTCACTTGTCATAATGCCACTGATTGATACAAGCACTCAATCACTCACTCTCAAAATGGCAGTGTCTTTTCGCCGTTTCCTTGGCAATGAAGTGTCATTTCGTTGATGTGTGTTTCTGAATGAAGAAAATGGCATTTGTTGACTGTAATGTAATACGCTGTTGTGACGGCTCTTGTTTATTAACAAGGTGGGCTATTAATGACGGGGTTGATTGTCATGTATGTGGAAGCATCACTGGAAGCAAATTCAACGATGGAAAACAAGCCAAATCTGGAACATCATATGATAGCGCTGCCAAAAATATCTCAAGCAATTAGTCACGAACTTCATCGTGTTTTCCTTTGAAAACATCGTGTTCGTTACATTTCATGTCCTAGACCTTTTGCAAATTTGATGTTGACTTGAGGTAATTGCCATGAGTCTTTGGATGAAATTGTGCACTCAATAAATCAATGCGAGGAAGATTTATCATTGTTTCTGTAGAGAGAAAAAACAGGGGCTTTGTTACTGTTCTTTATCAGACCACCTAGAGAATTCACATATAACGCTAGGCAGGGGAAGGTTGCATTCACAAACGTTTGACTTGACAATGAGGAACAATGTGATTGAGTACAACCTGTCACCATCGGCGAACACTGCTAACTGGATCAGGTGATTAGCTCAGACGCAGAAAATGACACCGTAGAGCCGAAGCTAATCAGTTCCCTAATGTAACTTCTGCAGCGGTCCAACGAACGTGACCTCATTCCACCATGTTTGGAAACGGAAGTCCAACTAATAACTGCATCAAACTTCGGCAGATGGTGCTCGTAAGCCTGGCAGGGTCGACCATCTAAGGGTAGAATCCCCCTACAGAAAAGACAATCTGCTGCCTTGCAGGAAGATTGGGGACAATCAAAGGCTAAGGAAAGCAAACCTGAATAAAATGCTGGCTGAAATCGGATGCACTGGGCCACTGGCGCAGAACACAGTGCAACGGTTTAACAGGTATTCAATCAGAATGGATTATATGGGGCAATCGAAACACTCAAACAGACAGCTGACTTCATGATAGAGTCTGGAATCCTACTCTGATTGAGTCTTGATCGCAGAGAGAGTGAGAGAGCAAGAGAGAGAGATACACGCACAATCGCTAGGGCCTAAGATGACCTGCTGCAGGTTGACCTTCATGAGATCCCAGCTTTCACTGGAGAACTTGTCCTGCCTAGAGTTCCTGCAGAACTAGTTCTATATCTGGCAGGTATGGTGGTACCTCTGTCCGCAAATTAGGAGATAGTTTCCAGGAAGATCAATAAGGAGACAGTTTCCAAGAAGATCAATAAGGAGACAGTTTCCAAGAAGATCAATAAGGAGACAGTTTCCATGAAGATCAATAAGGAGACAGTTTCCAAGAAGATCAATAAGGACAGTTTCCAAGAAGATCAATAAGGAGACAGTTTCCAAGAAGATCAATAAGGAGACAGTTTCCAAGAAGATCAATAAGGAGACAGTTTCCAAGAAGATCAATAAGGAGACAGTTTCCAAGAAGATCAATAAGGAGACAGTTTCCAAGAAGATCAATAAGGAGACAGTTTCCAAGAAGATCATAAGGAGACAGTTTCCAGGAAAATCAACTAGAAGACAGTTTCCAAGAAGATCAATAAGGAGACAGTTTCCAGGAAGATAAACCTAGAAGACAGTTTCCAAGAAGATCAATAAGGAGACAGTTTCCAGGAAGATAAACCTAGAAGACAGTTTCCAGGAAGATCAATAAGGAGACAGTTTCCAGGAAGATCACCTAGAAGACCATTTCCAGGAAGATCAATAAGGAGACAGTTTCCAGGAAGATCACCTAGAAGACAGTTTCCATGAAGATCAATAAGGAAATAGTTTCCAGGAAGATCAATAAGGAGACAGTTTCCAAGAAGATCAATAAGGAAACAGTTTCCAGGAAGATCACCTAGAAGACAATTTCAAGGAAGATCAATAAGGAGACAGTTTCCAAGAAGATCAATAAGGAGACAGTTTCCAAGAAGATCAATAAGGAGACAGTTTCCAAGAAGATCAATAAGGAGACAGTTTCCAGGAAGATCAATAAGGAAACAGTTTCCAGGAAGATCACCTAGAAGACAATTTCAAGGAAGATCAATAAGGAGACAGTTTCTAAGAAGATAAACCTAGAAGACAATTTCCAGGAAGATCAATAAGGAGACAGTTTCCAGGAAGATCACCTAGAAGACAGTTTCCAGGAAGATCAATAAGGAGACAGTTTCTAAGAAGATCAATAAGGAGACAGTTTCTAAGAAGATCAATAAGGAGACAGTTTCCAAGAAGATCAATAAGGAGACAGTTTCCAGGAAGATCAATAAGGAAACAGTTTCCAGGAAGATCACCTAGAAGACAGTTTCCAGGAAGATCAATAAGGAGACAGTTTCCAGGAAGATCAATAAGGAGACAGTTTCCAAGAAGATCAATAAGGAGACAGTTTCCAAGAAGATCAATAAGGAGACAGTTTCCAAGAAGATCAATAAGGAAACAGTTTCCAGGAAGATCACCTAGAAGACAATTTCAAGGAAGATCAATAAGGAGACAGTTTCCAAGAAGATCAATAAGGAGACAGTTTCCAAGAAGATCAATAAGGAGACAGTTTCCAAGAAGATCAATAAGGAGACAGTTTCCAGGAAGATCAATAAGGAAACAGTTTCCAGGAAGATCACCTAGAAGACAATTTCAAGGAAGATCAATAAGGAGACAGTTTCCAGGAAGATAAACCTAGAAGACAATTTCCAGGAAGATCAATAAGGAGACAGTTTCCAGGAAGATCACCTAGAAGACAGTTTCCAGGAAGATCAATAAGGAGACAGTTTCTAAGAAGATCAATAAGGAGACAGTTTCTAAGAAGATCAATAAGGAGACAGTTTCCAAGAAGATCAATAAGGAGACAGTTTCCAGGAAGATCAATAAGGAAACAGTTTCCAGGAAGATCACCTAGAAGACAGTTTCCAGGAAGATCAATAAGGAGACAGTTTCCAGGAAGATCAATAAGGAGACAGTTTCCAAGAAGATCAATAAGGAGACAGTTTCCAAGAAGATCAATAAGGAGACAGTTTCCAAGAAGATCAATAAGGAGACAGTTTCCAAGAAGATCAATAAGGAGACAGTTTCCAAGAAGATCAATAAGGAGACAGTTTCCAAGAAAATCAATAAGGAGACAGTTTCCAAGAAGATCAATAAGGAGACAGTTTCCAAGAAGATCAATAAGGAGACAGTTTCCAGGAAGATCACCTAGAAGACAATTTCCAGGAAGATCAATAAGGAGACAGTTTCCAGGAAGATCACCTAGAAGACAATTTCCCGGAAGATCAATAAGGAGACAGTTTCCAGGAAGATCACCTAGAAGACAGTTTCCAGGAAGATCAATAAGGAGACAGTTTCCAGGAAGATCACCTAGAAGACAGTTTCCAAGAAGATCAATAAGGAAACAGTTTCCAGGAAGATCAATATGGAAACAGTTTCCAGGAAGATCAATAAGTAGACAGTTTCCAAAAAGATCAATAAGGAGACAGTTTCCAGGAAGATCAATAAGGAGACAGTTTCTAAGAAGATCAATAAGGAGACAGTTTCCAAGAAGATCAATAAGGAGACAGTTTCCAGGAAGATCAATAAGGAAACAGTTTCCAGGAAGATTACCTAGAAGACAGTTTCCAGGAAGATCAACTAGGAGACAGTTTCCAGAAAGATCAATAAGGAGACAGTTTCCAGGAAGATCAATAAGGAGACAGTTTCCAGGAAGATCAACTAGGAGACAGTTTCCAGGAAGATCAATAAGGAGACAGTTTCCAGGAAGATCAACTAGGAGAGAGTTTCCAGGAAGATCAACTAGGAGACAGTTTCCAGGAAGATCAACTAGGAGAGAGTTTCCAGGAAGATCAACTAGGAGACAGTTTCCAGGAAGATCAACTAGGAGAGAGTTTCCAGGAAGATCAACTAGGAGACAGTTTCCAGGAAGATCAACTAGGAGAGTTTCCAGGAAGATCAACTAGGAGGTCGAGACGTGGGATTGGTTAGATGAAGAGCCTATTGCGATGACAACCGTTTGAGCGCACAACACGTTCATTAAGTCACTCATTGCATATTTGCTTAATCATTCAATTAGTAATTCAATAAATCACTCATTCAATAAATCACTCATTCACTCATTCACTACATCACTCATTCAATAAATCACTTATTCAATAAATCACTCATTCACTACATCACTCATTCACTACATCACTCACTCAACAAATCACTCATTCACGCATTCAATAAATCACTCATTCACTCATTCAATAAATCACTAATTCACTACATCACTCATTCAATAAATCACCCATTCACTACATCGCTCATTCAATAAATCACTCATTCAATAAATCACTCATTCAATCTCTTGTTTGTTCACTCACTATTAAATGTATCCACTAATTTACGAATTAATTATACATTCACACACTAAGTTCATTCATTCAATTACTCACAAATTTACTCACTGACCAAATTACTTGCTGGTTTAGTAAATACAACAACTTACATGTCAACAACTTCCTCTTTCATCAACCCACCCACTCCCCACACCTTCCCCTCGCTAACTTGGGCTGACATACAACCACACACCCGTCGCTAACCTGGGCTGACATACAACCACACACCCTCCATAACTTGGGCTGACATACAACCACACACCCGTCGCTAACCTGGGCTGACATACAACCACACACCCTCCATAACTTGGGCTGACATACAACCACACCCCGTCGCTAACCTGGGCTGACATACAACCACACACCCACCATAACTTGGGCTGACGTACCCCACACACCCTCGCTAACCTGGACTGACATACAACCACACACCCTCCATAACTTGGGCTGACATACAACCACACCCCCTCGCTAACTTGGGCTGACATACAACCACATTCTCTCGCTAGCTTGGGCTGACATATAACCACACCCCCTCCATAACTAGGGCTGACATACAACCACAGCCCGTGGCTAACCTGGGCTGACATACAACCACACCCCCTCCATAACTAGGGCTGACCTACAACCACACCCTCTCCATAACTAGGGCTGACATACAACCACACCCTCTCCATAACTTGGGCTAACATACAACACACCCCCTCCATAACTTGGGCTAACATACAACCACATACCCTCCATAACTTGGGCTGACATACAACCACACCCCGTGGCTAACTTGGGCTGACATACAACCACAGCCCCTTTCTATCCTGGGCTGACATACAATCATACCCCCTGGTTAACCTGAGGTGACATACAATCACACACCCTGGCTAACCTGGGCCGACATACAACCACACCCTCTTCCTAACCTGGGTCGACATACAACCACACTCCCTCCCTAACTTGGGCCGACATACAACCACAGCCCCTTTCTATCCTGGGCTGACATACAATCATACCCCCTGGTTAACCTGAGGTGACATACAATCACACACCCTGGCTAACCTGGGCCGACATACAACCACACCCTCTTCCTAACCTGGGTCGACATACAACCACACCCCCTACCTAACTTGGACCGACATACAACCACACCCCCTGCCTAACTTGGACTGACATACAACCACACCTCCTTCCTAACTTGGACTGACATACAACCACACCTCCTTCCTAACTTGGACCGACATACAACCACACCTCCTTCCTAACTTGGACTGACATACAACCACTCCTCCTTCCTAACTTGGACCGACATACAACCACACCTCCTTCCTAACTTGGACTGATATACAACCACACCTCCTTCCTAACTTGGACTGACATACAACCACACCTCCTACCTAACTTGGACTGACATACAACCACACCTTCTTCCTAACTTGGACTGACATACAACCACACCTCCTACCTAACTTGGACTGACATACAACCACACCTCCTACCTAACTTGGGACTGACATACAACCACACCTCCTACCTAACTTGGACTGACATACAACCACACCTCCTACCTAACTTGGACTGACATACAACCACACCTCCTTCCTAACTTGGGACTGACATACAACCACACCTCCTACCTAACTTGGACCGACATACAACCACACCTCCTTCCTAACTTGGACTGACATACAACCACACCTCCTTCCTAACTTGGACTGACATACAACCACCCTTCCTTCCTAACTTGGACTGACATACAACCACACCTCCTACCTAACTTGGACCGACATACAACCACACCTCCTTCCTAACTTGGACCGACATACAACCACACCTCCTTCCTAATTTGGACCGACATACAACCACACCTCCTACCTAACTTGGACCGACATACAACCACACCTCCTTCCTAATTTGGGCCACATCCAAACATTGATTTACTTAGGCCTGCGAGTTGAGGGGGAATTCTTTGAAAACGACCAACTTCCGTGGCGATAACAGCTTTGCGAGCAGAGGTGGTTTTCGGAGAGTGGCGTCATTCGTCTATATTTGAACACGTCACGCGAGTTGGTGGGTTTCGGATTGTATTTTCTGTCCGCAGGTCTTACTAAATGTATAATTAGCTCTGATTCGTGTGACATACAACAACGCCCTTTCTGTATTTCACACAACATACCGTCGTGTGAGCACCCCACATACATCATAGACTGTTGTCACACGACGGTGTGTTATGTGCTATATAGAAGGGGAGTGGTTACGTGTGAGCCGAAGTTATGATTAGTTATATAGGGCGTGGTTATATGTCATTGCAATTCCAGCAGGAGGTATCTCCACAACCACTCTCCCACATTCAGAAAGACATGTCTCCAACCATGTGTCGCTCAAATTCAGAGTAACAAGCTGGCCCCCACACTCATGTCACGCCCCTCTTCCCAAATTAAGCATGACTTATCTCCATATTGCTTATCATTATCATTATAAATAGGATAATGATGAGCAATAGGGTCTATAATGATAAGCAATAGTTTTAGAAACAGTCTGGTGTGTGTGAAAACTAGACCAGGGGCAGATTGCAATAGTGATCTTGTACCAGTTGTGGGAAAGCTTAGAGTAAAATTAAAAACAACAAAACGAGCCTCAGTTAACATCAAGTTAAATTTAGATTTACTAAAATCAGACAATAAGCTGCAAGACAAATATAAAATCACAATTCAGAACCGGTACAATGCAATAGAGAAGATACAAAGCATTGATGAACAGTGGGAAATGCTAAAAGAATCAATGCAACAAACATCAAAAGAGTTCATACCACCAGTGAGGACAAATTCAAGAAAGAAATGGATGACAGATTACATTTTGCAGCTTATGGATACAAGAAGAAGAAATAAAGAAAATAAAGATGAGTATAAGAGATTAAATAAAGAAATTGTAGTAAAATACAATGAAGCAAAAGAAGCATGGCTAAACGAGAGATGCAAAGAGATTGAAATGCAACAAAAAGGAGATGCTAAAGCTATATACAAACAAATTGAGGAATTAACAGGAAGAAAAACGCAATCAAAAACTGGATGTCTAAGATCAAAGGAAGGATAACTATTGATTGATCAAGAAAACATAAGGGAACGATGGACAGAATACATTAAAGATCTTTATAATGATGAACAAACGGAAGTAAATATTAGGATAATGGAGAAGGACCAGAAATACTCAGAGACGAAGTTGAAGACGCCTTGCGCAATATGAAAGTAGGAAAAGCTCCTGGACCAGTTAATATAACTAAAGAAGAGATTGAAGCCATGGGTGATTTTGGAATAGGAATAATAACAAGAATATTGAATGATATCTACAACAGCGGATATATACCAGACGACATGCTCAAATCAATATTCATAGCCCAACCAAAGAAATCGTGTGCGATTGAATGCGATGATCATCGCACAATAAGCCTTATGAGTCACATGACTAAGATATTACTAAGAATCATCATGCGAAGAGTGCGAAACAAAATCAGTCCAGAAATTAGCGATGAACAGTGTGGTTTTGTTAGAGATAAAGGAACAAGCAATGCCATTTATATCATAAGATCTTTAGTAGAAAGAGCCATAGAGGTGAAAACAGATCTATACCCATGTTTCATAGATTACACCAAGGCATTTGACAAAGTAAAGCACCAAGAAATAATCAAAATTTTAGAAAGCATAAACGTAGTCAGCAAAGATCTAAGAATAATAAAGAACATGTTTTGGCAACAAACAGCGGCCATAAGAATTGGAAACCAATTGGGAATGTTTCAACAAATAAAACAGGGTGTTAGACAATGTTGTGTGCTGTCACCAGATTTGTTTAATATTTCTAGTGAGATTATTTTAAGACCCATAAGGGCCATGCCTGGAATAACAATTGGAGGTCATAATATAAATAATCTAAGGTATGCTGATGATACAGTCTTAATTGCTAAGAGTGAAAATGAGTTACAAGAAATGTTGGACATTATAGTGAAAGAAAGCAAAAATAAAGGGCTCAGCCGTAATAGCAAAAAGACAGAGGTAATGGTAAAAACAAAGAAAAAGACATCACCTCAGTGCAAAATAAAGACAAATGGAACGATATTAAAACAGGTACATGAATTTAAATATTTGGGAACTTTGTTAACCTCAGGCGGAAGATGTACAAAAGAGGTGAGATGCAGAATGGCTCAGGCAAAAGCAGCTTTCCAAAAAATGAGGAAGATACTAAGCAATCCATTTTTGACAATAGAAACAAGAAAAAGAGTTCTTAAATGTTACGTAGAGCCAGTCTTAACGTATGGATGCGAATCATGGACAATAGGACAACAGACAAGAAAATCATTGGAGTCTGTAGAAATGTGGTTTTACAGAAGAATGTGGAGAGTACCATGGACAGCTAAGAAGAGTAATGAAGATGTTCTGAGGGAGGTCAAAGCAAAAAGAGAGCTTATTTCCAATATTAGGAAGAAACAATCATCATTTTATGGCCATGTAATGAGAAGAGAACAACTGGAATACATTGTAACAACTGGGAAAATTGAGGGACGAAGAGATAGAGGGAAGCAAAGAGAAAAAATAACAGACAGCATAAGAGAATGGCTTGGCAGAAGGTCAACAACAGAAATTATAAATAGCTGCCGAGATCGAAAGTTGTGGTGAGGCATGATCACCTACGCCAGCAGGCCCGGTACTTGATGATGATTATATACCCTATTAAATTAATATTGATATGCCAAACCTCTCTCTCATCTCCCCCCAGTACGCCAGCCACTCAGTGACTCCAGCCAACCCACATCGTGTGTTCGTTCTGCTTGAGGAGTCTGTACAACACGCCGTACCGGACTACCTTCATGGCGTGCTCGAGCAGACACAGATCATCATCATCCATGACCTCCAGGGACCGCTCAACTATGAACAGAGACAGAGTATACAGAGATGTGTCAGGCCATGAGATGTGTCAGGTCACGAGATGTGTCAGGTCACGAGATCATCAAATGATGTTTGAGTCTGTGAGAGCTTCCAGAGATTGTAAGGAATAGCGAGCATCACACAATTGTTGAGTCTGTGAGAGCTTCCAGAGATTGTAAGGAATAGCGAGCATCACACAATTGTTGAGTCTGTGAGAACTTCCAGAGATTGTAAGGAATAGCGAGCATCACACAATTGTTGAGTCTGTGAGAGCTTCCAGAGATTGTAAGGAATAGCGAGCATCACACAATTGTTGAGTCTGTGAGAGCTTCCAGAGATTGTAAGGAATAGCGAGCATCACACAATTGTTGAGTCTGTGAGAGCTTCCAGAGATTGTAAGGAATAGCGAGCATCACACAATTGTTGAGTCTGTGTTTACGTACGTCTGTGTTGTCTTTACTTATGTATGTGTTGTATTTATTTACATCTGTGTTGTCTTTACTTATGTATGTGTTGTATTTATTTACATCTGTGTTGTCTTTACTTATGTATGTGTTGTATTTATTTACATCTGTGTTGTATTTACTTATGTATGTGTTGTATTTATTTACATCTGTGTTGTCTTTACTTATGTATGTGTTGTATTTATTTACATCTGTGTTGTCTTTACTTATGTATGTGTTGTATTTACTTATGTATGTGTTGTATTTACTTATGTATGTGTTGTATTTATTTACATCTGTGTTGTCTTTACTTATGTATGTGTTGTATTTATTTACGTCTGTGTTGTCTTTACTTATGTATGTGTTGTATTTATTTACATCTGTGTTGTATTTACTTATGCCTGTGACCTGTGCTATATTTACTTATGTCTGTGTTTACTTTACGTAATTATTTGTAGAAATAGATGTTGTTACCTGATGAAGGCTTTTACCGAAACGTTGTACGTCTCGTCTCTCTATAGGTTGAGCTGCTTCGTTATATCCAAAGTCCCAAAAATTACGCCAAATCGCAAAAATTTTACCCCCAGAACACACAAATATAGGCTCATATTAAAAACGTCAATGTTAGAGAACGCTCGGGGCAATGTTAGAGAACGATCAAGGCAATGTTAGAGAATGATCGAGGGTGAAATCGATCTCGATAACGAGTACAATAGGGTGCCTTTTGATTTCTTGGTGACTCGGCTTCTTGCACTCACCAGAGGTTCTTTCTTTCTTAACTGGGCATACTTTCTTTACTGTCATTTTCCAGAAAAAAAGATGGTGTTCCAATGCGGTACACAGACATTGAACCAACAAAGATATAACTTGAACTACCAACTTTCTTAACTGAGCATACTTTCTGAGACCGTCACTATTTAAAGTTACTCTTAGATTTCCAAAGTTAGCTGATTTACAAACCGGTCACATTACCCACCTTACTACAAAACACGCCAACCGCTATGCCACATGATGATGATGATGCCGACGACGTTAAGTCACCATGTCAGTGATACTAAAAACTTCGACACTAAAAACACGGACAACATATTTACACCCCGTGACGAACAATCAAAAGGGAAAACACCCCTTTTCTCCATTTTTAGAATCATCACAACCACTTCGTTTTTTAGATTTGCACACCTGACCTTATGGTCACCCGATAACAGCACACTAGCAGCAGATACCCTAAGGGATAATACTCAACAACGTCCACTTACACCCCTTCCCCTTCTCACTATTTAGAGTACGAGATCGAAAGTTGTGGCGAGACATGTTCACTCTACACCAACGGGCTTGTGTTGAAGGGGGGGGGGGTACGGTATGGTGACCCATATTGATGATGATACATGACGACGACGACGATATTATCAACACGGAATGTTGACGGGGCGAAGGGGGTATAATGGCCCTGTGATACAGGTTAAAGGAGGTATTTTATATAATTATTTATTCCAATTGATATTCAAATACTAAAATGTTACAGTGAAGCTATGGCGACACGTTAAAAGCTTTGGAAAAGGTAAACAATTACAAACGTGATTCACACATATTGATGGTACATGATGACGATGAGGGTGGGGGTATAGTGTCTCTGTATTACAGGTGATGATGCTGTGGAGGGAGGGTATGGTGGCACATATTGATGAGGGGACGGGACATGTTGATGATGAAGTCATGATGCTGATTACACATGGTAGTGGGACATGAAGAGATGGTGGGTACATGTTGATGATGGTACTCCGAGATAAGCCGCCGAGCCGACATGACACATGATGATGATAAGTGAACAATCAATAAAATCTCTCCACCCGCGAGACCGGTGTTCGATTCCCCACCTGGGAGCTTTTTATTTTTTCCATCAATAATTCTGAATTGTTAAAATTTGGATATAATTATTTTTTAAATTTCTGTTGTTGACCTTCTACCAAGCCATTCTCTTAAGCAGTCTGGTATCTTTTCTGGGGAGGAATAATATTCATTTTAATATTCTTAAATATTTTACTTTTTTAAGACCACGCGAGAACGTTCGACGAGATAATCCGATAAGCCTCACCGCGCTGGCAGCTATTTTCCCTAACAATACCCGTCATCAAGCACCACGAGCCGACCCTTCAACCAAATCTACAATACCACCCCTCTTTTGTTACATTGTTTTCAGGACCGTCATACAATAACACCGCTACTTTGTGCGAGAGAGAGAGAGAGACAGAGAGAGAGAGAGAGAGAATTTCGCGGTTTGATACTTTGTGTGGCATGATGATGATAGAACATGAAGGGTACATGTTGATGATGCTGTTGAGAGTGGCACATGATGATGATGTGTCACTAAAAATGTAGACACTAATAATCGGCTTGATACTTTGTGTAGCATGATGATGATAGGACATGAAGGGTACATGTTGATGATGCTGTTGGGGGTGGCACATGATGATGATGTGTCGCTAAAAATGTAGACACTAATAACACCGACAGCATATTTTCATCCGCGAGACCGCCCTGATTCATTCTTTAAATATTCTTAGCGTTACCCACCCGCGCGCGAGCCGTCGAGGGGCCGCTTCCACATATAATCGGACAGTAATATATATATATATATATATATATATATATATATATATATATATATATATATATATATATATATATATATTTGTTGTATTAATAAAGTTGTGAAATATAGAACGAATTTGTTTTTTATTTGCTTTACCATGAATGTGAAAGAGAGAGAGAGAGAGAGAGAGAGAGAGAGAGAGAGTCACTATTTAATGTTAGCACATCTTACTACAATACACGACACATGATGATGTTGCCTGAGACCCGAAATAAACCACCGAGCCGCCATGACACATGATGATGTTAAGTGAGCAGCGATACCACTTCAATCAATAAAATCTCTCCACCCGCGAGAGCCCACCTATATTTTTTAATTTCCCTTCATTGAAGTTTTTAAATATTGATTTTTATCATTATTTTTAAAATAAGTCCGTTTTCTTTTTACGACTCTTCAGCAGTACAATGGACTAATAAAACAACCTATGCCACCTTACTACAACTATAAAGTCTGCTAACAACCAGAACACTGGACACCTCCGGAAATGGCGTTCATTTTAAATAAATTCATCGTTCATTTTAATATTCTTAAACGTAAATAACACATTCTTAAATTTCTACTTTGCTTTTTCATCGGAAACAATATTTACCTAGTCCGCGAGACCGCGAGCTGTCGAGTACAAAGTCACGAGTCACCTGGCGCATTTAGCCTCTAATTCTGTGGCCGTCTGTAGTATAGTGGTAATTATTCTCACCTGTCACGCGGGAGTCGGGTATTCGATTCCTGATGGGAGCTTTTTATATATATATATATTTTTTTCCATCAATAATTCTGAACTTTAAAATTTACATCTTTCACATCTTTTACTCTTTTATCTTTAAAATACTCTTTCAATCTTTAAAATACTCTTTCACTCTGTCATCCTTTATTCACCTGTCCACGTCAGCCGGCCTCACAAGCCACCCGTGACATAATCCCCCTCAGCCCTTGACATAATCTCCCCTTTGTCATGTCGCCTTTTTACCTGAGATATCGACAAAGTGGCGGACCCCGAAAAAAAAATTTCCAAAAAGTTCCGAATTGTTACACACACACATAAAAAATGATTTAACACGTCATCGACCAGGTCAGCCGGGGATTTCCCATACATCAGCACTTGGCTCAATCCGAGAGGTCACTTCCGGAGGGGGGGGGGGGGTTATTACTGAACATGTCTCTACACGCCGGATAATGTATTGCGTTAGTTACTATAAATAGATGGTCCGCGACCCGATTACAGTGAGGTATAAAGCACGGTCGATCAGTGTATATGCACACACACCCTGATAACCAGTGTCTGTTACCGAGTGGTTTGTGTTTGTTTTCTTTGAATATGGAGTCGTGTAGCGTGAATATGCCAACCTCGTTTGATATTTGTGATCAACGCATTTTCATGTCACGTGGTAATGAGAATATAATTCCACTGTCATAGGATGGCGTAAAGGCAGTCTCAGTTTTTTGTTTTTCGTAACAGACCATTGATAAACGTAAGGACATATAGCGGTGAGAGTTTTTTTAAGTTTCCTACCAGAACTGGGATAACACTCCCGAGAGAGGAATTTATCACGCTGGTTGAGATGCGAGATGAAATTTTATCCGCTTATGCTAACCTCAAATACACACCACCTCTTGTTAACCAGAACCTCAACTACACGCCACCTCTTCTTAACCAGAACCTCAACTACACACCACCTCTTGTTAACCAGAACCTTAACTACACGCCACCTCTTGTTAACCAGACGAAATATCATGCAGTCATGGATGCCCCGGGTGATTCAACAGAATCACCAATTACCTATTCCATTTTTGATCAAGGTTTTGTCAAAATGAAAGGCAGTTGTGTTTTGAACGCTAATCAACCTTCCTATGCACCTGTGTTTGAATTTATATACACTAGACTAAATCTGTGATAACGTACTGGTACCCCTTATTTTCATCCCTTGCGCAGCGACAACGCTAATTAACTTTCCTATGCGCCTGTGTTTGATAGACATATAACACAAACAGACAGTACCACCAAAACAGGAGGGAGGAAGCCCAGACGGTTAAAAGTAATAAATTCATCAACCGGACAGTAATATATTTTCAAATATCTGTTCTCTGCTGTATTAATAAAATATTTATTGTGAAATTAAATATAGAAAGTATTTGTTTTATTTGACTTGTTTTATCTTTAATGTGAAAGAGAGAGAGAAAGAGAGAGTGTACATGCTTGCGGTGATGGTACATAATGATGAGACGAACAATCAAAAGGGAAAACACCCCTTTTCTCCATTTTTAGAATCATCACAACCAACACGTTATTTAAATTTGCACACCTGGTCTATGGTCACCCGATATATTAGTACACCTTAGGGGATAATACTCGACCACACCGGAGATAACCACTGAATCAGGTACTCCTTTGCTCAAAATATAAACACATGACACACAACATATTCACCCCTCGCTTTCCCCAAGTTTTAGAACCCCGACACGCTGCTACCTGAGATAACGCCGATCACGGGGTCGCGAGATAACGCCACCGGACGAGTCCAGAGGTCACGGGTCACCGGCCGGCCGGGGTCAGCCGAGCATCCGGACCGATCACAAAATGTGCAGTCATTTCATGAATAATGTGCAGCCACATATATAATATAACGCTGCACATATTGTGTGAACTTTGGGTAGATGTAAACCTATTTCCACACTACTCGCCAGATATAGATAGACGTAGAAGAATTGGTCACCCCTGGACAGTTTTAACTGACGTAGAAGTTCTAGTCGAGATACTAGTTAGATGCAACAGAACAGCAGTTGTAGATGATTTATGTACACTCTACAGTGTGTGGGTATGTCGGAAATTGTAGGTCCTTGAAATGTTGAAGTTTGATGTTTCTCTTCTACCATGAAACCTGTTAGAGGCTGGCTAGTTGTGTGACAGACTCTAGAAACAACATAACAGAGTTGTTATTGATGTGATGTCCACAACAGTTGTCCAGTCTGTAACGTCACAACCGAAGGGCTGTTCTGTCTAGTGAGATCACATCAGTCCCATCGCAAGAAGTCACAGTTGCCCAACTCATTAAGAGTTTCCATTCATTAAGTTCCTGACCTGTATCAATAAGTATTCTGCATTATTGACTATCTGTATTGCTGAATCGCCTCCACAATGCAAAACCAACTCGGTCGCAATTCTTCCTGGTGTGGGGTTTCAGGTGCCTTGGTTAATCTTAATAAAGCAGTGCCTCGCCTACAATGAAGCCATTCCGTTCTAAAAGCAAAGTCAACAGGTCCATGTTGTGCAACTTTTCTTAAGTTAATTTGTATTTGTCCATGTTGCTATGATCTCATTGAGGAACAAAACCAACAACACAG
Organism: Megaustenia siamemsis; assembly: GCA_032433765.1. NCBI lineage: Eukaryota > Metazoa > Mollusca > Gastropoda > Stylommatophora > Ariophantidae > Megaustenia > Megaustenia siamemsis. The sequence continues at coordinate 993,764 of JAVIAB010000008.1, read as the reverse complement.
TTTGAAGACACTTACAGTTGACAAGATCATACCTGATAACAGGCCGTACGCTAATCTTAAGGTCTGTTGTTTGATTTGCGACGGGGATAATCTGACGATGAACTGTGTGTCTATATGTTCGGAATTGGAGTCAACAACGATGGCCTATCATCATCAAGCGCTATACATTTTTTTTTAAAAATACGACAATCATCATTTTCAAGAGGACGTGAACTTCCATAGTATGTGGTGGATAGACGGCGGGAACAATTGAAGGCTATGCATGGAAAGTGTTCCTAGTTGCAGTTTCCTCATATTCCAAGTCCGGCTTGTTGCAGGAGCTACTGAGATAAGTGCCCTGTGCACACCATGAGCTGTGTGTCTCATCCGTTTTTATCATGTTTCGATATTCCAATTGTTTACAATGAGTGATGACATCGTGTGACAGGGGACCATTGGATGTGTTCACTTCCTGCGCGGTTTCACCTTATGTCTTTTGACGTGTGCTGAGACTGCTACGATAGGGACTACAGTTACCTTTCTTTGTTTGGGAGATGAGATATTAATTCGGATGATTACGCTGGCACGGCCGGTTGAGCAATTATGGATTTTAATTCGTTTGCAGTTATACCGGGACCTTCCATAACCAAATAACCAAATCCTAATAAAGCATCAGTTTCATGGTTCTCCCTTAACAATCATATCGTTAATACGACCATACCGGTAGTACGAATGGGCGCTGATGAGGTGACCGGGGACAAGTTTATAACATACCTCGGAGTTAAGTTTGATCGCAGCCTGTGTTTTCGGGACCAAGTCAACCATGTGATAACAAAATCCCGCAAAGGATTAGCCACCTTGAAGGTCATGGTAGCTGCCAACATCGAACAGAGGCTACTTACTTTTCTGCTCCAGGGATTAGTCCTCGCACCAATCGAATATGCCCTGGCCATTCTTACTGTCAGCACGACTCAAATTGATAGGCTGGAGAAAATACAAAATGAAGTCATGCACATTATCTTGGGATGTACAAGGGACACTCCCTGTGTAGCAATGATATATATCTTCTTGACTTTCCAACCATGGATGACAGAATCAAGATCTGGAGAGCACGAGCATACCTGAAGATTAGTACAGATACAGAGCATCCATTGCACCCCATGCTCAACACAGGGGAAGGTGCCAGGCTAAAAAGAGGCAAATCATGGGTGGGGCGAGCAGAAGATGTCATCAAACAGGTATGTGGGCTTACCAATATCAACGTTGGTGAGGAGTGGTTACCGGTGCTTACGTCATTCAAGGGGATTTTCTCGTGTATTGTCACACTCGACAGGAAAAGTAGGGAACAGAACCCGGTCGTGGTTAATGCTGAGGTCAACGGTCTCATCTGCGATAACACCGATGAGAAAGATGCAGTCATCTATACAGACGGATCTGTAAGACGACACCAAAGAAGTGCATGGGCATTTACAGCACGCTTGGCAGGCAGAATAGTCAAAGAAGGCAGTGGTGCATACGCCATGACCACGAGTAGCATGGCAATGGAGGTGATGGCAGTGACCAAGGCATTCAAATAGTTAGAGTCACAAGACTACACCCACGCATGTATACTGAGTGATTCGATGAGCATGATTAAAAAAAGTGGAGGCAGGCTCTGTACGCATGCAATGGGTAGAGTCGTTGCTGAAATCCAAAATACGTAAGGTCACCTTTGTCTATGTCCCTGGACATGCGGGAGTACGAGGAAATGAAAGAGCGGATAGGTTGGCTAGCTGCGCTGTCGTTGAGGACGGGCAACCAATGGATCGGGGGGGGGGGGACATCATAAATGCCCTCCGAGATGTGGGAAGAGCACAGGACTTCGACAAACACAGATCCACGTCACTTCATCGGATGATGGAAATGGGAGTTAAGATGGGTACAGCCAGAAATGAGAAGCTTAGTGGGCGTGTAAGAAGACTTATCAACCAACATAGAACTGGAGTCGTCAGTCGCTGGGCACTGCGAGACTTTCTGAGGAGGGGATCTGAGCACCTATGGACATGTTCGGAATGCAATGATGATGACCCGCAAATAATTCAATAACTCAATGTGCATGCTACCATTAGCATGAGTGGGTCGGGTGCTCTATTTTTATCTGGCATGGGCCAACAATTGTTAAGGGTTGTCTGTTGTGTGCCAAATACTCCCGCCCTCAAGGGTTGTCCGTTATGTGCCAGTACGCACAAGGGTTGTTTGTGACAAGAAGTGCCATAGTTGTGTGACATCTTCATGTGTGGGCGTGGGCGTGTCGCTGAGAGGTCATATCCGGTTAGTGGATGTCACAAGATGGCCACCGGAAACGAGACGGCAGGTCTGAACATGAAGGAGGGAGAGACGGACTTCACTCTAGTCAGGGACTCTCTGTCCCTCACACATGGCCACTACGCCATTCTTGCCGCCGTCCTCTTCTTCCAGATCGTCAACTGGATAATCAAGTCACACGGGCCACCAAAATCTTTGCACGACGACGAGTGGAAATGGCGAAACCTGATGGTGTCGTGGGTACATGCCGCAGTGGCCTCCGTCTGGGTGCTCTCCTGGTCAGTCTCCGACATTGCACCTCTTTCTTGATTTAATTTCATGATCTCTGCTTGTAAAATTAGAGGAACTAACTTGCTTTTCTGTAAAACGATTTAGAAAATTCCATAAATAGTATACTTAAATAAATTTACTATTAGTATCAGATGTCAGATCTCTCTCATTGACTCTAGGTCTAGACAAATTTGAAAAGAATAATATAAATTATAAATGTAATTATTATAATAACTGAATTAACTTGGTGGTCAGTTCTGGGATCAAGGATACTCTTGCCTCGGATCTCATTTCGGTAATTTACAAGTTTAGCGACATAAATTAAAGTGATCTCCCCTTAAGTTGGTGTCACAACTACACTGTATCTTAAATAATTAAAATTAATGGTTAAAGTCCAAATTTAGTCATATAAACGATTAAGTTCAGAAGAGTAGCGTTTTACTTTATTCAGACCCCTAATTTGGTACTAGAGAAACAGTGTGAGGGAAAAGTCTAAACCCAAACCCTGAAATAATTTTTAATAATTGAGAACTACTGTAAGCTTTTTGCCATGCCAACTAAGGGGAGATCACATGTTTATCTTAAATTATTTATTTACTAGAACTTTACCAAATCATCTCTATGTTCATCACTAATGATTTTATTTTGCGTTTGGAGACAAGACTTTACATTGCATTGTTTCTCTTTCCTCTACAATTAAGGGAGATCACTTTAATTTATGTCGTTAAAATCATAAATTACCCTGACTTTTTTCTATCTCTATGTTTTATTGTAATAATAGTTTAGGCAGGGTGTTTAGTACTTTGATACAATTTTCCAAGTAAATAAAAAGATTCAAACATTTTAACACCCAGATTATGACGGAAGTTAGAACGGTGATACCAGCATCATTTATTGTCGAGTTCACTTATGATACTGAGCTCACCTTTCATCTCATTCATTCATGTCTGCACATAAATTATTATTGGAAAAAAAATTTGTAATTTGCTAGTTTAGGGACATAAATTAAAGTTATCTCCTATTAGTTGGTGGCATAACAAAACTACAGAGGTTCTTAAATACTAACAATGATCTTTATGTTCTTCACTCTTCACTAACACATTTTATTTTTGGGCTAGGGAACATAGGACTTTACCCTTGGGTTAGGGAACATAGGACTTTACCCTTGTGTTAGGCAACATAGGACTTTACCCATGGGCTAGGGAACATAGGACTTGACCCTTGGGTTAGGGGACTTTACCCATGGGCTAGGGAACATAGGACATGACCCATGTGCTAGAGAACATAGGACATGACCCATGGGCTAGGGAACATAGGACTTGACCCATGGGCTAGGGAACACAGGACTTGACCCTTGTGTTAGGGAACATAGGACTTGACCCTTGTGTTAGGGAACATAGGACTTGACCCTTGGGTTAGGGGACTTTACCCATGGGCTAGGGAACATATGACTTGACCCATGGGCTAGGGAACATAGGACTTGACCCATGGGCTAGGGAACATAGGACTTGACCCTTGTGTTAGGGAACATAGGACTTGACCCTTATGTTCTTCTCTCTACAATTAGGGGTCTTCTAATGACAGATTATGTCACTCAAGGGGAAGTTGCTCAAATTCAATAATTTATGTGGCCAAACTAGTCAATAGCAACAAAGTATATGAATTTCTAAGTAATTAATTTGTTGTTATGCTCATGAAAACAAGATTTGACAGATGACAAATCATTGTGCGTGGCATGAAATCAACAATCATTGATATTATTTTAATGAGCTGCAGTGCCTCATCATTTGCTACAAGAACATAAATAGTTCCAAATCCTATCCAGATCTCATGTTCAAATTTAACAAAATTATGAAAAGAATCACACACACAAAAAGACAGAATATATTTTTGTTTTCTACAAAACATTGACTTTTTCTGAACTGAAATTGTTTTCTTGAGGTTTAGACCAGATTCATTTTCTCTTGAGAACAACATCTTTTTCATTTGACAATTTAACGCAATAATTAAATATCTTCTTCTACCTTTTTAGCTCCCAGTGGAGCATAGGTCTTCAACAAACGCTTTCCAAGTCGTTCTGTTTTTTGCCATTCTTTTAAGATCATTCCATGTCTTCCCCATCATCTTCATCTCTGCTTCTATCTGTCTTCTCCAAGAATTCCTTGGTCTTCCTCTTTGTCTTTTCCCTGGGATTCCAAAAAAAGGGCCTTTTGTGTAATACTCTCAGTTGGCTTCCGCAGTGTGTGTCCTATCCTGCACCATCGTCTTCGCTGTATCTCTTTATCCACTGGCATTTGACTGGTCTTCTTCTTTTACCTTTTAGCTCCTGGTGGAGCATAGGTCTTCAACAAACACTTTCCAAGTCGTTCTGTTTTTTGCCATTCTTTTAAGATCATTCCATGTCGTCCCCATCATCTTCATCTCTGCTTCTATCTGTCTTCTCCAAGAATTCCTTGGTCTTCCTCTTTGTCTTTTCCCCTGGGGATTCCAAAAAAGGGCCTGTTGTGTAATACTCTCAGTTGGCTTCCGTAGTGTGTGTCCTATCCATCGCCATCGTCTTCGCTGTATCTCTTTATCCACTGGTATTTGACCGGTACATTTCCATAATTCCACGTTAGTGACTTTGTCCTGCGAATTCCATCCTTTTATTCTGCGTAAGCATCCATTAATGAACGTCTGTATCTTCATGAATGTCAATTTTGTTGTTCTCCATGTTTCACAGCCATATAATAGGACAGACTTAACATTTGAGTTGAAAATTTTTATTTTTGTATTTAACCTAATTTCTTTGGATTTATATATGTTTCGCAGTGCAACGAAAGCTCCTCTTGCTTTTGATATCCTTATTTTGGTATCATTTTCTGATCCTCCCTCTTTATCTATATTACTGCCCAGATATATATAAGATTGTGCGTCTAGTAGAGGTATTTCTCCTGGTGTTATTTGGTTATTGCCAACTGTATTAATTCTCATAATGTTGGTCTTATCTCTATTGATCTTCAGTCCTAGCTGTTGTGATCTCTCATCAAGTATGCTCATTTTATCCTGCATCTGTTGATGGCTGTGTGATAGTAGAGCTATGTCATCAGCAAAGTATAAATCATCAAGTTGTTTGGTCAGTGACCACTGGATTCCATTTCTGTTGTTTTGAGTTATTTTCATAATCCAATCTATGGCCAGTAAAAAGTGAAATGGAGACAGAAGGCATCCCTGCCTTACTCCTGTTCTTATTTCAAATGCTTCTGTAAGCCGTCCTTCATGCACCACACTACATTTCATTCCTTCATACATTGTTTATATCAGGTTAATAAACTTTACGGGGATTCCGTAATGACTCAGCAACTTCTAAAGTATTCCTCTGTCTAAACCATCAAATGCCTTTTCGTAATCTATGAATCCAATATAAAGTGGGGATTTTAGTTCTACACTTTGTTCAACTATTATACGTAAAGTAGTTATTTGATCAGCACATGATCTGTTCTTCCTAAAACCTGCTTGTTCATCTCTCAAATGTTTCTCTATGGCCTCTTTTAGTCTCTCCAGAATGATTCTGCTTAATATTTTTCCTGGCACTGATAGTAGCATAATTCCCCTATAATTTGTGCACTCCTGTAAACTTCCTTTCTTTGGTAGTTTGATCATATAACCTTCTTTCCAGTCTTTAGGTATTTCTTCCCTCTCCCAAATTTTATCTAATAGATTATGTAACATCTTGGTAGAGGTGTTAATATCTGCTTTGATGGCTTCCGAAGAAATTTCATCTGGTCCTGTGGCTTTACCATTTTTTAATAGTTTGATGGTTTTCATTATTTCTTCTTTGCTTGGTTTTCCACAGTTAACGTGTAACTCTTCTTCTACTGGTAGTATATCTGGAGGGTTATTTGGTCCTGGTCTGTTCAAGAGTTCTTCAAAATGCTCTTTCCATCTCTTCATTTGTTCCCTTATATTACTAAGCAGATTTCCTTTCTTATCTTTAATAAAAGCATTGATCTGTTTGTATTTTCCACTTAATTTCTTTGTGCTGTTGTACAGTTCTTTCATATTCCCTTTATTTGCTGCTTCTTCTGCCTCTTTAGCTAGTTCATCTACATATTTCCTCTTATCCCTTTTAATGCATCTTCTCACTTCTTCGTTCACCTCTGTATAAGCTTCCTGTGTCTTGGCTTTAGTTCTCTTTTACCAAGGGTTTCTTCACATGTCTCCTTGCATATATCCTTTACTTGTTTCCAATGATCTTCTATATTTATTGTATTTTCTAGTTGTTGGAAGACTTTGTATTTGTTTGACACTGTGACTGCAAATTTCTCTTGAATTCCTTGTTCTTTAACTCTGTCAGGACCACAACAGGAAACACATTATTTTTAGGTTTGGACCAGATTAGTTTTCATTTTAAAAAATGTTACCATATACCTTTTTCATTTGACTACTTCACACAATAGTTTGGATACATTTACATGGACAATTAAGTCATTAATCTACACAGTTAACACATTCTATGTGGTAATCAACAGGAAGTAATTATATAGCTACTTCTTGGTATTGAATTTAAGAATCAGTCAATATAAATACAAAATTGGTTCTTTACTTTCAAATATTAAAAGTACCCCATCAGAGCCGATATGTCTGTTTTTGTTTGCTTCGTCAGTGAACCGATGGGTTGGTTTTGTTTCCTTGGTCAGCGAACAGATGTGTCTGTTTTTGTTTGCTTGATCAGTGAACTGATGTGTCTGTTTTTGTTTCTTTGGTAAGCGAACCACCGATATGTCTGTTTTTGTTTCCTTGGTCAGCGAACCGATGTGTCTGTTCTTGTTTACTTGATCAGCGAACTGATGTGTCAGTTTTTGTTTGTTTGGTCAGTGAACTTATGCGCCTGTTTTTGTTTGCTTGGTCAGTGAACTGATGTGTCAGTTTTTGTTTGCTTGTTCAGTGAACCGATGTGTCAGTATTTTATTTGCTTGGTCAGTGAACTGATGTGTTAGTTTTTGTTTACTTGGTCAGTGAACTAATGTGTTAGTTTTTGTTTACTTGGTCAGTGAACTAATGTGTTAGTTTTTGTTTACTTGGTCAGTGAACTAATGTGTTAGTTTTTGTTTACTTGGTCAGTGAACTGATGTGTTAGTTTTTGTTTACTTGGTCCGTGAACTAATGTGTTAGTTTTTGTTTACTTGGTCCGTGAACTGATGTGTTAGTTTTTGTTTACTTGGTCAGTGAACTAATGTGTTAGTTTTTGTTTACTTGGTCAGTGAACTAATGTGTTAGTTTTTGTTTACTTGGTCAGTGAACTGATGTGTTAGTTTTTGTTTACTTGGTCCGTGAACTGATGTGTCAGTTTTTGTTTGCTTGGTCGGCAAACTGATGGGTTGGTTAGTGGTTTGCAAAAAGTTAACCCTATCCATCATGACTTTATTTGCTCTACTGATCATAACCACCATGGTGGCCTTCCACATGAGAGTTTAGTCATTGGAATTGTTACAAATGAACTCTGCTTGATGATTTGTTTTCTAGTTTGACACTTGATACCTTGGTTTGTTTGGTGTTCTTTGTTCCATGACCTGTTTGATTAGGAGAGCTTTTCTCTTGGTTGTTGCTGTCATCAGCACAGATCTTGTGTGGTTTAATCACCTGGCACATCAAGGACATCTGTCATTGAAACATGCCCCCCCTCCCCGCAGCAACTGCTGATATAGAAGTAGTCAGTGATCATCATGCTCCCTGAGCAAGTAGGCTTGCTTCAGAGACACCTACAGAGGGAAGCTTAACAAGAGTGATCTTCTGCCCTGTGAAGGTCTCAGGAGATGCAAAGGCTAAGGGAGCAAACCTCAAATAGAACATTCTGTATGGGGATACTAAAACAATTAGTGATCTAAGGGAGCTAACCCCAAGTAGAACATTCTGAGTGGGGACACTAAAACACTTAGTTTTAGGGGCCTGGTACAGATCCTTTCTAGCATCTTTGACAGTGAGGTGGGTAAGCATGGTTGGGTTCCTTTGACAGTGAGGTGGGTAGCACACATGGGTTCCTTTGACAGTGAGGTGGGTAAGCATGGTTGGGTTCCTTTGACAGTGAGGTGGGTAGCACACATGGGTTCCTTTGACAGTGAGGTGGGTAGCACACATGGGTTCCTTTGACAGTGAGGTGGGTAGCACACATGGGTTCCTTTGACAGTGAGGTGGGTAGCACACTTGGGTTCCTTGACAGTGAGGTTGGTAGCACACTTGGGTTCCTTTGACAGTGAGGTGGGTAAGCATGGTTGGGTTCCTTTGACAGTGAGGTGGGTAAGCATGGTTGGGTTCCTTTGACAGTGAGGTGGGTAAGCATGGTTGGGTTCCTTTGACAGTGAGGTGGGTAAGCATGGTTGGGTTCCTTTGACAGTGAGGTGGGTAGCACACATGGGTTCCTTTGACAGTGAGGTTGGTAGCACACTTGGGTTCCTTTGACAGTGAGGTTGGTAGCACACATGGGTTCCTTTGACAGTGAGGTGGGTAGCACACTTGGGTTCCTTTGACAGTGAGGTGGGTAGCACACTTGGGTTCCTTTGACAGTGAGGTGGGTAAGCATGGTTGGGTTCCTTTGACAGTGAGGTGGATAGCACACATGGGTTCCTTTGACAGTGAGGTGGGTAGCACACTTGGGTTCCTTTGACAGTGAGGTTGGTAGCACACTTGGGTTCCTTTGACAGTGAGGTGTGTAGCACACTTGGGTTCCTTTGACAGTGAGGTTGGTAGCACACTTGGGTTCCTTTGACAGTGAGGTGGGTAGCACACTTGGGTTCCTTTGACAGTGAGGTGTGTAGCACACTTGGGTTCCTTTGACAGTGAGGTGGGTAGCACACTTGGGTTCCTTTGACAGTGAGGTGGGTAGCACACATGGGTTCCTTTGACAGTGAGGTGTGTAGCACACATGGGTTCCTTTGACAGTGAGGTGTGTAGCACACATGGGTTCCTTTGACAGTGAGGTGTGTAGCACACATGGGTTCCTTTGACAGTGAGGTGTGTAGCACACATGGGTTCCTTTGACAGTGATGTGTGTAGCACACATGGGTTCCTTTGACAGTGAGGTGTGTAGCACACATGGGTTCCTTTGACAGTGAGGTGGGTAGCACACTTGGGTTCCTTTGACAGTGAGGTGGGTAGCACACTTGGGTTCCTTTGACAGTGAGGTGGGTAGCACACTTGGGTTCCTTTGACAGTGAGGTGGGTAGCACACTTGGGTTCCTTTGACAGTGAGGTGGGTAGCACACATGGGTTCATTTGGAATAAACCAGCAAGGTCAAAAGGGAGAATTCTTAGGTCTGGATGATACAGTACAACCTGTCTCAGCCTGACACATGGAGTCATCTCTTTACTGCTTCAATCATAAATGACCTACTGTGACACATGGAGTCATCTCTTTACTGCTTCAATCATAAATGACCTACTGTGACACATGTTGTCATCTCTTTACTATTTCAATTATAAATGACCTACTGTGACACATGGAGTCATCTCTTTACTATTTCAATTATAAATGACCTACTGTGACACATGGAGTCATCTCTTTACTATTTCAATTATAAATGACCTACTGTGACACATGGAATCATCTCTTTACTATTTCAATTATAAATGACCTACTGTGACACATGGAGTCATCTCTTTACTATTTCAATCATAAATGACCTACTGTGACACATGTTGTCATCTGTGCAAGCAGATAACCTGTCATCAATGTTATTGATATGGCAAGTGCTGGTATTGTTTGAAGGAGGTGGGAACAAGAATGTTGTAGCCATCAATGGCAGCAGTACACAAGAACAACTGTTTTTTTCTAGTTTATTTTTCTTCTATTTTTTTTTAAATTATTATATTTTTAAAAAATTATATTTTTAAAAAATTATATTTTTTTTATTTTAAATACATATTTGTACATGTGTTGTATGTTTGTTCCTGTTGAAGGCCTATTGTGCCGAAACTCCGTTCTGGCTTGTGTTCTCCACTTGTTATTTGAAGCGTTAACCATGCCATTTTTTTATAATCTTATATATATTTTAATTTTCTCCTTTAATACAGTAACCCTGGTTAGAAAGGTTGCACTTATTTTTACTGTGTCAAATTATCCACCATCATCTCCTCTGTATCCAGCGACATCTTCTATGTTTCTAATCATTGCATGTTGTTGTTTTCCCTGACTTGACTACAGCCTTCAATGGTTACAGATTTCTGTTAATCTTATTCATATTGGTGTAAGAAGTCATGATCATCAAGATATAGATAAGAATTAACTCCAGTTGTTGATGATGGTTCTTGTCTCCCGCAGCACATTCTTCTACCCGGAGCTCTACACCAACCTGCTCCAGCACATCACTCCCTTGACGTTCTACTGCGTCTGCTTCTCCACAGGTTTGACTTTGCCAGTTTTTTTGTCCAAGTTTTCATTGTGACTTCAAGTATTGCTGTGAGCTCCAATTCTTCATCTTTCTTCTCATTCACACATGGCACCATATTTTGTATAGACAAACTATCTGATACTGTACTTACATGTTTATGCTTAGTTACATGAACTAATGATTGTAGTGGCTAGTTGACTGACATGAACTAACGATGAATGATTGTAGTGGCTAGTGGACTGATATGAACTAACGATGAATGATTGTAGTGGCTGGTGTACTGGCATGAACTAACGATGAATGATTGTAGTGGCTAGTTGACTGACATGAACTAATGATAAATGATTGTAGTGGCTAGTTAACTGACATGAACTAACGATGAATGATTGTAGTGGCTAGTTGACTGACATGAACTAACGATGAATGATTGTAGTGGCTAGTGGACTGACATGAACTAACGATGAATGATTGTAGTGGCTGGTGTACTGACATGAACTAACGATGAATGATTGTAGTGGCTAGTTGACTGACATGAACTAATGATGAATGATTGTAGTGGCTAGTTAACTGACATGAACTAACGATGAATGATTGTAGTGGATTGACATGAACTAACGATGAATGATTGTAGTGGCTAGTGGATTGACATGAACTAACGATGAATGATTGTAGTGGCTAGTGGACTGACATGAACTAACGATGAATGATTGTAGTGGCTAGTGGACTGACATGAACTAATGATGAATGATTGTAGTGGCTGGTGTACTGACATGAACTAGCGATGAATGGTTGTAGTGGCTAGTGGACTGACATGAACTAATAATGATGAATGATTGTAGTGGCTGGTGTACTGACATGAACTAATAATGATGAATGATTGTAGTGGCTAGTGGACTGACATGAACTAATAATGATGAATGATTGAATGGCTAGTGGACTGACATGAACTAATAATGATGAATGATTGTAGTGGCTGGTGGACTAACATGAACTAATGATGAATGATTGTAGTGGCTGGTGGACTTACATGAACTATTAATGATGAATGATTGTAGTGGCTGGTGGACTGACATGAATTAAAGATGAATTATTGTAGTGGCTGGTGGACTGACATGAACTATTAATGATGAATGATTGTAGTGGCTGGTGGACTGACATGAACTAATGATGAATGAATGTAGTGGCTAGTGTACTGACATGAACTAACGATGAATGATTGCAGTGGCTAGTTGACTGACATGAACTAATGATGAATGATTGTAGTGGCTAGTGGATTGACATGAACTAACGATGAATGATTGTAGTGGCTAGTTGACTGACATGAACTAACGATGAATCATTGTAGTGGTTAGTTGACTGACATGAACTAATGATGAATGATTGTAGTGGCTAGTGGACTGACATGAACTAACAATGAATGATTGTAGTGGCTAGTTGACTGACATCAACTAATGATGAATGATTGTAGTGGCTGGTGGACTGACATGAACTAATAATGATGAATGATTGTAGTGGCCGGTGTACTGACATGATCTAATGATGAATGATTGAAGTGGCTGGTGGACTAACATGAACTAATGATGAATGATTGTAGTGGCTGGTGGACTGACATGAACTAATGATGAATGATTGTAGTGGCTGGTGGACTGACATGAACTATTAATGATGAATGATTGTAGTGGTTGGTAGACTGACATGAACTATTAATGATGAATGATTGTAGTGGCTGGTGGACTGACATGAATTAAAGATGAATGATTGTAGTGGCTGGTGGACTGACATGAACTATTAATGATGAATGAATGTAGTGGCTGGTGGACTGACATGAACTATTAATGATGAATGATTGTAGTGGCTGGTGGACTGACATGAACTATTAATGATGAATGATTGTAGTGGCTTGTGGACTGACATGAATTAAAGATGAATGATTGTAGTGGCTGGTGGACTGACATGAACTATTAATGATGATTGATTGTAGTGGCTGGTGGACTGACATAAACTATTAATGATGAATGATTGTAGTGGCTGGTGGACTGACATGAACTAATGATGATGAATAGTTGATTGTGTTACTATTGAACTATTGCTGATTGTAACTCAACCTTAATAGCAAAAAAGACAGAAGTAATGGTAACAACAAAGAGAAAGACATCACCTCAATGCACAATAATGACAAATGGAACAATATTAAAACAGGTCAATGAATTGAAACATTGTTAAAATGGGGTCTCTGGGGACATTGTTACCTCAGATGGTAGATGTACAACAGAGGTGAGATGGTAGATGTACAACAAAGGTGAGATGGTAGATGTACAACAAAGGTGAGATGGTATATGTACAACAGAGGTGAGATGGTAGATGTACAACAGAGGTGAGATGCAGAATGGCTCAGGCTAAAACAGCTTTAAAAAATGAGGAAGATACTGTGCAATCCATTTTTGATAATCATCATCATCATCATCAAGTACCGGGCCTAGGTGATCATGTCTCTCCACAACTTTCGATCTCGGCAGCTATTTACCATTTCTGTTGTTGACCTTCTGCCACGCCATTTTCTTAAGCTTTTTGACAATAGAAACAAGAAAAAGAGTTCTTAAATGTTATATAGAGCCAGTCTTAACATATGGATGTGAATCATGGACAATAGGACAAAAGACAAGAAAGTCACTGGAGGCTGTAGATATTTGGTTTTGCAGAAGAATGTTGAGAATACCATGGACAGCTAAGAAGAGTAATGAAAACGCTCTGAAAGAGGCCAAAGCAAAAAGAGAGCTGATTTCCAATAATAGGAAGAAACAATCATCATTGTTTGGCCATGTCATGAGAAGAGAACAACTGGAATATATTGTAACAACTGGGAAAATTGAGGGATGAAGAGATTGAGGTATGCAAAGAGAAAAGATACCAGTCAACTTAAAAGAATGGCTTGGCAGAAGGTCAACAACAGAAATGATAAATAACTGTAGAGATAGAAAGTTGTGGAGAGACACGATCACCAACGCCAGTAGGCATAGTACTTGATGATGATGATTGCTGATTGTAACTAGTTGATTTTGTTACTATTGAAATGTAGCTGAATGTGTCAAGCTGACTGTGTTACTATTGAAATGTAGCTAAATGTAACTAGCTGACTGTGTTACTATTCAAATGTAGCTGATTGTAACTAGCTGACTGTGTTACTATTCAAATGTAGCTGAATGTAACTAGCTGACTGTGTTACTATTCAAATGTAGCTGAATGTAACTAGCTGACTGTAACTAGCTGACTGTGTTACTATTCAAATGTAGCTGAATGTAACTAGCTGACTGTGTTACTATTCAAATGTAGCTGAATGTAACTAGCTGACTGTGTTACTATTCAAATGTAGCTGATTGTAACTAGTTGATTGTGTTACTATTCAAATGTAGCTGATTGTAACTAGCTGACTGTGTTACTATTCAAATGTAGCTGAATGTAACTAGCTGAATGTAACTAGCTGACTGTGTTACTATTCAAATGTAGCTGAATGTAACTAGTTGAATGTAACTAGCTGACTGTGTTACTATTCAAATGTAGCTGAATGTAACTAGTTGATTGTGTTACTATTCAAATGTAGCTGAATGTAACTAGCTGACTGTGTTACTATTCAAATGTAGCTGATTGTAACTAGTTGATTGTGTTACTATTCAAATGTAGCTGATTGTAACTAGCTGACTGTGTTACTATTCAAATGTAGCTGAATGTAACTAGCTGAATGTAACTAGCTGACTGTGTTACTATTCAAATGTAGCTGAATGTAACTAGCTGAATGTAACTAGCTGACTGTGTTACTATTCAAATGTAGCTGAATGTAACTAGTTGATTGTGTTACTATTCAAATGTAGCTGAATGTAACTAGCTGAATGTAACTAGCTGAATGTAACTAGCTGACTGTGTTACTATTCAAATGTAGCTGATTGTAACTAGCTGACTGTGTTACTATTCAAATGTAGCTGAATGTAACTAGCTGAATGTAACTAGCTGACTGTGTTACTATTCAAATGTAGCTGAATGTAACTAGTTGATTGTGTTACTATTCAAATGTAGCTGAATGTAACTAGCTGAATGTAACTAGCTGAATGTAACTAGCTGACTGTGTTACTATTCAAATGTAGCTGAATGTTACTAGCTGAATGTAACTAGCTGACTGTGTTACTATTCAAATGTAGCTGAATGTAACTAGCTGACTGTGTTACTATTCAAATGTAGCTGAATGTAACTAGCTGACTGTGTTACTATTCAAATGTAGCTGAATGTAACTAGCTGACTGTGTTATTATTCAAATGTAGCTGAATGTAACTAGCTGAATGTAACTAGCTGACTGTGTTACTATTCAAATGTAGCTGAATGTAACTAGCTGACTGTGTTACTATTCAAATGTAGCTGAATGTAACTAGCTGACTGTGTTATTATTCAAATGTAGCTGAATGTAACTAGCTGACTGTGTTACTATTCAAATGTAGCTGAATGTAACTAGCTGACTGTGTTACTATTCAAATGTAGCTGATTGTAACTAGCTGACTGTGTTACTATTCAAATGTAGCTGAATGTAACTAGCTGACTGTGTTACTATTCAAATGTAGCTGAATGTAACTAGCTGACTGTGTTACTATTCAAATGTAGCTGAATGTAACTAGCTGACTGTGTTACTATTCAAATGTAGCTGAATGTAACTAGCTGACTGTGTTACTATTCAAATGTAGCTGAATGTAGCTAGCTGACTGTGTTACTATTCAAATGTAGCTGAATGTAACTAGCTGACTGTGTTACTATTCAAATGTAGCTGAATGTAACTAGCTGACTGTGTTACTATTCAAATGTAGCTGAATGTAACTAGCTGACTGTGTTACTATTCAAATGTAGCTGAATGTAACTAGCTGACTGTGTTATTATTCAAATGTAGCTGAATGTAACTAGCTGAATGTAACTAGCTGACTGTGTTACTATTCAAATGTAGCTGAATGTAACTAGCTGACTGTGTTACTATTCAAATGTAGCTGAATGTAACTAGCTGACTGTGTTATTATTCAAATGTAGCTGAATGTAACTAGCTGAATGTAACTAGCTGACTGTGTTACTATTCAAATGTAGCTGAATGTAACTAGCTGACTGTGTTACTATTCAAATGTAGCTGATTGTAACTAGCTGACTGTGTTACTATTCAAATGTAGCTGAATGTAACTAGCTGACTGTGTTACTATTCAAATGTAGCTGATTGTAACTAGCTGACTGTGTTACTATTCAAATGTAGCTGATTGTAACTAGCTGACTGTGTTACTATTCAAATGTAGCTGATTGTAACTAGTTGATTGTGTTACCATTCAATATTACTGATTGTAACAAGTACTTGTATTGTACTAGTAATGTAAGAGACTTACAGGTAGGTGGACATTAATGGTGGCTAATTGTGTTACCATTCAATATTACTGATTGTAACAAGTACTTGTATGGTACTAGTAATTCAGACAGTAATGTAAGAGACTTACAGGTAGGTGGACATTAATGGTGGCTCTCTCTGTTTCAGGCTACTTCCTGTATGACTTCCTTGACCTTGTTGTCAATAACAAGTTTGTCTCCTCCTGGGAGCTGTCTGTACATCATATCACAGTACGTTTGTATGTTGTCATGAGTTAATCATATCACAGTACGTTTGTATGTTGTCATGAGTTAATCATATCACAGTACGTTTGTATGTTGTCATGAGTTAATCATATCACAGTACGTTTGTATGTTGTCATGAGTTAATCATATCACAGTATGTTTGTATGTTGTCATGAGTTAATCATATCACAGTACGTTTGTATGTTGTCATGAGTTAATCATATCACAGTACGCTTGTATGTTTGTCATGAGTTAATCATATCACAGTACGTTTGTATGTTGTCATGAGTTAGTCATGTCACAGTACGTTTGTATGTTGTCATGAGTTAATCATGTCACAGTATGTTTGTATGTTGTCATGAGTTAATCCTATCACAGTACATTTGTATGTTGTCATGAGTTAATCCTATCACAGTATGTTTGTATGTTGTCATGAGCTAATCATATCACAGTATGCTTGTATGTTGTCATGAGTTAGTCATATCACAGTATGCTTGTATGTTGTCATGAGTTAATCATATCACAGTATGCTTGTATGTTGTCATGAGTTAATCATGTCACAGTATGCTTGTATGTTGTCATGAGTTAATCCTATCACAGTATGTTTGTATGTTGTCATGAGCTAATCATATCACAGTATGCTTGTATGTTGTCATGAGTTAATCATACATATAATCAATTATAATGATCTGTGTGTGTTTGTATCTTATGTTGTGCATTAATCATAACCACTTCTTCTAATTTTCATTGATTCCAAAAAGGCTTTCGACAGCAAGAAACTCATAATGGGACATACATAGAAACTCATTGTGAAGCATACATAGAGACTCATTGTGGAACATACATAGAATGTCATTGTGGAACATACATAGAATCTCATTGTGGAACATACATAGAGGCTCATTGTGGAACGTGCATAGAGACTCATTGTGAAACATACATAGAAACTCATAGTGGGGTATACATAGAAACTCATTGTGAAACATACATAGAATCTTATTGTGGAACATACATAGAGACTCATAGTGGGACATACATAGAGACTCATAGTGGGACATCTTCACATATGTCCACAGATTGTCTTCCTGTTTTACTACCATCTTCACATATGTCCACATATTGTCTGTCTGTTTCACTACCATCTTCACATATGTCCACAGTTTGTCTGCATGTTTTACTACCATCTTCACATATGTCCACAGATTGTCTTCCTGTTTTACTACCATCTTCACATATCAAATCATGGGTGGGTCGAGCAGAAGATGTCATCAAACAGGTCTGTGGTCTTACCAATATCAGCGTTGGTGAGGAGTGGATACCGGTACCTATGTCATTCAAGGGGACTTTCTCGTGTATTGTCACACTCAACAGGAAAAGTAGGGAACAGAACCCGGTCATGGTTAATGCCGAGGTCAACGGTCTCATCTGCGATAACACCGATGAGAAAGATGCAGTCATCTATACAGACGGATCTGTAATACGACACCAAAGAAGTGCATGGGCATTTACAGCACGCTCGGCAGGCAGAATAATCATGGAAGACAGTGGGGCATACGTCATGACCATGAGTAGCATGACAATGGAGGCGATGGCAGTGACCAAGGCATTCAAATGGTTAGAGTCACAAGACTACACCCACGCATGTATACTGAGTGATTCGATGAGCATGATTGAAAAAGTGGAGGCGGGCTCTGTATGCATGCAATGGGTAGAGTCGTTGCAGAAATCCAAAATACGTAAGGTCACCTTTGTCTATGTCCCTGGACATGCGGGAGTACGAGGAAATGAAAGAGAGGGCAGGTTGGCTAGCTGCGCTGTCGTTGAGGATGGGCAACCAATGGATCGGGGGGACATCATAAATGCCCTCCGAGATGTGGGAAGAGCACAGGACTTCGACAAACACAGATCCACGTCACTTCATCGGATGATGGTAATGGGAGTTAAGATGGGCACAGCCAGTAATGAGAAACTTAGTGGCCGTGTAAGTAGACTTATCAACCAACATAGAACTGGAGTCGTCAGTCGCTGGACACTGAGGGAATTGCTGAGGAGGGGATCTGAGCACCTATGGACATGTTCGGAGTGCAATGATAATGACCCGCAAATAACTCTATAACTCAATTGTCTTCCTGTTTTACTACCATTTTCACATATGTCCACAGATTGTCTTCCTGTTTTACTACCATCTTCATATATGTCCACAGATTGTCTGCCTGTTTTACTACAACCTTCATATATGTCCACAGATTGTTTTCCTGTTTTACTACAACCTTCATATATGTCCACAGATTGTTTTCCTGTTTTACTACAACCTTCATATATGTCCACAGATTGTTTTCCTGTTTTACTACAACCTTCATATATGTCCACAGATTGTCTGCCTGTTTTACTACCATCTTCACATATGTCCACAGATCGCCAGCATGTTTTACTACAACCTTCATATCAAGACTCAGATTGCCTTCAGCATTGTTGCTCTGTCCGTTGAGATCAACTCTGTGTTCCTGCACTGGCGGAAGCTTCTCCAGATGGTCAGAACACCCTTTGACAGCCACAAGTACATCATTGTTAAGTACCTCAACCTGGTGACTTTCATCATCTTTAGAGGTGGTGCCCTCGTCACCATCAGCTCCGGTATCTTCATCTGGAAGAACACAGTGTCCACATTATACCTGGCTGGCATCTCCACCACAACTTTCTTTATGGATGTTCTGAACATTATCCTCTTCTGGCGCATCTTAAAAAGTGATGTTTTCAGAGGTCAGCATAGAGCAACTTCGAGGTCTGCCGTCAAGATGGGCAGCACCAATGACTTTATCAGCAGCAACCACGTTGTTGCTGGAAACAACAACTGCGCTGATGCTGTCAAGTCTCGGAGAAGTGGCACCATTAGACCCGAGGAGGATTAATGGAGATTGGTGCCTACAGATTACATAACAATTTCATTTGGAGATATGATTGTGCTCAGTTTGTTAATGCTATGAAAGTAGTGTTGTTACCTAACTAGACTGGTCAGTTTGTTAATGTTATGAAAGTAGTGTTGTTACCTAACTAGACTGGTCAGTTTGTTAATGTTATGAAAGTAGTGTTGTTACCTAACTAGACTGGTCAGTTTGTTATTGTTATGAAAGTAGTGTTAATATTATTTTCTTAATTAGACATGTCAGTTTGTTGATATCATTTTTGTTATGTTGTTATTGCAATAAGACTAACACGTGTATGTTGATATAATCAAACATGTTTGTTGTATTCTTAAGTGGGCAGTGGTCACTGATTCATATAATCAAAAATAATTTGTTTTCTTTATTAGACAGTAATCATTTTCTTTATTAGACGGTGATCATTTTCTTTATTAGACAGTGATCATTTTCTTTATTAGACAGTAATAATTTTCTTTATTAGACAGTAATCATTTTCTTTATTAGACAGTGATAATTTTCTTTATTAGACAGTAATCATTTTCTTTATTAGACAGTGATCATTTTCTTTATTAGACAGTAATAATTTTCTTTATTAGACAGTGATCATTTTCTTTATTAGACAGTAATCATTTTCTTTATTAGACAGTGATCATTTTCTTTATTAGACAGTAATCATTTTCTTTATTAGACAGTGATCATTTTCTTTATTAGACAGTAATAATTTTCTTTATTAGACAGTGATCATTTTCTTTATTAGACAGTAATCATTTTCTTTATTAGACAGTGATCATTTTCTTTATTAGACGGTGATCATTTTCTTTATTAGACAGTGATCATTTTCTTTATTAGACAGTGATCATTTTCTTTATTAGACAGTAATCATTTTCTTTATTAGACAGTGATAATTTTCTTTATTAGACAGTAATCATTTTCTTTATTAGACAGTAATCATTTTCTTTATTAGACAGTAATCATTTTCTTTATTAGACAGTGATAATTTTCTTTATTAGACAGTAATCATTTTCTTTATTAGACAGTGATAATTTTCTTTATTAGACAGTAATCATTTTCTTTATTAGACGGTGATAATTTTCTTTATTAGACGGTGATCATTTTCTTTATTAGACAGTAATCATTTTCTTTATTAGACGGTGATCATTTTCTTTATTAGACGGTGATCATTTTCTTTATTAGACAGTAATCATTTTCTTTATTAGACGGTGATCATTTTCTTTATTAGACAGTGATAATTTTCTTTATTAGACGGTGATAATTTTCTTTATTAGACAGTAATCATTTTCTTTATTAGACAGTGATCATTTTCTTTATTAGACAGTAATCATTTTCTTTATTAGACAGTGATCATTTTCTTTATTAGACAGTAATAATTTTCTTTATTAGACAGTGATCATTTTCTTTATTAGACAGTAATCATTTTCTTTATTAGACAGTGATCATTTTCTTTATTAGACGGTGATCATTTTCTTTATTAGACAGTGATCATTTTCTTTATTAGACAGTGATCATTTTCTTTATTAGACAGTAATCATTTTCTTTATTAGACAGTGATAATTTTCTTTATTAGACAGTAATCATTTTCTTTATTAGACAGTGATCATTTTCTTTATTAGACAGTGATCATTTTCTTTATTAGACAGTAATCATTTTCTTTATTAGACAGTGATCATTTTCTTTATTAGACAGTGATCATTTTCTTTATTAGACAGTGATCATTTTCTTTATTAGACAGTAATCATTTTCTTTATTAGACAGTGATCATTTTCTTTATTAGACAGTGATCATTTTCTTTATTAGACAGTGATCATTTTCTTTATTAGACAGTAATCATTTTCTTTATTAGACGGTGATAATTTTCTTTATTAGACAGTAATCATTTTCTTTATTAGACAGTGATCATTTTCTTTATTAGATGGTGATCATTTTCTTTATTAGACAGGTGATAATTTTCTTTATTAGACAGTAATCATTTTCTTTATTAGACAGTGATCATTTTCTTTATTAGACAGTAATCATTTTCTTTATTAGACAGTAATCATTTTCTTTATTAGACAGTAATCATTTTCTTTATTAGACGGTGATCATTTTCTTTATTAGACGGTGATCATTTTCTTTATTAGACAGTAATCATTTTCTTTATTAGACGGTGATCATTTTCTTTATTAGACAGTGATAATTTTCTTTATTAGACGGTGATAATTTTCTTTATTAGACAGTAATCATTTTCTTTATTAGACAGTGATCATTTTCTTTATTAGACAGTGATCATTTTCTTTATTAGACAGTGATAATTTTCTTTATTAGACAGTGATCATTTTCTTTATTAGACAGTGATCATTTTCTTTATTAGACAGTGATCATTTTCTTTATTAGACAGTAATCATTTTCTTTATTAGACAGTGATCATTTTCTTTATTAGACAGTGATCATTTTCTTTATTAGACAGTGATCATTTTCTTTATTAGACGGTGATAATTTTCTTTATTAGACAGTAATCATTTTCTTTATTAGACAGTGATCATTTTCTTTATTAGACAGTGATCATTTTCTTTATTAGACAGTGATCATTTTCTTTATTAGACAGTAATCATTTTCTTTATTAGACAGTAATCATTTTCTTTATTAGACAGTAATAATTTTCTTTATTAGACAGTGATCATTTTCTTTATTAGACGGTGATAATTTTCTTTATTAGACAGTAATCATTTTCTTTATTAGACGGTGATAATTTTCTTTATTAGACAGTGATCATTTTCTTTATTAGACGGTGATAATTTTCTTTATTAGACAGTAATCATTTTCTTTATTAGACAGTGATCATTTTCTTTATTAGACAGTGATCATTTTCTTTATTAGACAGTGATCATTTTCTTTATTAGACGGTGATAATTTTCTTTATTAGACAGTAATCATTTTCTTTATTAGACGGTGATCATTTTCTTTATTAGACAGTAATCATTTTCTTTATTAGACGGTGATCATTTTCTTTATTAGACGGTGATCATTTTCTTTATTAGACGGTGATCATTTTCTTTATTAGACAGTAATCATTTTCTTTATTAGACGGTGATCATTTTCTTTATTAGACGGTGATCATTTTCTTTATTAGACGGTGATCATTTTCTTTATTAGACGGTGATCATTTTCTTTATTAGACAGTAATCATTTTCTTTATTAGACAGTAATCATTTTCTTTATTAGACAGTAATCATTTTCTTTATTAGACAGTAATCATTTTCTTTATTAGACAGTGATCATTTTCTTTATTAGACAGTAATCATTTTCTTTATTAGACAGTGATAATTTTCTTTATTAGACAGTAATCATTTTCTTTATTAGACAGTAATCATTTTCTTTATTAGACAGTAATCATTTTCTTTGTTAGACAGTAATCATTTTCTTTATTAGACAGTGATCATTTTCTTTATTAGACAGTAATCATTTTCTTTAGACAGTGATCATTTTCTTTATTAGACAGTAATCATTTTCTTTATTAGACGGTGATCATTTTCTTTATTAGACAGTAATCATTTTCTTTATTAGACGGTGATAATTTTCTTTATTAGACGGTGATCATTTTCTTTATTAGACAGTAATCATTTTCTTTATTAGACGGTGATCATTTTCTTTATTAGACGGTGATCATTTTCTTTATTAGACAGTAATCATTTTCTTTATTAGACGGTGATCATTTTCTTTATTAGACAGTGATAATTTTCTTTATTAGACGGTGATAATTTTCTTTATTAGACGGTGATAATTTTCTTTATTAGACAGTAATCATTTTCTTTATTAGACAGTGATCATTTTCTTTATTAGACAGTGATCATTTTCTTTATTAGACAGTGATCATTTTCTTTATTAGACAGTAATCATTTTCTTTATTAGACAGTAATCATTTTCTTTATTAGACAGTAATCATTTTCTTTATTAGACAGTAATCATTTTCTTTATTAGACGGTGATAATTTTCTTTATTAGACAGTGATCATTTTCTTTATTAGACGGTGATAATTTTCTTTATTAGACAGTAATCATTTTCTTTATTAGACAGTGATCATTTTCTTTATTAGACAGTGATCATTTTCTTTATTAGACGGTGATAATTTTCTTTATTAGACAGTAATCATTTTCTTTATTAGACGGTGATCATTTTCTTTATTAGACAGTAATCATTTTCTTTATTAGACGGTGATCATTTTCTTTATTAGACGGTGATCATTTTCTTTATTAGACGGTGATCATTTTCTTTATTAGACGGTGATCATTTTCTTTATTAGACAGTAATCATTTTCTTTATTAGACAGTAATCATTTTCTTTATTAGACAGTAATCATTTTCTTTATTAGACAGTAATCATTTTCTTTATTAGACAGTGATCATTTTCTTTATTAGACAGTAATCATTTTCTTTATTAGACAGTGATAATTTTCTTTATTAGACAGTAATCATTTTCTTTATTAGACAGTAATCATTTTCTTTATTAGACAGTAATCATTTTCTTTATTAGACAGTAATCATTTTCTTTGTTAGACAGTAATCATTTTCTTTATTAGACAGTGATCATTTTCTTTATTAGACAGTAATCATTTTCTTTATTAGACAGTGATCATTTTCTTTATTAGACAGTAATCATTTTCTTTATTAGACGGTGATCATTTTCTTTATTAGACAGTGATCATTTTCTTTATTAGACAGTGATCATTTTCTTTATTAGACAGTAATCATTTTCTTTATTAGACAGTGATCATTTTCTTTATTAGACGGTGATCATTTTCTTTATTAGACGGTGATCATTTTCTTTATTAGACGGTGATCATTTTCTTTATTAGACAGTAATCATTTTCTTTATTAGACGGTGATCATTTTCTTTATTAGACGGTGATCATTTTCTTTATTAGACAGTGATCATTTTCTTTATTAGACAGTGATCATTTTCTTTATTAGACGATGATCATTTTCTTTATTAGACGGTGATCATTTTCTTAGACAGTAATATTTTCTTTATTAGACGGTGATCATTTTCTTTATTAGACGGTGATCATTTTCTTTATTAGACAGTAATCATTTTCTTTATTAGACAGTAATCATTTTTTTTATTAGACGGTGATCATTTTCTTTATTAGACAGTAATCATTTTCTTTATTAGACAGTAATCATTTTTTTATTAGACGGTGATCATTTTCTTTATTAGACAGTGATCATTTTCTTTATTAGACAGTAATCATTTTCTTTATTAGACAGTGATAATTTTCTTTATTAGACAGTAATCATTTTCTTTATTAGACAGTGATCATTTTCTTTATTAGACAGTAATCATTTTCTTTATTAGACAGTAATCATTTTCTTTATTAGACAGTGATCATTTTCTTTATTAGACAGTAATCATTTTCTTTATTAGACAGTAATCATTTTCTTTATTAGACAGTGATCATTTTCTTTATTAGACAGTAATCATTTTCTTTATTAGACAGTAATCATTTCTTTATTAGACAGTAATCATTTTCTTTATTAGACAGTGATCATTTTCTTTATTAGACAGTAATCATTTTCTTTATTAGACAGTGATCATTTTCTTTATTAGACAGTAATCATTTTCTTATTAGACAGTAATCATTTTCTTTATTAGACAGTGATCATTTTCTATATTAGACAGTAATCATTTTCTTTATTAGACAGTGATCATTTTCTTTATTAGACAGTAATCATTTTCTTTATTAGACAGTGATCATTTTCTTTATTAGACAGTGATCATTTTCTTTATTAGACGGTGATCATTTTTTTATTAGACAGTAATCATTTTCTTTATTAGACAGTAATCATTTTCTTTATTAGACAGTAATCATTTTCTTTATTAGACAGTGATCATTTTCTTTATTAGACAGTTCATTTTCTTTATTAGACAGTGATAATTTTCTTTATTAGACAGTAATCATTTTCTTTATTAGACGGTGATAATTTTCTTTATTAGACGGTGATCATTTTCTTTATTAGACAGTAATCATTTTCTTTATTAGACGGTGATCATTTTCTTTATTAGACGGTGATCAT
This sequence comes from Megaustenia siamemsis, assembly GCA_032433765.1. Lineage (NCBI taxonomy): Eukaryota > Metazoa > Mollusca > Gastropoda > Stylommatophora > Ariophantidae > Megaustenia > Megaustenia siamemsis. The sequence goes on along the minus strand of JAVIAB010000008.1, from coordinate 968,234 downwards.
TTTCTTTATTAGACAGTAATCATTTTCTTTATTAGACGGTGATCATTTTCTTTATTAGACAGTGATAATTTTCTTTATTAGACGGTGATAATTTTCTTATTAGACAGTAATCATTTTCTTTATTAGACAGTGATCATTTTCTTTATTAGACAGTGATCATTTTCTTTATTAGACAGTGATAATTTTCTTTATTAGACAGTGATCATTTTCTTTATTAGACAGTGATCATTTTCTTTATTAGACAGTGATCATTTTCTTTATTAGACAGTAATCATTTTCTTTATTAGACAGTGATCATTTTCTTTATTAGACAGTGATCATTTTCTTTATTAGACAGTGATCATTTTCTTTATTAGACGGTGATAATTTTCTTTATTAGACAGTAATCATTTTCTTTATTAGACAGTGATCATTTTCTTTATTAGACAGTGATCATTTTCTTTATTAGACAGTGATCATTTTCTTTATTAGACAGTAATCATTTTCTTTATTAGACAGTAATCATTTTCTTTATTAGACAGTAATAATTTTCTTTATTAGACAGTGATCATTTTCTTTATTAGACGGTGATAATTTTCTTTATTAGACAGTAATCATTTTCTTTATTAGACGGTGATAATTTTCTTTATTAGACAGTGATCATTTTCTTTATTAGACGGTGATAATTTTCTTTATTAGACAGTAATCATTTTCTTTATTAGACAGTGATCATTTTCTTTATTAGACAGTAATCATTTTCTTTATTAGACAGTAATCATTTTCTTTATTAGACAGTGATCATTTTCTTTATTAGACAGTAATCATTTTCTTTATTAGACAGTAATCATTTTCTTTATTAGACAGTAATCATTTTCTTTATTAGACAGTGATCATTTTTTTTATTAGACAGTGATCATTTTCTTTATTAGACAGTGATCATTTTCTTTATTAGACAGTAATCATTTTCTTTATTAGACAGTAATCATTTTCTTTATTAGACAGTAATCATTTTCTTTATTAGACAGTGATCATTTTTTTTATTAGACAGTGATCATTTTCTTTATTAGACAGTGATCATTTTCTTTATTAGACAGTAATCATTTTTTTTATTAGACAGTGATCATTTTCTTTATTAGACAGTAATCATTTTCTTTATTAGACAGTAATCATTTTCTTTATTAGACAGTAATCATTTTCTTTATTAGACAGTGATCATTTTCTTTATTAGACAGTGATCATTTTCTTTATTAGACAGTAATCATTTTTTTTATTAGACAGTAATCATTTTCTTTATTAGACAGTGATCATTTTTTTTTTTAGACAGTGATCATTTTCTTTATTAGACAGTGATCATTTTCTTTATTAGACAGTGATCATTTTCTTTATTAGACAGTGATCATTTTCTTTATTAGACAGTAATCATTTTCTTTATTAGACAGTGATCATTTTCTTTATTAGACAGTGATCATTTTTTTTATTAGACAGTGATCATTTTCTTTATTAGACAGTGATCATTTTTTTTTATTAGACAGTGATCATTTTCTTTATTAGACAGTAATCATTTTCTTTATTAGACAGTGATCATTTTCTTTATTAGACAGTAATCATTTTCTTTATTAGACAGTGATTATTTTCTTTATTAGACAGTGATCATTTTTTTATTAGACGGTGATCATTTTCTTTATTAGACAGTAATCATTTTCTTTATTAGACAGTAATCATTTTCTTTATTAGACAGTAATCATTTTCTTTATTAGACAGTAATCATTTTCTTTATTAGACAGTAATCATTTTCTTTATTAGACAGTGATCATTTTTTTTATTAGACAGTGATCATTTTCTTTATTAGACAGTGATCATTTTCTTTATTAGACAGTAATCATTTTTTTTATTAGACAGTGATCATTTTCTTTATTAGACAGTAATCATTTTCTTTATTAGACAGTAATCATTTTCTTTATTAGACAGTAATCATTTTCTTTATTAGACAGTGATCATTTTCTTTATTAGACAGTGATCATTTTCTTTATTAGACAGTAATCATTTTTTTTATTAGACAGTAATCATTTTCTTTATTAGACAGTGATCATTTTCTTTATTAGACAGTGATCATTTTTTTTTTTAGACAGTGATCATTTTCTTTATTAGACAGTGATCATTTTCTTTATTAGACAGTGATCATTTTCTTTATTAGACAGTGATCATTTTCTTTATTAGACAGTAATCATTTTCTTTATTAGACAGTGATCATTTTCTTTATTAGACAGTGATCATTTTTTTTATTAGACAGTGATCATTTTCTTTATTAGACAGTGATCATTTTTTTTTATTAGACAGTGATCATTTTCTTTATTAGACAGTAATCATTTTCTTTATTAGACAGTGATCATTTTCTTTATTAGACAGTAATCATTTTCTTTATTAGACAGTGATTATTTTCTTTATTAGACAGTGATCATTTTTTTTATTAGACGGTGATCATTTTCTTTATTAGACAGTAATCATTTTCTTTATTAGACAGTAATCATTTTCTTTATTAGACAGTAATAATTTTCTTTATTAGACAGTAATCATTTTCTTTATTAGACAGTGATCATTTTCTTTATTAGACAGTGATCATTTTTTTTATTAGACGGTGATCATTTTCTTTATTAGACAGTGATCATTTTTTTTATTAGACAGTGATCATTTTTTTTATTAGACAGTAATCATTTTCTTTATTAGACAGTAATCATTTTCTTTATTAGACAGTAATCATTTTCTTTATTAGACAGTGATCATTTTCTTTATTAGACAGTAATCATTTTCTTTATTAGACGGTGATCATTTTCTTTATTAGACAGTGATCATTTTTTTTATTAGACAGTGATCATTTTCTTTATTAGACAGTGATAATTTTCTTTATTAGACGGTGATAATTTTCTTTATTAGACAGTAATCATTTTCTTTATTAGACGGTGATAATTTTCTTTATTAGACAGTAATCATTTTCTTTATTAGACAGTGATCATTTTCTTTATTAGACAGTGATCATTTTCTTTATTAGACAGTAATCATTTTCTTTATTAGACAGTAATCATTTTCTTTATTAGACAGTAATCATTTTCTTTATTAGACAGTGATCATTTTCTTTATTAGACAGTAATCATTTTCTTTATTAGACAGTAATCATTTTCTTTATTAGACAGTGATCATTTTCTTTATTAGACAGTAATCATTTTCTTTATTAGACAGTAATCATTTTCTTTATTAGACAGTAATCATTTTCTTTATTAGACAGTGATCATTTTCTTTATTAGACAGTAATCATTTTCTTTATTAGACAGTAATCATTTTCTTTATTAGACAGTGATCATTTCTTTATTAGACAGTGATCATTTTCTTTATTAGACAGTGATCATTTTCTTTATTAGACGGTGATCATTTTCTTTATTAGACAGTAATCATTTTCTTTATTAGACGGTGATAATTTTCTTTATTAGACAGTAATCATTTTCTTTATTAGACAGTGATCATTTTCTTTATTAGACAGTAATCATTTTCTTTATTAGACGGTGATAATTTTCTTTAGTAGACGGTGATCATTTTCTTTATTAGACGGTGATCATTTTCTTTATTAGACGGTAATCATTTTCTTTATTAGACGGTGATCATTTTCTTTATTAGACAGTGATCATTTTCTTTATTAGACAGTGATCATTTTCTTTATGTTATCAAAGATGTGTTGTTCTCTTAACTAGACAAGGTTGCTTTGTATTTTTGATGAGTTGTTACCATGCAGATTAATTGGTTGATATAATCAAAGATGTTTTCTTCTTGGATGGGCATGGCTCACTGGTTGATATAATCAAAGATGTTTTCTTCTTGGATGGGCATGGCTCACTGGTTGATATAATCAAAGATGTTTTCTTCTTGGATGGGCATGGCTCACTGGTTGATATAATCAAAGATGTTTTCTTCTTGGATGGGCATGGCTCACTGGTTGATATAATCAAAGATGTTTTCTTCTTGGATGGGCATGGCTCACTGGTTGATATAATCAAAGATGTGTTCTATTGACTAGACAGTGCTCACTGGTTGATATAATCAAAGATGTGTTGTTCTATTGACTAGACAGTGCTCACTGGTTGATATAATCAAAGATGTGTTGTTCTATTGACTAGACAGTGCTCACTGGTTGATATAATCAAAGATGTGTTGTTCTATTGACTAGACAGTGCTCACTGGTTGATATAATCAAAGATGTGTTGTTCTATTGACTAGACAGTGCTCACTGGTTGATATAATCAAAGATGTGTTGTTCTATTGACTAGACAGTGCTCACTGGTTGATATAATCAAAGATGTGTTGTTCTATTGACTAGACAGTGCTCACTGGTTGATAAAATCAAAGATGTGTTGTTCTATTGACTAGACTGTGCTCACTGGTTGATATAATCAAAGATGCATTGTTCTATTGACTAGACTGTGCTCACTGGTTGATATAATCAAAGATGTGTTGTTCTATTGACTAGACAGTGCTCACTGGTTGATATAATCAAAGATGTGTTGTTCTATTGACTAGACTGTGCTCACTGGTTGATATAATCAAAGATGTGTTGTTCTATTGACTAGACTGTGCTCACTGGTTGATATAATCAAAGATGTGTTGTTCTATTGACTAGACAGTGCTCACTGGTTGATAAAATCAAAGATGTGTTGTTCTATTGACTAGACAGTGCTCACTGGTTGATATAATCAAAGATGTGTTGTTCTATTGACTAGACTGTGCTCACTGGTTGATATAATCAAAGATGTGTTGTTCTATTGACTAGACTGTGCTCACTGGTTGATATAATCAAAGATGTGTTGTTCTATTGACTAGACTGTGCTCACTGGTTGATATAATCAAAGATGTGTTGTTCTATTGACTAGACTGTGCTCACTGGTTGATATAATCAAAGATGTGTTGTTCTATTGACTAGACTGTGCTCACTGGTTGATATAATCAAAGATGTGTTGTTCTATTGACTAGACAGTGCTCACTGGTTGATATAATCAAAGATGTGTTGTTCTATTGACTAGACTGTGCTCACTGGTTGATATAATCAAAGATGCATTGTTCTATTGACTAGACAGTGCTCACTGGTTGATATAATCAAAGATGCATTGTTCTATTGACTAGACAGTGCTCACTTTGTTATTATCATGAATTATTTGTCCAGCAGGTGGACACTTGTTTGATGTTGTCAAGATTATGTTTTCTATGACAGGAATTGTTGGTGTCATCAGAGGTCTCACTGACATTGGGGCTACCTAATGTTGTGTGTTGGTGAACTGTTGTTTGTGTCCCCAAATAGATTTGTGATCATCACATCTAGATGTACAGATCAGGGATATGTTTCTAGTTGTATTTCTGTGTGAGATCAAGGATATATGTTTCAGCAGGACTCAGTATTTTCCTCATATGTGATCTCTGACAGTTCATTGAACCTGTTGATTGCTATTTCTTGCCTTGGCCGTTGTGTTGTTGTCAACATTTAAACTGCTGCTGTCTTTTTTCATAAAACATTTGTGTATCAGTGCTGAGTTTGGTAGATGTGAGTGTTGAGTTTGGTAGATGTGAGTGTTGAGTTTGATAGACATGAGTGTTGAGTTTGGTAGACGTGAGAGTTGAGTTTGGTAGATGTGAGTGTTGAGTTTGGTAGATGTGAGTGTTGAGTTTGGTAGATGTGAGTGTTGAGTTTGGTAGATGTGAGTGTTGAGTTTGGTAGACGTGAGTGTTGAGTTTGATAGACATGAGTGTTAAGTTTGGTAGATGTGAGAGTTGAGTTTGATAGACATGAGTGTTGAGTTTGGTAGATGTGAGTGTTGAGTTTGATAGACATGAGTGTTGAGTTTGGTAGATGTGAGAGTTGAGTTTGATAGACATGAGTGTTGAGTTTGGTAGATGTGAGAGTTGAGTTTGGTAGATGTGAGTGTTGAGTTTGGTAGATGTTCCATCAATTTAGATGTGAGTGTTGAGTTTGATAGATGTGAGTGTTGAGTTTGGTAGATGTGAGTGTTGAGTTTGATAGATGTGAGTGTTGAGTTTGATAGATGTGAGTGTTGAGTTTGATAGATGTGAGTGTTGAGTTTGGTAGATGTGAGCATTGAGTTTGGTAGATGTGAGTGTTGAGTTTGGTAGATGTGAGTGTTGAGTTTGATAGATGTGAGTGTTGAGTTTGGTAGATGTAGATGTGAGTGTTGAGTTTGGTAGATGTGAGTATCGAGTTTGGTAGATGTAGATGTGAGTGTTGAGTTTGGTAGATGTGAGTATCGAGTTTGGTAGACTTGAGTGTTGAGTTTGGTAGACTTGAGTGTTGAGTTTGGTAGATGTGAGTGTTGAGTTTGGTAGATGTGAGAACCTGTGTGTGAAGCCTCAAGACTAGGTCATTGGCAGATCTTGGTTTTTTAATTCCCTGTGTTGATTGTGATTGGTTAATGCTTGTTCCAAGTTGATTGTGATTGGTTAATGCTTGTTCCAAGTTGATTGTGATTGGTTAATGCTTGTTCCAAGTTGATTGTGATTGGTTAATGCTTGTTCCAAGTTGACTGTGATTGGTTAATGCTTGTACCAAGTTGATTGTGATTGGTTAATGCTTGTACCAAGTTGATTGTGATTGGTTAATGCTTGTACCAAGTTGATTGTGATTGGTTAATGCTTGTACCAAGTTGATTGTAATTGTCCCAGACAATGATATGCTACATTTAAGGTAACTGTTGAAAGTAGTGAATGAGCTGTTATTTTGTTTTCAGCCAGAACCATTCAGTCATAACTAGGATGTTACTTTCTTCTATGTCCTGTATGTGTCCAGAAGTTACACCGATTCATATTCTGTCAATGATTTAGAAGTTATGTTATCTGAGTTGAGGGTGTGTTTGGTAACAAGTTTCCTTCTATCTCCTTCAGTGACTCTTGTGTGGTAAACATGTGTAACGTCTATCTCCATCAGTGACTGTTTGTGTGGTAAACATGTGTAACAGCTATCTCCATCAGTGAATGTTTGTGTGGTAAACATGTGTAACATCTATCTCCATCAGTGACTCTTGTGTGGTAAATATGTGTAACAGCTATCTCCATCAGTGAATGTTTGTGTGGTAAACATGTGTAACAGCTATTTCCATCAGTGAATGTTTGTGTGGTAAACATGTGTAACATCTATCTCCATCAGTGACTCTTGTGTGGTAAACATGTGTAACATCTATCTCCTTCAGTGACTCTTGTGTGGTAAACATGTGTAACAGCTATCTCCATCAGTGAATGTTTGTGTGGTAAACATGTGTAACATCTATCTCCATCAGTGACTCTTGTGTGGTAAACATGTGTAACATCTATCTCCTTAAGTGACTCTTGTGTGGTAAACATGTGTAACATCTATCTCCTTCAGTGACTCTTGTGTGGTAAACATGTGTAACATCTATCTCCTTCAGTGAATGTTTGTGTGGTAAACATGTGTAACATCTATCTCCATCAGTGACTCTTGTGTGGTAAACATGTGTAACATCTATCTCCATCAGTGACTGTTTGTGTGGTAAACATGTTTAACATCTATCATCCATCAGTGACTGTTTGTGTGGTAAACATGTGTAACATCTATCTCCATCAGTGACTCTTGTGTGGTAAACATGTGTAACATCTATCTCCATCAGTGACTCTTGTGTGGTAAACATGTGTAACATCTATCTCCATCAGTGAATGTTTGTGTGGTAAACATGTGTAACATCTATCTCCATCAGTGACTGTTTGTGTGGTAAACATGTGTAACATCTATCTCCATCAGTGACTGTTTGTGTGGTAAACATGTGTAACATCTATCTCCATCAGTGACTGTTTGTGTGGTAAACATGTGTAGCATCTTGCCCACAGATTGTGTGGTATACTTGTGTAAGATCTTGCCCACAGATTGTGTGGTATACATGTGTAACATCTATCTCCATCAGTGACTGTTTGTGTGGTAAACATGTGTAACATCTATCTCAAACAGTGACTGTTTGTGTGGTAAACATGTGTAGCATCTTGCCCACAGATTGTGTGGTATACATGTGTAAGATCTTGCCCACAGATTGTGTGGTATACATGTGTAAGATCTTGCCTACAGATTGTGTGGTAAACATGTGTAAGATCTTGCCCACAGATTGTGTGGTAAACATGTGTAAGATCTTGCCTACAGATTGTGTGGTAAACATGTGTAAGATCTTGCCCACAGATTGTGTGGTAAACATGTGTAAGATCTTGCCCACAGATTGTGTGGTATACATGTGTAAGATCTTGCCCACAAGTTGTACTTTCAAGCCCTAACAAGACAGTTCTCAGCTTCCATGCTACACTCACTGTTACCTACATCTATTGTTTATGCAAATGATGATTCTTGGCTCATTTCAATTCCAGACTGCTATTAATGTACAATGATGTTTAGTGTACTAAAAGTACAATGATGTTTTGTGTACTAAAGTACAATGATGTTTAGTGTACTAAAGTACAATGATGTTTTGTGTACTAAAGTACAATGATGTTTTGTGTACTAAAAGATTATTTTGCTATAACTGTACAATGATGTTTAGTGTACTAAAAGTACAATAATCTTTTGTGTACTAAAGTACAATGATGTTTAGTGTACTAAAAGTACAATAATCTTTTGTGTACTAAAGTACAATGATGTTTTGTGTACTAAAAGATTATTTTGCTATAACTGTACAATGATGTTTGTGTACAAAAGCTTGTACACTCCTGATATACACTCAATGCTTTATTATGATGCGCTATGTTTAGCTGTTTTCTATACACTTTTCTATGTCCATATTTGTTTTCTATACAGATTTTTAAAAACTGCTTGTATTATATTCTACTCCGTCTGTATACACTTTCTTGACATGAATATTATGTCAACATTTTAAAGCTGTTTTTTTAAAACATGTTTATTGCAACTTTCTCTCTGAGATTTATATGTGTTTATTTTTAATTCTGAGATTATTTCCCATCAAACCCAAATAGGGACCTCACTTGAACAAGAGAAAAGCTCTCGGCTCTAAATGCTGTGCTTTTATATGGTCACTCCAACAAGTGAGTTCAGTGAACAACTGATCTGACAGTGCAAGCACCATCTCTATCTTGACATTCTGTGATTGTACGGAGCAGGACTTTGTTGGGAGGCAGCTGATGAGGGCTGTGCATGGGACCATCATTCTTGCTTTCTGTGCTGTCAGAGATAAAAGTTGGAAAGTGTACTGCAGGGGAGGGAGGGACATAGTGTGTTTGATAGGCAGTGGGTGGGACATAGTGTGTTTGACAGGCAGTGGGTGGGACATTTTGGGGGATTAGCCTTTAGAATTATTGATAGGAAATGGATGGGACATTTTGTTGGTAGGGAGGAAATTGATGGGACATTTTGTTGGTAGGGAGGAAATTAATGGGACATTTTGTTGGTAGGGAGGAAATTGATGGGACATTTTGTTGGTAGGGAGGAAATTGATGGGACATTTTGTTGGTAGGAGGAAATTGAATGGGACATTTTGTTGGTAGGAGGAAATTGATGGGACATTTTGTTGGTAGGAGGAAATTGATGGGACATTTTGTTGGTAGGAGGAAATTGATGGGACATTTTGTTGATAGGAGGAAATTGAATGGGACATTTTGTTGGTAGGAGGAAATTGAATGGGACATTTTGTTGGTAGGGAGGAAATTGATGGGACATTTTGTTGGTAGGAGGAAAATTATGGGACATTTTGTTGGTAGGAGGAAATTGATGGGACATTTTGTTGATAGGAGGAAATTGAATGGGACATTTTGTTGGTAGGAGGAAATTGAATGGGACATTTTGTTAGTAGGGAGGAAATTGATGGGACATTTTATTGGTAGGGAGGAAATTGATGGGACATTTTGTTGGTAGGAGGGAACTGATGGGAGATTTTATTGGTAGGGAGGAAATTGATGGGAGATTTTGTTGGTAGGGAGGAAATTGATGGGACATTTTATTGGTAGGAGGAAATTGATGCAACATTTTGTTAGTGGGGAATTGATGGGACATTTTGTTGGTAGGGAGGAAATTTATGGAACATTTTATTGGTAGGGAGGAAATTTATGGAACATTTTATTGGTAGGGAGGAAATTGAATGGGACATTTTGTTGGTAGGGAGGAAATTTATGGAACATTTTATTGGTAGGGAGGAAATTTATGGAACATTTTATTGGTAGGGAGGAAATTGAATGGGATATTTTGTTGGTAGGGAGGAAATTTATGGAACATTTTATTGGTAGGGAGGAAATTGAATGGGATATTTTGTTGGTAGGGAGGAAATTGATGGGACATTTTATTGGTAGGGAGGAAATTGATGGGACATTTTGTTAGTGGGGAATTGATGGAACATTTTGTTGGTAGGGAGAAAATTGATGGGACATTTTGTTGGTAGGGAGAAAATTGATGGGACATTTTATTTGTAGGGAGGAAATTGATGGGACATTTTGTTGGTAGGAGGAAATTGATGGGACATTTTATTGGTAGGGAGGAAAGTGATGTGACATTTTGTTAGTGGGGAATTGATGGGACATTTTGTTGGTAGGGAGGAAATTGATAGGACATTTTGTTGGTAGGGAGAAAATTGATAGGACATTTTGTTGAGGGAGAATTAATCGGACATTTTGCTGAGAGACTAAAGTTGCAGCTTTCCTGTTATTTGTATCAAATGAGATGACATCAGCGACCTCAACATTTACTTTTCTTGATGCCATGTGCTGTTATTCATCATTTCCATTGTGTCCTTCCATTATTCATATCTCATGCCTGTTGGACTGAACATCTCATACACATGTGCCTCATGCCACCAGATATCTCATGCCTGTTGGACTGAACATCTCATACACATGTGCCTCATGCCACCAGATATCTCATGCCTGTTGGACTGAACATCTCATACACATGTGCCTCATGCCACCAGATGCCTTATATATTGCTGCCTCTTGTTAACTGTACTTTGACTTCTATGGCATCAGAAATGCTCTAGCTTTGTGTGCGTGTGTGTGACAAATTGTTCATCCTTCATGTAGATAACACACACATGCTTCCAGTCACACTTCATCTTTACTTTCAATCAATTCAAAGGTTTTAGTCGCTTTACATGTTTAACTAGTGGAAAACCAAAGATTTTAGTCACTTTACATGTTTAACTAGTGGACAACCAAAGATTTTAGTCACTTTACATATTTAACTAGTAAACAATCAAAGATTTTAGTTACTTTACATATTTAACTAGTGGACAACCAAAGATTTTAGTCACTTTACATATTTAACTAGTGGACAACCAAAGATTTTAGTCACTTTACATATTTAACTAGTAAACAATCAAAGATTTTAGTTACTTTACATATTTAACTAGTGAACAACCAAAGATTTACCTCAATTTACATATTTAACTAGTGAACAATCAAAGATTTTAGTCACTTTACATGTTTAACTTGTGGACAATCAAAGATTTTAGTCACTTTACATATTTAACTAGTGAATAAAGATTTTATTCACTTTACATATGTAACTAGTGGGCAACCAAAGATTTTAGTCACTTTACATTTTTAATTAGTGAACAAATTAGATTTTAGTCACTTTACATATTTAACTAATGAGCAAATAAGATTTTAGTCACTTTACATATTTAACTAGAAAGCAATAAAAGGTTTTAGTCACTTTATATATTTAACTAGTGAACAAAGATTTTAGTCACTTTACATATTTAACTAGTTGGCTACCAATGATTTTAGTCACTTTACATATTTAACTAGTTGGCTACCAAAGATTTTAGTCACTTTATATGTTTAACTAGTAGGAAACCAAAGATTTTAGTCACTTTATGTGTTTAACAAATGAAAAGACGGTTAGAGGCCACAGAGATGGGTTTTCTCAGAAGAATGTTGAAAGTTCCCTGGACAGATAAAAAGACCAATGAGGAAGTTCTCAAAGAGGCCAACACAAAAAGGGAGCTCTTAAAAAACATCAGAAAGAAGCAATCAACATTTTTTGGGCACATCATGAGAAGAGGAAAGTTGGAATACTTGGTTACAACTGGCAAAATAAAAGGAAAGAGAGATCGCGGACGACAAAGAGAGAAAATACTGGATAGCTTGGTGTCATGGCATGGAAAACAGTCAACAACAGAACAGATACGATGCACTGTAGATAGAAGATTGTGGAGGGACATGATCGCCTACGCCAACCGGCAGGGTACATGATGATGATGATGATATGTTTAACTAGTGGGAAACCAAAGATTTTAGTCACTTTATATATTTAACTAATGAGCAAATAAGATTTTAGTCAATTTACATATTTAACTAGAGGGCAATAAAATGTTTTAGTCAATTTACATATTTAACTAAAGAGCAATAAAATGTTTTAGTCAATTTACATATTTAACTAGAGAGCAATAAATGTTTTAGTCAATTTACATATTTAACTAGAGAGCAATAAAATGTTTTAGTCACTTTACTTATTTAACTAGAGAGCAATAAAAGGTTTTAGTCACTTTACTTATTTAACTAGTGCGCAACCAAAGATTTTAGTCACTTTACATTTTTAACTAATGAAAAATCAAAGATTTTAGTCACTTTACATATTTAACTAGTGGACAATCAAAGATTTTAGTCACTTTACATATTTAACTAGAGAGTCATAAAAGGTTTTAGTCACTTTCCATATTTAACTTGTGGACAATCAAAGATTTTAGTCACTTTCCATATTTAACTTGTGGACAATCAAAGATTTTAGTCACTTTACATATTTAACTTGTGGACAATCAAAAGTTTTATTTACTTTACATATTTAATTAGTAAACAGTCAAAGATTTTAGTACCTTTACATATTTAACTAGTGGGCAACCAAAGATTTTAGTCACTTTACATATTTAACTAGTGGGCAACCAAAGATTTTAGTCACTTTACATATTTAACTAGTGGGCAACCAAAGATTTTAGTCACTTTACATATTTAAACTAGTGAACAAACAATGATTTAGTCACTTTACATATTTAACTAGTGAGTAAAGATTTTATTCACTTTACATGTGTAACTAGTGGGCAACCAAAGATTTTTAGTCACTTTACATATTTAACTAATGAACAATCAATGATTTTAGTCACTTTACATATTTAACTAATGAACAAATACGATTTTAGTCACTTTACATATTTAACTAGAGAGCAATAAAAGGTTTTAGTCACTTTTTATATTTAACTAGTGAACAAAGATTTTAGTCACTGTACATATTGAACTAGTGAACAATCAAAGATTTTAGTCATTTTACATATTTAACTAGTGAATAATCAAAGGTTTTAGTCACTTTGCATATTTAACTAGTGAATGGTCAAAGATTTTAGTCACTTTACATATTTAACTAGAGAGCAATAAAAGGTTTTAGTCACTTTACATATTTAACTAGTGGGCAACCATAGATTTTAGTCACTTTACTTATTTAACTAGTGAACAGTCAAAGATTTTAGTCACTTTACTTATTTAACTAGTGAACAGTCAAAGATTTTTGTCACTTTAAACTAGAGAACAATCAAAGATTTTAGTCACTTATGCATTTAACTAGTGGACAACCAAATATTTTCGTCACTTTACATATTTAACTAATGAGCAAACAAGATTTTAGTCACTTTACATATTTAACTAGAGAGCAATAACAAGTTTTAGTCACGTTACATATTTAACTAATGAATGATCAAGATTTTCCTCAATTTACATATTTTACTAGTGAACAACCAAATATTTGTCACTTTACATATTTACTAGTTGGAAGTCATGAATTTTCATCAAATTATATGTTTAGATAGTGACAACTAAATACTTTCTCTCACCTTATTAAATGTTTGATTAGTGACAAGTCACAAATTTCTCTCACCTTAGTACATGTTTGACTAGTGACAAGTTACAAGTTTCTCTCACCTTACTACATGTTTGACTAGTGACAAGTTACAAGTTTCTCTCACCTTACTATATGTTTGACCAGTGACAAGTTACAAGTTTCTCTCACCTTACTACATGTTTGACAAAAAGTCACAAGTTTCTCTCACCTTACTACATGTTTGACAAGTCACAAGTTTCTCTCACCTTACTACATGTTTGACCAGTGACAAGTCACAAGTTTCTCTCACCTTACTACATGTTTGACAAGTCACAAGTTTCTCTCACCTTACTACATGTTTGACAAGTTACAAGTTTCTCTCACCTTACTACATGTTTGACAAGTTACAAGTTTCTCTCACCTTATTACATGTTTGACCAGTGACAAGTCACAAGATTCTCTCACCTTACTAAATGTTTGACAAGTCACAAGTTTCTCTCACCTTACTACATGTTTGACAAGTTACAAGTTTCTCTCACCTTACTACATGTTTGACAAGTCACAAGTTTCTCTCACCTTACTACATGTTTGACAAGTCACAAGTTTCTCTCACCTTACTACATGTTTGACAAGTCACAAGTTTCTCTCACCTTACTAAATGTTTGACTAGTGACAAGTCACAAGATTCTCTCACCTTACTACATGTTTGACAAGTCACAAGTTTCTCTCACCTTACTAAATGTTTTGACCAGTGACAAGTCACAAGTTTCTCTCACCTTACTAAATGTTTGACAAGTCACAAGTTTCTCTCACCTTACTACATGTTTGACAAGTCACAAGTTTCTCTCACCTTACTACATGTTTGACAAGTCACAAGTTTCTCTCACCTTACTACATGTTTGACAAGTCACAAGTTTCTCTCACCTTACTAAATTTTTGACTAGTGACAAGTTACAAGTTTCTCTCACCTTACTAAATGTTTGACTAGTGACAAATTAATGCCATTCCGCTCTGTCTCTTGCTTTGATGGTGCAGATTATCATAGGCTAACTTTTCCATCTTTTGATGTTACTCCTCCATGTTAGTCTGCCTCTGTCTCTTTTTCCTTGTATTCTCCCTTCCAAGATTACTTTGTTGTGGGCTGTTGTGTGTTACAACATGCCCCCCCCCCCCCCCCAATTTCTGAACATTGACAACTAACATGTAGCCAATGTCAGACAATGAGTTGACCATTCTTTGATATCTTCGTTGATCATCTACTGTTTCTCTCTTGCTTGCTAACATTTGTTTATATCTTCGTTGATCATCTACTGTTTCTCTCTTGCTTGCTAACATTTGTTTATATCTTCGTTGATCATCTACTGTTTCTCTCTTGCTTGCTAACATTTGTTTATATCTTCGTTGATCATCTACTGTTTCTCTCTTGCTTGCTAACATTTGTTTATATCTTCGTTGATCATCTACTGTTTCTCTCTTGCTTGCTAACATTTGTTTATATCTTCGTTGATCATCTACTGTTTCTCTCTTGCTTGCTAACATTTGTTTATATCTTCGTTGATCATCTACTGTTTCTCTCTTGCTTGCTAACATTTGTTGATATCTTCGTTGATCATCTACTGTTTCTCTCTTGCTTGCTAACATTTGTTGATATCTTCGTTGATCATCTACTGTTTCTCTCTTGCTTGCTAACATTTTTTTATGGAATGTGGGAGTTTGAATTTATGGTGGATGCGCTGTCATTGACACATGTCATATAACAAATGTCATGTTAGTGAATTCCTTTTACTGACAGAACATGTCATGTAACAAATGTTATGTTTGTGAATTCCTTTTACTGACATAACATGTCATGTAACAAATGTTATGTTTGTGAATTCCTTTTACTGACAGAACATGTCATGCAACAAATGTCATGTTTGTGGATGCCTTTATTTTTTATTCTCTCAATTGTTGTTGTGTGGCCCCAACTGTGTCTATGACATCTGCATCATTTTATCTTGTAGTAGAGATGGCACTGACCAGGAGCTGAGATTACTTCTATTCTCTACACTTATGTTGGGCTCTTTCATCAGTTTTGTGAGAGCTGAGATTGCTTCTATCCTCCAAACTTCTGTTGGGCTCTTTCAGTTTTGTGAGGGCTGAGATTGCTTCTATTCTACAAACTTCTTTTGGGCTCTTTCATCAGTTTTGTGAGGGCTGAGATTGCTTCTATTCTACAAACCTCTGTTGGGCTCTTTCATCAGTTTTGTGAGGACTGAGATTGCTTCTATTCTACAAACCTCTGTTGGGCTCTTTCATCAGTTTTGTGAGGGCTGAGATTGCTTCTATTCTCCAAACTTCTTTTGGGCTCTTTCATCAGTTTTGTGAGGGCTGAGATTGCTTCTATTCTACAAACCTCTGTTGGGCTCTTTCATCAGTTTTGTGAGGACTGAGATTGCTTCTATTCTACAAACCTCTGTTGGGCTCTTTCATCAGTTTTGTGAGGGCTGAGATTGCTTCTATTCTACAAACCTCTGTTGGGCTCTTTCATCAGTTTTGTGAGGACTGAGATTGCTTCTATTCTACAAACCTCTGTTGGGCTCTTTCATCAGTTTTGTGAGGGCTGAGATTGCTTCTATTCTCCAAACTTCTTTTGGGCTCTTTCATCAGTTTTGTGAGGGCTGAGATTGCTTCTATTCTCCAAACTTCTTTTGGGCTCTTTCATCAGTTTTGTAAGGGCTGAGATTGCTTCTATTCTCCAAACTTCGGTTGGGCTCTTTCATCAGTTTTGTAAGGGCTGAGATTGCTTCTATTCTCCAAACTTCGGTTGGGCTCTTTCATCAGTTTTGTAAGGGCTGAGATTGCTTCTATTCTCCACACTTTGGTTGGGCTCTTTCATCAGTTTTGTGACGGCTGAGATTGCTTCTATTCTCCACACTTCTGTTGGGCTCTTTCATCAGTTTTGTGAGGGCTGAGATGACATCATCACCATATGTTATTAGAGCTGTATATAATTGACATTTGTAGAACATTTATTAGAAAATATACAATGCTTGATTTTGTGAGTTCCTTGATTTCAGAGTGGTCATCCTTGTTTATGTTGGGTGTGAATGTGATTAGAGTGATCCTCCTTGTTTATGTTGGGTGTGAATGTGATTAGAGTGATCCTCCTTGTTTATGTTGGGTGTGAATGTGATTAGAGTGGTCATCCTTGTTTATGTTGGGTGTGAATGTGATTAAAGTGGTTTTCCTTGTTTATGTTGGGTGTGAATGTGATTAGAGTGGTCATCCTTGTTTATGTTGGGTGTGGGTGTGATTAGAGTGGTCATCCTTGTTTATGTTGGGTGTGAATGTGATTAGAGTGGTCATCCTTGATTCAATCATTGATGGACATCAACAGCTTGTGTTGATTCAATCATTGATGGATAACAACAGCTTGTATTGCTTCAATCATTGATGGACATCAACAGCTTGTGTTGATTCATTCATTTTTGGACAACAGCTTGTATTGATTCAATCATTGATGAACAAAAGCTTGTGTTCATTCAGTCATTGATGGACATCAGCTTCTACTGATTCAATCATTGATGGACAACAACAGCTTGTGTTGATTCAATCATTGATGGACAAAAACAACTTGTATTGATTCAATCATTGATGGACAACAACAGCTTGTATTGATTCAATCATTGATGGACAATAACAGCTTGTATTGATTCAATCATTGATGGACAACAACAGCTTGTATTGATTCAATCATTGATGGACAATAACAGTTTGTATTGATTCAATCATTGATGGACAATAACAGCTTGTATTGATTCAATCATTGATGGACAACAACAGCTTGTATTGATTCAATTGATCATTGATGGACAACAACAGCTTGTATTGATTCAATCATTGATGGACAACAACAGCTTGTATTGATTCAATCATTGATGGACAATAACAGCTTATATTGATTCAATCATTGATGGACAATAACAGCTTGTATTGATTCAATCATTGATGGACAATAACAGTTTGTATTGATTCAATCATTGATGGACAATAACAGCTTGTATTGATTCAATCATTGATGGACAATAACAGCTTGTATTGATTCAATCATTGATGGACAATAACAGTTTGTATTGATTCAATCATTGATGGACAACAACAGCTTGTATTGATTCAATCATTGATGGACAACAGCTTGTATTGATTCAATCATTGATGGACAATAGTTTGTGTTGATTCAATCATTGATGTTCAACAACAGCTTGTATTGATTCAATCATTTATGGGAACAAAACAGCTTGTATTGATTCAATCATTGATGGACAACAACAGCTTGTATTGATTCAATCATTGATGGACAACAGCTTGTGTTGATTCAATCATTGATGGACAACAGCTATTGTTGACTCAATCATTGATGGACAACAGCTTGTGTTCATTCAATCATTCATGAACAACTGCTTGTATTGATTCAATCATTGATGGACAACAACAGCTTGTATTAATTCAATCATTGATGGACAACAACAGCTTGTATTAATTCAATCATTGATGGACAACAACAGCTTGTATTGATTCAATCATTGATGGACAACAACAGCTTGTATTAATTCAATCATTGATGGACAACAACAGCTTGTCTTGATTCAATCATTGATGGACAACAGCTTGTGTTGATTCAATCATTGATGGACATCAACAGCTTGTATTGATTCAATCATTGATGGACATCAACAGCTTGTGTTGATTCAGTCATTGATGGACAACAACAGCTTGTGTTGATTCAATCATTGATGGACAACAACAGCTTGTATTGATTCAATCATTGATGGACAACAACAGCTTGTATTGATTCAATCATTGATGGACAACAACAGCTTGTATTGATTCAATCATTGATGGACAACAACAGCTTGTATTGATTCAATCATTGATGGACAACAACAGCTCGTATTGATTCAGTCATTGATGGACAACAACAGCTTAGATTTATTCAATCATTGATGGACAACAACAGCTTGTATTGATTCAATCATTGATGGACAACAACCACTTGTATTGATTCAATCATTGATGGACATCAGCTTTTATTGATTCAATCATTGGTGGACAACAATAGCTTGTGTTGATTCAATCATTGATGGACAACAACAGCTTGTCTTGATTCAATCATTGTTGGACAACAGCTTGTGTTGATTCAATCATTGATGGACAACAGCAGCTTGTATTGATTCAATCATTAATGGACATCACCAGCTTGTGTTGATTCAATCATTCATGAACAACTGTTTGTATTAATTCAATCATTGATGGACAACAACAGCTTGTATTGATTCAATCATTGATGGACAACAACAGCTTGTATTGATTCAATCATTGATGGACAACAACAGCTTGTATTGATTCAATCATTGATGGACAACAACAGCTTGTATTCAATCATTGATGGACAACAACAGCTTGTATTGATTCAATCATTGATGGACAACAACAGCTTGTATTGATTCAATCATTGATGGACAACAGCTTGTATTGATTCAATCATTGATGGACAACAACAACTTGTATTGATTCAATCATTGATGGACAACAACAGCTTGTATTGATTCAATCATTGATGGACAACAACAGCTTGTATTGATTCAATCATTGATGGACAACAACAGCTTGTATTGATTCAATCATTGATGGACAACAACAGCTTGTATTGATTCAATCATTGATGGACAACAACAGCTTGTATTGATTCAATCAATTATGGACAACAGCTTGTGTTGATTCAATCATTGATGGACAAAAACAACTTGTATTGATTCAATCATTGATGGACAAAAATAACTTGTATTGATTCAATCATTGATGGACAACAGCTTGTATTGATTCAATCATTGATGGACAACAATAGCTTGTATTGATTCAATCATTGATGGACAAAAACAACTTGTATTGATTCAATCATTGATGGACAAAAATAACTTGTATTGATTCAATCATTGATGGACAACAACAGCTTGTATTGATTCAATCAATTATGGACAACAGCTTGTGTTGATTCAATCATTGATGGACAAAAACAACTTGTATTGATTCAATCATTGATGGACAAAAATAACTTGTATTGATTCAATCATTGATGGACAACAGCTTGTATTGATTCAATCATTGATGGACAACAGCTTGTATTGATTCAATCATTGATGGACAAAAACAACTTGTATTGATTCAATCATTGATGGACAAAATAACTTGTATTGATTCAATCATTGATGGACAACAGCTTGTATTGATTCAATCATTGATGGACAACAATAGCTTGTATTGATTCAATCATTGATGGACAACAACAGCTTGTATTGATTCAATCATTGATGGACAATAACAACTTGTGTTGATTCAATCATTGATGGACATCAACAGCTTGTATTGATTCAATCATTGATGGACATCAACAGCTTGTGTTGATTCAGTCATTGATGGACAACAACAGCTTGTGTTGATTCAATCATTGATGGACAACAACAGCTTGTATTGATTCAATCATTGATGGACATCAGCTTGTGTTGATTCAATCATTGATGGACAACAGCTTGTGTTGATTCAATCATTGATGGACATCAGCTTGTGTTGATTCAGTCATTGATGGACAACAACAGTTTGTATTGATTCAATCATTGATGGACATCAGCTTGTGTTGATTCAATCATTGATGGACAACAGCTTGTGTTGATTCAATCATTGATGGACAACAAAAGCTGGTATTGATTCAATCATTGATGGACATAAACAGCTTGTGCTGATCTTTGATCGCTGGTCACTCACCGTGAACTTTGATTGTTGTCCACTCACCATCACCTTTGATTGCTGGCCACTCACCATCACCTTTGATTGCTGGCCACTCACCATCACCTTTGATTGCTGGCCACTCACCATCACCTTTGATTGCTGGCCACTCACCATCACCTTTGATTGCTGTCCACACACTGTCACCTTTGATTGCTGTCCACTCACCATGAACTTTGATTGTTGTCCACTCACCATCACCTTTGATTGCTGGCCACTCACCATCACCTTTGATTGCTGGCCACTCACCATCACCTTTGATTGCTGGCCACTCACCATCACCTTTGATTGCTGGCCACTCACCATCACTTTTGATGCTGGACACACACATCACCTTTGATTGCTGTTCACACACCATCACCTTTGATTGCTGGCCACACACCATCACCTTTGATTGCTGGCCACACACCATCACCTTTGATTGCTGTTCACACGCCATCACCTTTTATTGCTGTCCACTCACCATCACCTTTAATTGCTGTCCACTCACCATCACCTTTAATTGCTGTCCAGTCACCATCACCTTTAATTGCTGTCCACTCACCATCACCTTTGATTGCTGTCCACTCACCATCACCTTTGATTGCTGTCCACTCACCATCACCTTTGATTGCTGTCCACTCACCATCACCTTTGATTGCTGGCCACTCACCATCACCTTTAATTGCTGTCCACTCACCATCACCTTTGATTGCTGTCCATTCAGCATCACTTTTGATTGCTGTCCACTCACCATCACCTTTGATTGCTGTCCACTCACCATCACATTTGATTGCTGTCCACTCACCATCACCTTTGATTGCTGTCCACTCACCATCACCTTTGATTGCTGTCCACTCACCATCACCTTTGATTGCTGGCCACTCACCATCACCTTTGATTGCTGGCCACTCACAATCACCTTTGATTGCTGGCCACAAGCCATCACCTTTGATTGCTGTCCACTCACCATCAATTTTGATTGCTGTCCACTCACCATCACCTTTGATTGCTGGCCACTCACAATCACCTTTGATTGCTGGCCACAAGCCATCACCTTTGATTGCTGTCCACTCACCATCACTTTTGATTGCTGTCCACTCACCATCACCTTTGATTGCTGGCCACTCACCATCACCTTTGATTGCTGTCCACTCACCATCACCTTTGATTGCTGTCACTCACCATCACCTTTGATTGCTGTCCACTCACCATCACCTTTGATTGCTGGCCACTCACCATCACCTTTGATTGCTGTCCACTCACCATCACCTTTGATTGCTGTCACTCACCATCACCTTTGATTGCTGACCACAAGCCATCACCTTTGATTGCTGTCACTCACCATCACCTTTGATTGCTGGCCACAAGCCATCACTTTTGATTGCTGTCCACTCACCATCACTTATGATTGCTGGCCACTCACCATCACCTTTGATTGCTGGCCACTCACCATCACCTTTGATTGCTGACCACTCACCATCACCTTTGATTGCTGTCCACTCACCATCACCTTTGATTGCTGACCACTCACCATCACCTTTGATTGCAGTCCACTCACCATCACCTTTGATCGCTGTCCACACACCGTTACCTTTGATTGCTGTCCACTCACCGTGAACTTCGATTGTTGTTCACTCACCATCACCTTTGATTGCTGGCCACTCACCATCACCTTTGATTGCTGGCCACTCACCATCACCTTTGATTGCTGGCCACTCACCATCACTTTTGATTGCTGGCCACAAGCCATCACCTTTGATTGCTGACCACTCACCATCACCTTTGATTGCTGTCCACTCACCATCACTTTTGATTGCTGTCCACTCACCATCACCTTTGATTGCTGGCCACTCACCATCACCTTTGATTGCTGGCCACTCACCATCACCTTTGATTGCTGGCCACTCACCATCACCTTTTATTGCTATCCACTCACCATCACCTTTGATTGCTGGTCACTCACCATCACCTTTGATTGCTGGCCACAAGCCATCACCTTTGATTGCTGTCCACTCACCATCACTTTTGATTGCTGGCCACTCACCATCACCTTTGATTGCTGGCCACTCACCATCGCCTTTGATTGCTGGCCACTCACCGCCACCTTTGATTGCTGGCCACAAGCCATCACCTTTGATTGCTGTCCACTCACCATCACCTTTGATTGCTGGCCACTCACCATCACCTTTGATTGCTGGCCACACACCATCACCTTTGATTGCTGGCTACTCACCATCACTTTTGATTGCTGGCTACTCACCATCACCTTTGATCGCTGTCCACTCACCATCACCTTTGATTGCTGGCCACTCACCATCACCTTTGATTGCTGGCTACTCACCATCACTTTTGATTGCTGTCCACTCACCATCACCTTTGATTGCTGGCCACACACCATCACCTTTGATTGCTGGCCACACACCATCACCTTTGATTGCTGGCCACTCACCATCACCTTTGATTGCTGGCCACTCACCATCACCTTTGATTGCTGTCCACTCACCATCACCTTTGATTGCTGGCCACTCACCATCACCTTTGATTGCTGGCCACACACCATCACCTTTGATTGCTGGCCACTCACCATCACCTTTGATTGCTGTCCACTCACCATCACCTTTGATTGCTGTCCACTCACCATCACCTTTGACGCTGGAGCCCAAAGTAACCTTGACTTTCATGGGATAGTCAAAAGAGTCGATCAGATACTCAAACAGAACTGATGCAATTTAAAAATTGTGAACTTAGATGGATACAGTATCAGTATGAATAGACAACAGTAGCGGGAGCAATCGTAGCTAAATGGGTGATGACAAAAGTTTACAAATTAAAGATTAACTGGCTATGGAACGCTAATTACAATCACTGAAGAGCATGCTATAAGGAAGGTCGGTAGATCTGAGCTATGAAAAACATACAAAGCCCATAAGAGAATAGACATTAATTCTATAGCTGGTTGTGAATGTAGTCACTGGTCGGCATGATAATACATGAGCTTATTAAGGTGCTGTGACAAGAATTGTGAGTTGTTCATTGATTTAAATGTGATGTTGAGTTGTGACAAGAATTGTGAGTTGTTCATTGATTTAAATGTGATGTTGAGTTGTGACAAGAATTGTGAGTTATTCATTGACTTAATGTGATGTTGAGTTGTGACAAGAATTGTGAGTTGTTCATTGATTCAAATGTGATGTTGAGTTGTGACAAGAATTGTGAGTTATTCATTTACTTAAATGTGATGTTGAGTTATAACAAGAATTGTTAGTTATTCATTTACTTAAATTTGATGTTGTGTTGTGACAAGAATTGTTAGTTATTCATTTACTTAAATGTGATATTGTGTTGTGACAAGAATTGTTAGTTATTCATTTACTTAAATTTGATGTTGTGTTGTGACAAGAATTGTTAGTTATTCATTTACTTAAATGTGATGTTGTGTTGTGACAAGAATTGTGAGTTATTCAATTACATAAATGTGATGTTGTGATGTGACAAGAATTGTTAGTTATTCATTTACTTAAATTTAATGTTGAGTTGTGACAAGAATTGTTAGTTATTCATTTACTTAAAGTTAATGTAGTGACAAGAATTGTGAGTTTTTCAATTACTTAATTGGTGCTAATGTCCGTATTTTTTAGTGAGCAAGGGCAAATAGAGATGTCGTCGGTATTAGGCCAATTCGCTTAACGTACGAAGAACAATCCAGCACACATTTTAGGCTTGGTAAGTCTAAGAGTTGACGATCGGTAGTCATCTCTTGTCCTTAGTTATTATATATGTCCTTAGTTGTTATGGTAACTATCCTTAGTTGTTATGGTAACTGTCTTTAATTGTTATGGTAACTGTCCTTAGTTGTTATGGTAACTGCCCGTAGTTGTTATGGCCACATCAATTAAAATCGCGTCAAGTGATAGTAGATCTGTTGCTTTGTTTTTCGAATTTTGACCCAAGTATCTGACTTCAGATAACCACTTTAAATACCGGGTTGCCTTCCTTCTATTCGATTGGCTTGATTGGTTAGCGTATTTTCCAGGAGCACCCCTGGGAGATGGAGTAGGTCTGGACGCATGCTGCTAGTGGGCGTCATGACCCTCGTACTAAAGAATAACCTGTTACTGCACGGCTCAAGCTGATGATGATACAATAACAGCAACACAGCACGTGAAGGTGACCAATGAACGATCAAGTTATAAATGTCGTGGCCGTTAGAAAATTGATTTCCGTTTGATATAAAACCTATTTTGATTGGACGTGGACAGTGAGAGAGAGCTCCATCACAGGGAAGATGTCGTCTACTGGAAACATGGTTGTCGGCTTGCTGCTTCTAGCCACCTTCTTATTCCACCACATTTCTGCAGACATTGTGCTGGGATCTGTCGCACTCAACACTGGCGTCTTCGACAAGGTACGCGTCTTGATATTCATTTATATTTTGCAAATATTCTCACTAGAATCGCGTTATTAACTGTTAGTCTAGTAGCAGTGAGTTGAGTTTGAGTGTGAGTAGACACTTAACTAGACAGTTTTCATTTCACTCGAGATTTTCTCAATCTCACATTTAAATCTATGATCGTATTTACATGATTTTTATTTATGTATATGACCATAGTTACATTTGGAACATTTAATAGAAGAGAAACATCATCTCGAGTCAGACCTGGGAAATGAACTCGATGACTCATTTCATTACTCATTGTAAAGTGTAGGAGAGGCCAAGAGAATAGAGATTATCATTACAATTACAGAAGACTGACAAAAGATAGTCACAGAAAAGAAACTAATTTGGTGACTGTAGGAGAGCTCAAGTCACAGAAAAGAAACTAATTTAGTAACTGTAGGAAAGCTCAAGTCACAAACTAATTTGGTAACTGTAGGAAAGCTCAAGTCACAAACTAATTTGGTAACTGTAGGAGAGCTCAAATCACAGACTAATTTGGTAACTAGTAACTGTAGGAGAGCTCAAGTCACAGACTATAATTTGGTAACTGTAGGAAAGCTCGTCACAGACTAATTTGGTAACTGTAGGAAAGCTCAAGTCACAAACTAATTTAGTAACTGTAGGAAAGCTCAAGTCACAAACTAATTTGGTAACTGTAGGAGAGCTCAAATCACAGACTAATTTGGTAACTAGTAACTGTAGGAGAGCTCAAGTCACAGACTATAATTTGGTAACTGTAGGAAAGCTCGTCACAGACTAATTTGGTAACTGTAGGAAAGCTCAAGTCACAAACTAATTTGGTAACTGTAGGAAAGCTCAAGTCACAAACTAATTTGGTAACTGTAGGAAAGCTCAAGTCACAGACAAATTTGGTAACTGTAGGAGAGCTCAAGTCATAAACTAATTTGGTAACTGTAGGAAAGCTCAAGTCACAAACTAATTTGGTAACTGTAGGAGAGCTCAAGTCACAGACAAATTTGGTAACTGTAGGAGAGCTCAAGTCACAGACTAATTTGGTAACTGTAGGAAAGCTCAAGTCACAGAAAAGATACTAATTTGGTGACTGTAGGAGAGCTCAAGTCACAGAAAAGAAACTAATTTGGTAACTGTAGGAGAGCTCAAGTCACAGAAAAGATACTAATTTGGTGACTGTAGGAGAGCTCAAGTCACAGAAAATAAACTAATTTGGTAACTGTAGGAGAGCTCAAGTCATAAACTAATTTGGTAACTGTAGGAGAGCTCAAGTCATAAACTAATTTGGTAACTGTAGGAGAGCTCAAGTCATAAACTAATTTGGTAACTGTAGGAGAGCTCAAGTCATAAACTAATTTGGTAACTGTAGGAGAGCTCAAGTCATAAACTAATTTGGTAACTGTAGGAGAGCTCAAGTCACAGAAAAGAAACTAATTTGGTAACTGTAGGAGAGCTCAAGTCACAGAAAAGAAACTAATTTGGTAACTGTAGGAGAGCTCAAGTCACAGAAAAGAAACTAATTAGGTGATTGTAGGAGAGCTCAAGTCACAGAAAAGAAACTAATTTGGTGACTGTAGGAGAGTTCAAGTCACAGAAAAGAAACTATTTTGGTGACTGTTGGAGAGTTCAAGTCACAGAAAAGAAACTAATTAGGTGACTGTAGGAGAGCTCAAGTCACAGAAAAGAAACTAATTTGGTGACTGTAGGAGAGTTCAAGTCACAGAAAAGAAAGTATTTTAAAGTATTTAGGTGACTGTTGGAGAGTTCAAGTCACACAAAAGAAACTATTTTTCTTAAATAACAAAAATGTAAATGTACTTTAAAAAAAAATAAAAATCATATCTACTAGACATGCCTTAAATGAAAAATGGATGTAGAAGTTGAAGAGAAAACATTTGTGTGTGTCAGCTATTTATAAAGAAAAATTGTCATGGTAGAGATTCAGCTATCAGTAACAATCTTTAGGTCACACCCCATCGTAAGGTTATTAAGCACATTGATGTGATTGATGTCAGAGAAACTATAGTCCCATGTTATTATAAAGGGAGGATAATGCCTCAGTACTTGTTTCCAAATCTTGAATTGCTTTTCCTCATGTCAAGTTAAAATTTCAAATAATTATTAAATAATGCCCATTGATACAAACTATAATGCTTTATTTGATC
This sequence comes from Megaustenia siamemsis, assembly GCA_032433765.1. NCBI lineage: Eukaryota > Metazoa > Mollusca > Gastropoda > Stylommatophora > Ariophantidae > Megaustenia > Megaustenia siamemsis. The sequence continues at coordinate 941,026 of JAVIAB010000008.1, read as the reverse complement.
TTGGCTATTTTAATGACACTATCAATTCATTGGCATGTATTTGCAAAATTTAACACGTTGTCATAAGCTGCCATTATGAGATGGCTGTTTTTCTGTTTGGAGAATGGGGTTTCATTATTTAAAGTACTACTTATAGGAGCTCTCAGGATTTCTTCATTTACATTGCTACATATATTTTTACGATACCACCTTAAAAAATCCCGCATCAAATTAAAAATTAATAAAAATTTGACAGTTTGCCATGGTCAAACATTTCCCCCTTCCGTGTACTTTCCTAATTAATACTTTCGGTGACCTCTGAGTGTTGCATTTGTTTCCTGTAGTGTTGGATACCCCCCTCCCATTTTGTGTGATACGTTCTCATATTGTAGACGTGGGGGTTGAGATACCATGAGAAAAGAGGAAGGGTGAAAGCGGAATTGTCAGAGGTGAATGACAAGCAACCGGAAACGATAATAGAATCCACGAGAGAGAGAAGAGAAAAATATGAAACATGATCTCTAGATTTGGGGGGGGGGGTGTATTAGCGTGAGTTCCGAAATAGACTACAAGCAACTGGAAAAGAAAAAAACATGAAACAGACTATCTTGAGATTTGTGGGGGTGTGAAAGCGTGAGTTCCGAATTAGACTACAAGCAACCGGAAATAATAATAGAGTCCATGAGAAAGAGAAGAGGTAAATATGAAACAGACTATCTCGAGATTTGCGGGGGTGTATTAGCGTGAGTTCCGAAATAGACTACAAGCAACTGGAAAAGAAAAATATATGAAACAGACTATCTCAAGATTTGTGGGGGTGTATTAGTCGAGAAACTAAACACATGGATCGATTTGATTGGAGGAGCCGACAAATATTTAAAGAGGAGACAAAAGAAATGAGAGGATTTTCTAGGAGAACATCGGAGATGACACATGCATAGTTGTAGAGCAGAACGGCCACAGGTTTGGTTTGCCTTAGGGGCTAACCATAGTAGGCATTGATGAACTAAGTGTAGACTAAGAACCGTTAGATGTAGAGAGTTCTGAACAGTCATAGATAAAACCTTGAGGATTAAGTTAGGAGTTTCCAGAGAATTAAAGTCCACGAGATGAATAGAATAAGTAGGTTAGCATTAGATCGGAAGAGGCTGTTCAATGGGGAACAGTCTCGATAGAAGTACACTAAACTGGTAGAATAAGTATATTAGACTTAGACCTGAGGAGGGAACGGTTTCCGTTTACATGTGAGTAGATAAGTAGAGAAGTGTGTAGAAGCCTAGGCCCCAGTGGTGTGTAACATTGCAACTGGGCAGCGTGTGAATACATTGGTCATGTCATGTAAACAAACACGTCCATGGATTGGGCTGTGAAATAAAGACTGTTTACATAAAAGTGTTCTAATTTGGTGTGTCCAACAGTTAACAGATCACGCCTGGTGAAGAAAGACTTGGGAACGTTAAAGGAAAGAAACAAAAAGTCACAGGCACTACACAAGTCGAAGTACAAAACACTGTACTCTAACACGGGACACGTTATAACGTGTTGGGGTTTCCCAAGCAAGTATCTCGTGCTTGACCAAGATCCAGGTGGCAAGTAAGGTCAGGGCCACAGCGCAAGTGTGTCGCCTGTCATATTGCACGGCTAGAGACCAGGGCAGCGAGTAGCTGATTAACCAGCTGTCCGTGATCGAAGTAACATCAAGAAATCGCCATCCATCCTCCTGACGTCAAGAGAGATTAGTTGAAGTTCCACCCAAATATGAACAAACGTACAATAACTATCTCTACTTCATTGGAGCTATTGACAAACTCCATTTATTGATGTGTATTTGCAAATCTGTTGAAGACATAAGTCACTGTTATTGTGTGTGGTGTCTGGTTATTGAAATTGCTACAGAAAATCCCTCACAGTGTCTCAGATTTTATGAAGGAATGCACAGAGAATTGAGATATCCACATTGTCTGGTTTGAGATGGTCTCACTGCCACCAAGTGTAATAAACTCTTTCATTACTGAAGTCACTGACATATTTTCATTCCCATAATCCTGAGACAAGGGGAACAACTCTGACAGCATCATTATTTGTAAAAATTAATATAAAAAAACTATGCCTTATAATAACACACAAACTTGACTGTACAGAAGAAAAATGGATAAACTTTCAGAACTATCTCAACTGTCATTCTCTGACTTCAAATAGGAGTATCCGCTGTGCACTCAAAATATCTAATTGAACTGTTTACCCACTTGAGTTCTGTAATTGACATTGTTCTATTCTAGCTGGTTGATATCTTACTCAGCTCACACAGCCTGCTCCGATGGTTTCACACATCTTCTAATCAAATGATCTCAGCCTCTAGCTCCCACTATTATCACTCCCATTTTGTGATCTTTGTTTAACCTCTTTACCCTGAGTGATGCACCTATCAAATTCAACATGTCATACCCTGAGTGATGCACCTATCAAATTCAACATGTCATACCCTGAGTGATGCACCTATCAAATTCAACATGTCATACCCTGAGTGATGCACCTATCAAATTCAACATGTCATACCCTGAGTGATGCACCTATCAAATTCAACATTTCATACCCTGAATGATGCACATCACAATGTTAACTATGACCAGCCTGTAGCCCCCCAAATGACAGCCACACATGTTGCCACATAAAAAATCAATTGCTTGGATAAGCTACAGCCTAATTAGCACACATATGTGGCTTGAGCTTAATTAAGTCTCCATCTCATAAAATAGAGACATTGAGCAGTTTGTAACTTTATCTACAAAACAGTAGCTTTCAGTTCATTTTTCAATAACAAAATTGTATCCATCTAGTTTGTACAGAAACATCAGGCTGTGCTAGTCATTGACATGACATGAATGTCTTCTCTTGTAGTTTGTACAGAAACATCAGGCTGTGCTAGTCATTGACATGACATGAATGTCTTCTCTTGTAGGTTGTACAGAAACATCAGGCTGTGCTAGTCAAGTTTGATGAGACATATCCGTATGGCAAGAAGCAGGATGTCTTCAAGGAGGTTGCCAAGTCCAGTTTACAGCAGCTTGAGCTCCTGGTAGCAGAGGTTCAGGTGGCAGGTACATCTTCCTTTCTTTCTCTACACAATCACTCCAAGTATGCACTGGAGTTCCTTCTTCATTTCTCATTTGGCACCTAGGGCAGGTATAGTTTAGGGTCTTCCATTGTCCTCTCCTGCTGTTATGTTTCCTAGTGTTTCTAATATTCCATCAACCCATCTTTTGCTCTTCTGTTGGCCTCTCCTGCTGTTATGTTTCCTAGTGTTTCTAATATTCCATCAACCCATCTTTTGCTCTTCTGTTGGCCTCTCCTGCTATGTTTCATCATCATCATGTGCCATACCGGTTGGCATAGGTGATCATGTCCCTCCACATCTTCTATCCACAGTGCATCGTATCAGCTCTGTTGTTGACTGTTTTCCATGCCATGACACCAAGCTATTCAGTATTTTCTCTCTTTGTCATCCGCGATCTCTCTTTCCTTTTATTTTGCCAGTTGTAACCAAGTATTCCAACTTTCCTCTTCTCATGATGTGCCCGAAAAATGTTGATTGATTCTATCTGATGTTTTTTAAGAGCTCCCTTTTTGTGTTGGCCTCTTTGAGAACGTCCTCATTGGTCTTTTTAGCTGTCCAGTTAACTTTCAACATTCTTCTGAGAAATCCCATCTCTGTGGCCTCTAATCGTCTTTTCATTTGTTTGTCTACTGTCCAAGATTCGCTTCCATAGCTCAGAATTGGTTCTATATAGCACAGGTCAACTCTCTTTCTCATGTTTCCTAGTGCTTCTAATATTCCATCAACCCATTTTTTACTCTTTTGTTGTCCTCTCCTGCTGTTATGTTTTCTAGTGTTTCTAATATTTCAATCCATAGTTTACTCTTCTGTTGACCTCTCCTGCTGTTATGTTTCCTAGTGTTTCTAATATTCAATCAATCCATCTTTTGTTCTTCTGTTGGCCTCTCCTGCTTTTATGTTTCCTAGTGTTTCTAATATTCCATCAATCCATTTTTTGCTCTTCTGATGGCCACTCCTTTCTGTTATGTTTCCTAGTGTTTCTAATATTCCATCAGTCTATCTTTTGCTTTCTATTGGCCTATCCTGCTGTTATGTTTCCTGTGTTTCTAATATTCCATCAATCCATCTTTTGCTCTTCTTTTGGCCACTCCTTGTTGTGTTTCTAGTATTCTATCAAATCATCATTCCCATGGTCAGCGCTTGTGTCTGGTGTTCTCACAATGTTTATTGAAGGCTTGTTGTGTTGTGTTTTAATCTTTCTGCCTTAACACGTAGCCAAACCATTTTATCTGTTGTTTATTTATATATTTTATGGCAGGAATTATTCCTAATCTTTTTCTCAGTTCTTCATTTCTAATCTTATCTCTCATGCTATTTCCTGTCTTATGTCAAATATATTTCATCTCTGTAGTGGTTGTCTACAACAAAGAAAAAGACTTCACTGCATTGCACAATAAAGATAAATGGAACAATATATACAGTAGAAGAAGAGGAAAGATACTAGACAGCTTAAGATAATGGCTTAGCAGAAGGTCAACAACAGAAATGATAAATAACTGTCAAGATCAAAAGTTGTGGAGAGAAATGATCACCAATGCCAGTAGGCCCGGCACTTGATGATGATGAAGAGTGGTTATTTACAAGTTGGGATGAAGATTGTATTGTAGAGTGCCAGTGGCCTCTGGAGGTATTCCCTTGTTGGACAATAGTTGTGATAGCCGTTCAATGATTTGACAAGCTTTGTTGTATCTTGAGTCTATTTCTGCTGTTTGTGAATTGTCGTTTGTCACTAGATTTCCTAGATATTTAAATTCCACTACTTGTTTTAGTAATCTACCATCCATCGTTATGTTGATGTTCTGTTTCTCTTGTGTGATATTCATGACTTGTGTTTTGTTGATTGTATTGACTGAAGAGTTCCATGATATTATGTGTTCCAACTTTCTTCATGTCTTGACTCTGGTGTTTATACCAAGGTTCTGAAAGACAAATGTTGAAAGCACAGTGTTTATTTATCATAGTTAACTCGCTTTACAAGCTTCAATCAAGTTCATGTTTTGACATCTTATCTTACTTTTCGGTTGGGCTTCAACAAAGCATTTGCTGACTTTAGTAACATTGACCGCAGTCTAACGCCAGACAACCTTGATCCTTCCCATTTCCATGCCATTAGACGTCACATATGGCTTGTAGTGTTTTTCGTCACCCATCTCTATTCTGGCAAGATGTTTCTTATCAATTGAGTCTATGCCAGCCAACTTTGCTTCTCTTATAAGTGTTCTTTTCAGTCTCTCTATATCTTCCTCTTTTTCTGTTTCCTGATGTTTCCCATATAAGTACCTGTTTTGGAATCCTCTTGTTGTCTCTTCTCAGCACATGTCTTATCTCAATATTAATCTTGAATTCATTACATACACCAGACAATGATTGTACAAAAATCTTGGGACAGGAAAAGTAGAAGATCGTCTGAAAACTTACCCCCTCTTCAAAGTACACACTTTGGGACTTCTCCCAACATCCCCACCATTGTTAAAAGCTTGTCCAGATGGCCACTTTGAGACTTCTCCCAACAGTCCCACTTCTCCCAACAGTCCCACTTCTCCCAACAGTCCCACTTCTCCCAACAGCCCCACTTCTCCCAACAGTCCCACTTCTCCCAACAGTCCCACCATTGTTAAAAGCTTTGTCTAGATGGCCACTTTGGGACTTCTCCCAACAGCCCCACTTCTCCCAACAGTCCCACTTCTCCCAACAGTCCCACCATTGTTAAAAGCTTTGTCTAGATGGCCACTTTGGGACTTCTCCCAACAGTCCCACTTCTCCCAACAGTCCCACTTCTCCCAACAGTCCCACTTCTCCCAACAGTCCCACTTCTCCCAACAGTCCCACCATTGTTAAAAGCTTTGTCTAGATGGCCACTTTGGGACTTCTCCCAACAGTCCCACTTCTCCCAACAGTCCCACTTCTCCCAACAGTCCCACTTCTCCCAACAGTCCCACCATTGTTAAAAGCTTTATCCAGATGGCCACTTTGAGCTTCTCCCAACAGTCCCACCATTGTTAAAAGCTTTATCCAGATGGCCACTTTGGGACTTCTCCCAACAGTCCCACTTCTCCCAACAGTCCCACCATTGTTAAAAGCTTTGTCTAGATGGCCACTTTGGGACTTCTCCCAACAGTCCCACTTCTCCCAACAGTCCCACCATTGTTAAAAGCTTTGTCCAGATGGCCACTGAGCACAGCTGGGCTGTCATGCTTGCATCATGTCTTCTTGTGAGTGGGAACCCTCTCAGCTTGAGAATTAGCCAGATTTTGTGTTTGGCCAAGAAAATGACAACACTGACACAAGCAACAAAATGCTGTTCTCACTCTGTATCTGACAATCTAGAGGCTTTCACTGGGGGGAGGCTGCCACCTACCATCACAACAACTAACAGTTCTGCCTCCTTGTGGTCTCCCCCAGTAACAGCCTGTGCTGACTAACAGAAGGTAAGATCGTCATGTTCCCTGAGGTGGTGGCTATTGCTGATATAGAAGACCTAGTATTGCAGTAGCTCTAGACTGGACTCCCAGCTTAGCCTGGGACTAGACAAACTTCTCTAGCAGAAGCCGGGAAGGTCAAGAAAGTCATTATGACCCACCACATCAAAGGACACCCTGCCGGCATGAACTCATGGCATCAACAACCAGCCAGCCATTATATTAGTGTTGTGGTAAAAAATAATGGGTTACCTACATGTAATGTACTGTTTCTCTTCATGTATGTGTGTGTTCTCTTCATGTATGTGTCTTCATTGTGTGGGTGTGTTCTCTTCATGTATGAGCATGTTCTCTTCATGTGTGGGTGTGTTCTCTTCATGTACGAGCATGTTCTCTTCATGTGTGGGTGTGTTCTCTTCATGTATGAGCATGTTCTGTTCATGTATGAGCATGTTCTCTTCATTTTGTGGGTCTGTTCTGTTCATGTATGTGCAATTTCTCTTCATGTATGGAGAACATGGTGTTGGTGATTATTCTAGGACAAATGACACATTTTCTGATCACTATGTTTGGTATCATGTCAGTTTCCCCAAAACACTCAGGACCCCTTTATAAAGCTGGGTCAACTTAGGAGCCCTCTATTGGGATCAAACCTGACCATTTGTGGACAAATATGTCTCCCAGCAAACTTTCAAACATAAAATACATAGCACTGTGACATCACTAGACAAATAGATCTCTCAGTAAACTTTCAAACATAAAATACATGGCACTGTGACATCACTAGACAAATAGGTCTCCCAGCAAACTTTGAAACATAAAATACATAGCACTGTGACATCACTAGACAAATAGGTCTCCCAGCAAACTTTCAAACATAAAATACATGGCACTGTGACATCACTAGACAAATAGATCTCTCAGCAAACTTTCAAACATAAAATACATAGCACTGTGACATCACTAGACAAATAGATCTCCCAGCAAACTTTCAAACATAAAATACATAGCACTGTGACATCACTAGACAAATAGATCTCTCAGTAAACTTTCAAACATAAAATACATGGCACTGTGACATCACTAGACAAATAGATCTCTCAGTAAACTTTCAAACATAAAATACATGGCACTGTGACATCACTAGACAAATAGGTCTCCCAGCAAACTTTCAAACATAAAATACGTGGCACTGTGACATCACTAGACAAATAAATCTCCCAGCAAACTTTCAAACATAAAATGCATGACACTGGCTGTGACATCACTAGACAAATATGTCTCCCAGCAAACTTTCAAACATAAAATACATGACACTGACTGTGACATCACTAGACAAATATGTCTCCCAGCAAACTTTCAAACATAAAATACATGGCACTGACTGTGACATCAATAGACAAATATGTCTCCCAGCAAACTTTCAAACATAAAATACATGACACTGACTGTGACATCACTAGACAAATATGTCTCCCAGCAAACTTTCAAACATAAAATACATGGCACTGACTGTGACATCACTAGACAAATATGTCTCCCAGCAAACTTTCAAACATAAAATACATGGCACTGACTGTGACATCAATAGACAAATATGTCTCCCAGCAAAGTTTCAAACATAAAATACATGACACTGACTGTGACATCACTAGACAAATATGTCTCCCAGCAAACTATCAAACATAAAATACATGACACTGACTGTGACATCACTAGACAAATATGTCTCCCAGCAAACTTTCAAACATAAAATACATGGCACTCAGTAGTCAGAGCATGAATGCTTGACCTACAGGTATCTTGGGTAACTAGACAAGACTTCAGCTAGTTTGTGCTCCATGCTTGTCTGGTTTGCTGAAGGAGTTTGTTGTGTTTTTTGTGCCATGAACTAAATAGTACATCTCCTAGTTGTGTTTTGTGTCATGAACTAAAGTCATACATCTCCTAGTTGTGTTTTGTGCCATGAACTAAAACGGCACATCCCCTAGTTGTGTTTTGTGCCATGAACTAAAGTGGTACATCCCCTAGTTGTGTTTTGTGCCATGAACTAAAGTGGCACATCCCATAGTTGTGTTTTGTGCCATGAACTAAAGTGGCACATCCCCTAGTTGTGGTTTGTGCCATGAACTAAAGTGGCACATCCCCTAGTTGTGGTTTGTGCCATGAACTAAAGTGGCACATCCCCTAGTTGTGTTTTGTGCCATGAACTAAAGTGGCACATCCCCTAGTTGTGGTTTGTGCCATGAACTAAAGTGGTACATCCCCTAGTTGTGGTTAGCTGTGTCTCCTGACAAATGCGGTTTCTCTGTTTCAGATTATGGAGATAAAGACAACCTGGAGTTGGCTGAAAGATTTGGCCTGACCAAAGACAAGTTTCCTGCCTACAGGCTTTTTCTCAACGGACAGACCAAGGACCCAATTATCTTCACTGCTAATGCTGAAAGTTCTGATGATATCAAAAATTTTGTGATGCGAGAATCAGGTATGTCTTTGTTTAAAGAATCAGCTCTTATTGATGTCTGTAATGTCATATATAACAGTGGCAGGACAATACCAGCTAGCAGGCAACTGTTGTTGATGTCTGTAATGTCATATACAACAGTGGCAGGACAATACCAGCCAGCAGACTACTCTTGTTGATGTCTGTAATGTCATAGATAACAGTGGCAGGACAATACCAGCCAGCAGACAACTCATGTAGATGTCTGTAATGTCATATATAACTGGCAGGACAATACCAGCCAGCAGACAACTCTTATTGATGTCTGTAATGTCATAGATAACAGTGGCAGGACAATACCAGCTAGCAGACAACTCTTGTAGATGTCTGTAATGTCATATATAACAGTGGCAGGACAATACCAGCCAGCAGACAACTCTTGTTGATGTCTGTAATGTCATAGATAACAGTGGCAGGACAATACCAGCCAGCAGACAACTCTTGTTTTTGGCCGGAATGGCATTACTGCAGGTGGGGCACTCCCATATCTACTCAGCTCCTGTCCCAGCAACAAAGAGTGGTCATCCTTCCACTGTTCTGTCATATTTATACAAAATTCAAGATCGGCACCTCGACTACTTGTACATGTGGACAGGCGCCCCAGACTGCTGAACACATACTTCAAAACTGCACTGAATATAGTAGACTGAGGAAAATCCATTGGCCCATAGATACAACACTACAGACAAAACTATATGGGCCACTGCAAGAATTACAAAAATTTATACAGGAAACGACATTGCAGATATAGACAATACTTCAGGCAAATGAAAGATAGCTAGATAGATCACTGTTCTCACAAGCGTGGTTCGCTTTGAAGAAAGGTGCGCAGCTCATTCAGACTCCCGGGTTGCTGTAACAGCCATCTTGGGCAACACCCAATCCATAGACTTCATGGTCAGTGAGCGTGCCCCAAAATATGAAGTCAGGCCTTCACTTTGGTGAAACACTTGATCTTGTAATCGTAATGCAAACAGACGATGTACGCTTCCCTCTCTCTCTTCAGTGATAACAACACTAATAATAACAATATAATAATACAGTCCTCTGTGACCGTTCTGTCATCTTGTCAAGTGCCTTGTAACTCACACCTGTCAAATGTTCATACACACCAGCTGGTAGTATTGAGCTAGTGTGACTTCACTTCAATTGTTTACACGCCGTTGTAACCTGTGATCATAAACAGTGGCTAGTACCAGTTCTTGACTATACAAACGTAGACCGGTGAGAGTACTTCACGTCCCACCTTGGTACTTGGTCTTGGTGACTGATTCGTTCTTAACTGGAGAGTCTTCACTCTTTGGCTCTCTTTTCCTGCAACAACCTCAATTTCGTTGATCATCACAGCATCTGGATCATCACAGCATCTGGACACGACTTGATGGACTTGGTAATGACTGCACAAAGAAATCTCTAGTTGATCATCACAGCATCTGGACATGACTTGATGGACTTGGTAATTACTGCACAAAGAAATCTCTAGTTGATCATCACAGCATCTGGACACGACTTGATGGACTTGGTAATTACTGCACAAAGAAATCTCTAGTTGATCATCACAGCATCTGGACACGACTTGATGGACTTGGTAATTACTGCACAAAGAAATCTCTAGTTGATCATCACAGCATCTGGACACGACTTGATGGACTTGGTAATGACTGCACAAAGAAATCTCTAGTTGATCATCACAGCATCTGGACACGACTTGATGGACTTGGTAATGACTGCACAAAGAAATCTCTAGTTGATCATCACAGCATCTAGACATGACTTGATGGACTTGGTAATGACTGCACAAAGAAATCTCTAGTTGATCATCACAGCATCTGGACACGACTTGATGGACTTGGTAATGACTGCACAAAGAAATCTCTAGTTGATCATCACAGCATCTGGAAATGACTTGATGGACTTGGTAATGACTGCACAAAGAAATCTCTAGTTGATCATCACAGCATCTGGACATGACTTGATGGACTTGGTAATGACTGCACAAAGAAATCTCTAGTTGATCATCACAGCATCTAGACATGACTTGATGGACTTGGTAATGACTGCACAAAGAAATCTCTAGTTGATCATCACAACATCTGGACACGACTTGATGGACTTGGTAATGACTGCACAAAGAAATCTCTAGTTGATCATCACAGCATCTGGACACGACTTGATGGACTTGGTAATGACTGCACAAAGAAATCTCTAGTTGATCAACACAGCATCTGGACATGACTTGATGGACTTGGTAATGACTGCACAAAGAAATCTCTAGTTGATCATCACAGCATCTGGACATGACTTGATGGACTTGGTAATTACTGCACAAAGAAATCTCTAGTTGATCATCACAGCATCTGGACATGACTTGATGGACTTGGTAATGACTGCACAAAGAAATCTCTAGTTGAACAACACAATTTATTTACAAGTTTATATTACAAGAATATACAATGTTCAAATCCAGCGATTGACAGTCCCGCTCGTTTTTTACTACACATTGCTACGGAAGCACACATCCGCCCTAACTCTAACACTCACTATCGTCCTGTTTCGTTCCTTGCTAAGATCAGTCCTGACTAACTAGTCTTAGCTTCTGGCTGTCTATAAAACGACACCGGTCATGGCCACAGAGACTTACTAAAATAAGTGTACAAGTCTCTTCATAAAATCTTCGAACTAATCTATGACACCACAATGAGCTTCAACTCACTAACCTGCATGTCTGACAAGGCATAGCCCTTACGTCTTCCTACAGGTCAGTCACAATAGCCAGTTCTCTCCTCTCTAACATCGCTCATTTGCTTATATTTCTCGTCGACCAACCAATCAGAATGACTTCCTTTTTTCTCATATCCAATAGCTTTCCGCTACGTCACCCACTCACTTCTCCTGTTTACTACTATTATCAGTCACGAGAATCTTGTCTTTTTGTCTGAGTAATTCTACCCTGACTGTCCCTTGTCTTATGATTCCCCCATTATCTCCAACCAACCCAACCCTCCCCCCCCCCCCCCCCCCCCCCCCCCGTTACAATAAGACTATAGTTCAGCTGGTGGTGAATTAACACAGATCCCGCATCCAGTCCAAGAACAAAGCTGTGGCCTGGTACCGTTCTGTTTCCTTCAATGGTCTGTCACCTGCAGCACAAAACTCTGACCCACACCTGTTGCTTTGTGGTCAGGTGAAAACAACCATTCACCGCTGTCTCCATACAGGGAACTCCAGATCAGAAAAAATCACTAGAAAACAAACTGCAGCACAAGTTGCCATCAGTCCTGAGCCTGATTCTGTTGCCAAAGTTTCATGTTATTTTCTGATGTGGTTTTGCCAAATGTTCTCTTCTATCTATGTATGGCTGGATTCTCCTCACCCACATTGCTTCAGTGATCTACCTCGATCACAAATTTCTCTGGACATCACTGGAGACTTTATTCAGTGACTACACATTGTTTGCATTCTCAGCCTCACACCAACCTCCTAGAAGTGGTCTTAATCGAACATCTCATTTCACTTTAACCGTAGCTGTCCTACTTCTGATAATCTTTAACCCCTTGCCAAGTTCTCTCTTTTTTAGGTAGTTTAACAAATATGCACACAAGCCACGGCTTGAAGCTAACCCATTCAGTTGGCAGGTCTAAGTCTACAAGTTCTAACCCTAATCCTTTTGGATTCAACTTCTAGTTCTGTTGAACCCTAGATTACGAAACCGTTGTCAAAATGACCACATCAAAACACAAATTCCTCCAAATTGGACATTTGCAGGGTTCAAACATTAGCCCCTCAGTGTACCTTCCTAATAACCACTTTAGTTGACCCCTGAGTGTTGAATTTGTTGCCACTGTTGTTGGAGTTTTCCCATGAGATGTTTAATGTGAGAACAAGTTGTCAATATTCTAGAAACTGGTTGTTATTTGCTATAACCAGGGACATTTGGTCGTCGGCAGACAAATAACACAATCTATAGGTTGTTGCCGTAGATGTGTTTGTAAATAGGTTGTTGCCGTAGATGTGTTTGTAAATAGGTTGTTGCCGTAGATGTGTTTGTAAATAGGTTGTTGCCGTAGATGTGTTTGTAAATAGGTTGTTGCCATAGATGTGTTTGTAAATAGGTTGTTGCCGTAGATGTGTTTGTAAATAGGTTGTTGCCGTAGATGTGTTTGTAAATAGGTTGTTGCCGTAGATGTGTTTGTAAATAGGTTGTTGCCATAGATGTGCATGTGTTTGTAAATAGGTTGTTGCCGTAGATGTGTTTGTAAATAGGTTGTTGCCGTAGATGTGTTTGTAAATAGGTTGTTGCCATAGATGTGCATGTGTTTGTAAATAGGTTGTTGCCGTAGATGTGCATGTGTTTGTAAATAGGTTGTTGCCGTAGATGTGTTTGTAAATAGGTTGTTGCCATAGATGTGCATGTAAATAGGTTGTTGCCGTAGATGTGCATGTGTTTGTAAATAGGTTGTTGCCGTAGATGTGTTTGTAAATAGGTTGTTGCCGTAGATGTGCATGTGTTTGTAAATAGGTTGTTGCCGTAGATGTGCATGTGTTTGTAAATAGGTTGTTGCCATAGATGTGCATGTAAATAGGTTGTTGCCGTAGATGTGCATGTGTTTGTAAATAGGTTGTTGCCGTAGATGTGCATGTGTTTGTAAATAGGTTGTTGCCGTAGATGTGCATGTGTTTGTAAATAGGTTGTTGCCGTAGATGTGCATGTGTTTGTAAATAGGTTGTTGCCGTAGATGTGCATGTGTTTGTAAATAGGTTGTTGCCGTAGATGTGCATGTGTTTGTAAATAGGTTGTTGCCGTAGATGTGCATGTGTTTGTAAATAGGTTGTTGCCGTAGATGTGCATGTGTTTGTAAATAGGTTGTTGCCGTAGATGTGCATGTGTTTGTAAATAGGTTGTTGCCGTAGATGTGCATGTGTTTGTAAATAGGTTGTTGCCGTAGATGTGCATGTGTTTGTAAATAGGTTGTTGCCGTAGATGTGCATGTGTTTGTAAATAGGTTGTTGCCATAGATGTGCATGTGTTTGTAAATAGGTTGTTGCCGTAGATGTGCATGTGTTTGTAAATAGGTTGTTGCCGTAGATGTGCATGTGTTTGTAAATAGGTTGTTGCCGTAGATGTGCATGTGTTTGTAAATAGGTTGTTGCCATAGATGTGCATGTGTTTGTAAATAGGTTGTTGCCGTAGATGTGCATGTGTTTGTAAATAGGTTGTTGCCGTAGATGTGCATGTGTTTGTAAATAGGTTGTTGCCGTAGATGTGCATGTGTTTGTAAATAGGTTGTTGCCGTAGATGTGCATGTGTTTGTAAATAGGTTGTTGCCGTAGATGTGCATGTGTTTGTAAATAGGTTGTTGCCGTAGATGTGCATGTGTTTGTAAATAGGTTGTTGCCGTAGATGTGCATGTGTTTGTAAATAGGTTGTTGCCGTAGATGTGCATGTGTTTGTAAATAGGTTGTTGCCGTAGATGTGCATGTGTTTGTAAATAGGTTGTTGCCGTAGATGTGCATGTGTTTGTAAATAGGTTGTTGCCGTAGATGTGCATGTGTTTGTAAATAGGTTGTTGCCGTAGATGTGCATGTGTTTGTAAATAGGTTGTTGCCATAGATGTGCATGTAAATAGGTTGTTGCCGTAGATGTGCATGTGTTTGTAAATAGGTTGTTGCCGTAGATGTGCATGTGTTTGTAAATAGGTTGTTGCCGTAGATGTGTATGTGTTTGTAAATAGGTTGTTGCCGTAGATGTGCATGTGTTTGTAAATAGGTTGTTGCCGTAGATGTGCATGTGTTTGTAAATAGGTTGTTGCCGTAGATGTGCATGTGTTTGTAAATAGGTTGTTGCCGTAGATGTGCATGTGTTTGTAAATAGGTTGTTGCCGTAGATGTGCATGTGTTTGTAAATAGGTTGTTGCCGTAGATGTGCATGTGTTTGTAAATAGGTTGTTGCCGTAGATGTGTTTGTAAATAGGTTGTTGCCGTAGATGTGTTTGTAAATAGGTTGTTGCCGTAGATGTGCATGTGTTTGTAAATAGGTTGTTGCCGTAGATGTGCATGTGTTTGTAAATAGGTTGTTGCCGTAGATGTGCATGTGTTTGTAAATAGGTTGTTGCCGTAGATGTGCATGTGTTTGTAAATAGGTTGTTGCCGTAGATGTGCATGTGTTTGTAAATAGGTTGTTGCCGTAGATGTGCATGTGTTTGTAAATAGGTTGTTGCCGTAGATGTGCATGTGTTTGTAAATAGGTTGTTGCCGTAGATGTGCATGTGTTTGTAAATAGGTTGTTGCCGTAGATGTGCATGTGTTTGTAAATAGGTTGTTGCCGTAGATGTGCATGTGTTTGTAAATAGGTTGTTGCCGTAGATGTGCATGTGTTTGTAAATAGGTTGTTGCCATAGATGTGTTTGTAAATAGGTTGTTGCCATAGATGTGTTTGTAAATAGGTTGTTGCCATAGATGTGCATGTGTTTGTAAATAGGTTGTTGCCATAGATGTGCATGTGTTTGTAAATAGGTTGTTGCCGTAGATGTGCATGTGTTTGTAAATAGGTTGTTGCCGTAGATGTGCATGTGTTTGTAAATAGGTTGTTGCCGTATGTGTGCATGTGTGACCTAAGTCACAATGACACAAATGAAGTCCTTCACCTTGACACAAATTCCCAGGTTTCTAACTTACATTCACGGTTGTTCTCCAGATAGCTTTCATTATCTTTTCCAGAATTTCCGCTATAAAAATAGTTATTGTTGATGTAGCGGTGCCCACATTGCAGTGTCTCCTGTTTCAATTCATCTCGCAAATTTGCTAAAATAACAATTGCTGTCCTAATAGCCCAATGTTTAAGGCTGTCGCTAATGACTGTACACAACCAGTATGGGGAGTTAGGTGTGTACACAACCAGTATGGGGAGTTAGGTGTGTACACAACCAGTATGGGGAGTTAGGTGTGTACACAACCAGTATGGGGAGTTAGGTGTGTACACAACCAGTATGGGGAGTTAGGTGTGTACACAACCAGTATGGGGAGTTAGGTGTGTACACAACCAGTATGGGGAGTTAGGTGTGTACACAACCAGTATGGGGAGTTAGGTGTGTACACAACCAGTATGGGGAGTTAGGTGTGTACACAACCAGTATGGGGAGTTAGGTGTGTACACAACCAGTATGGGGAGTTAGGTGTGTACACATCCAGCAGGTGACATTCACAACCAGCATGGTGAGTTAGGTGTGTACACAACCAGTATGGGGAGTTAGGTGTGTACACATCCAGCAGGTGACATTCACAACCAGCATGGTGAGTTAGGTGTGTATACAACCAGCATGGTGAGTTAGGTGTGTACACAACCAGCAGGGAGAGTTAGGTGTGTACACAACCAGCAGGGAGAGTTAGGTGTGTACACAACCAGCATGGTGAGTTAGGTGTGTACACAACCAGCATGGTGAGTTAGGTGTGTACAAGATCTTATTGAAAACAACAAGTATTCACTGGAGTAAGTTCATTAGCCCAGGTACAATGACCTTAACTAGTGTAGCTGTACATTCTGTGTTGGCAGGTCTGTGGCTTGGTCGCCCTGGATGTCTGCAAGAGTTTGACAAGCTGGTTGAGGAGTTCCAGAAAGCTTCTCCAGACAAGAGAGGAGCTGTCTTAGAGAAAGCTGAGGAGATGGCACAACAGCTGACACAGGAAGCAGACAAGACTTCAGCCGATGTTTACAAGAAGACCATGAAGAAAGTCTTAGAGAAAGGAAATGAATTCATTGGCAGTGAGGTGTTGCGGGTTGAGAAGTTGAGATCTGGCAAAGTCAGCGACAAGAAGAAGGAGCAGCTCAATGATCGACTCAACATTCTCACAACGTTTCAGGTCCATCTTAAAGATGAGCTTTAATGTCTGCAGCTGGAGACATTTCCTGGTGGCTCTTTTTGATTTCTTCATTTTCATTCTCCAGCGGTTGATGCATAATTGTCTTCCACCTGTGGCATGTGCTGTCATCATTGTGAATGTCTGTGGATGTCACTAGCTGTCATCATTGTGAATGTCTGTGGATGTCACTAGCTGTCATCATTGTGAGTGTCTGTGGATGTCACTAGCTGTCATCATTGTGAATGTCTGTGGATGTCACTAGCTGTCATCATTGTGAGTGTCTGCGGATGTCACTAGCTGTCATCATTGTGAATGTCTGTCAATGTCACTAGCTGTCATCATTGTGAATGTCTGTCGATGTCACTAGCTGTCATCATTGTGAATGTCTGTCGATGTCACTAGCTGTCATCATTGTGAATGTCTATCGATGTCACTAGCTGTCATCATTGTGAATGTCTATCGATGTCACTAGCTGTCATCATCTTTGAGGGAGTGTGATATGGGAGTATGGTCTGCTTGGAGACAGGCCCTCGTTTGTTGACCGCCTTGAGGTGGCCATGTTTTATCTACTGTTGCTATTTTGTATTTTAATTTGAGCAATGGACCATGATGTATGTGTGTGTCATGAGAAATGTTTCACGTACAAGATTGTCTGTGTCCACGAGAAATATTTCACGTACAAGATTGTCTGTGTCCACGAGAAATGTTTCACGTACAAGATTGTCTGTGTCACGAGAAATGTTTCATGTACAAGATTGTCTGTGTCCATGAGAAATGTTTCACGTACAAGATTGTCTGTGTCACGAGAAATGTTTCACGTACAAGATTGTCTGTGTCCACGAGAAATGTTTCACGTACAAGATTGTCTGTGTCACGAGAAATGTTTCACGTACAAGATTGTCTGTGTCCGCAAGAAATGTTTCAATTACAAGATTGTCTGTGTCCATGAGAAATGTTTCACGTACAAGATTGTCTGTGTCCATGAGAAATGTTTCACGTACAAGATTGTGTTTGTTGTTAACTGTGGAAAGCAGGCCATTCAAACTACAGTGACAAGGTGTCCTGACGTCTTTGTGATGGTCTTTTCTCTACAGGGCATGTCACTGTGAGCATTTAATCAATTTGTATTGACTTGTATGATGTCTATAAGCAGGGGCAATGATGAACTGTGTGGCTGAATGGAACATTCCAGAAACTAGAGCTGCCCCACACCAACAGTAGCGCAACCACATCAGTTGTGGCTCAACCATCAGGAACTATGGGAACCACATCAGTTGTGGCTCAACCATCAGGAACTAGTGCCACCACTCCAGTTGTGGCTCAACCATCAGGAACTAGTGCCACCACTCCAGTTGTGGCTCAACCATCAGGAACTATGGGAACCACATCAGTTGTGGCTCAACCATCAGGAACTATGGGACCCACATCAGTTGTGGCTCAACCATCAGGAACTAGTGCCACCACTCCAGTTGTGGCTCAACCATCAGGAACTAGTGCCACCACTCCAGTTGTGGCTCAACCATCAGGAACTATGGGAACCACATCAGTTATGGCTCAACCATCAGGAACTATGGGACCCACATCAGTTGTGGCTCAACCATCAGGAACTAGTGCCACCACTCCAGTTGTGGCTCAACCATCAGGAACTATGGGACCCACATCAGTTGTGGCTCAACCATCAGGAACTATGGGAACCACACCAGTTGTGGCTCAACCATCAGGAACTATGGGAACCACATCAGTTGTTTTAGTTGTGTCTCACTTATCAAGAACCAAATGAAATCTCAATGAATATAAATGTGGTCACAACAGCAGTTCTGGAGTTAGGACATTACAAATCACACACTGATGGGGGCAGCTGGTGTAGGAGACTACAAATCACACATCGATGGGGGCAGCTGGTGTAGGAGACTACAAATCACACACTGATGGTGGCAGCTGGTGTAGGAGACTACAAATCACGCATCGATGGGGGCAGCTGGTGTAGGAGACTACAAATCACACATCGATGGGGGCAGCTGGTGTAGGAGACTACAAATCACACATCGATGGGGGCAGCTGGTGTAGGAGACTACAAATCACACACTGATGGGGACAGCTGGTGTAGGAGACTACAAATCACACATCGATGGGGGCAGCTGGTGTAGGAGACTACAAATCACACACTGATGGGGACAGCTGGTGTTCAAAACTAGTCAGATACATCTCATGCCTGCTTGCTTTGTGGGTTGCAATAAACAATGTTTTGGACCAGTCTCTCTGTTATTTTATTGACATGTCACCAGTTTTGGACCAGTCTGTTAAATTATTTGACATGTCATCAGTTTTGGACCAGTCTGTTAAATTATTTTACATGTCATCACAGTTTTGGACCAGTCTGTTAAATTATTTGACATGTCATCAGTTTTGGACCAGTCTGTTAAATTATTTGACATGTCATCACAGTTTTGGACCAGTCTGTTAATTTATTTGACATGTCATCACAGTTTTGGACTAAGTCTTATTTTTATTGACAGAAGACGCAACAATGTTGGGGTACATGACAACTTTAATAGACAGTGTGTGGAAGTAATAGCATGTTAGTCCTATGTGGGCATGCAATTTTAATTAAGTCTAGCTTTCTTTCTCTCTCCAGTCTTCTTACTATGCCCATCTAGCTCTCTCTCTCTCTCTCCAGTATTCTTACTATGCTCATCTAGCTCTCTCTCTCTCTCCAGTATTCTTACTATGCTCATCTAGCTCTCTCTCCAGTCTTCTTACTATGCTCATCTAGCTCTCTCTCTCTCTCCAGTATTCTTACTATGCTCATCTAGCTCTCTCTCTCTCTCCAGTATTCTTACTATGCTCATCTAGCTCTCTCTCTCTCTCTCCAGTATTCTTACTATGCTCATCTAGCTCTCTCTCTCTCTCTCCAGTATTCTTACTATGCTCATCTAGCTCTCTCTCTCTCTCCAGTCTTCTTACTATGCTCATCTAGCTCTCTCTCTCTCTCCAGTCTTCTTACTATGCTCATCTAGCTCTCTCTCCAGTATTCTTACTATGCTCATCTAGCTCTCTCTCTCCAGTCTTCTTACTATGCCCATCTAGCTCTCTCTCTCTCCAGTCTTCTTACTATGCCCATCTAGCTCTCTCTCTCTCCAGTCTTCTTACTATGCTCATCTAGCTCTCTCTCTCTCCAGTCTTCTTACTATGCTCATCTAGCTCTCTCTCTCTCCAGTCTTCTTACTATGCTCATCTAGCTCTCTCTCTCCAGTATTCTTACTATGCTCATCTAGCTCTCTCTCTCTCCAGTCTTCTTACTATGCTCATTTAGCTCTCTCTCTCTCTCTCCAGTATTCTTACTATGCTCATCTAGCTCTCTCTCTCCAATCTTCTTACTATGCTCATCTAGCTCTCTCTCTCTCCAGTCTTCTTACTATGCTCATCTAGCTCTCTCTCTCTCTCCAGTCTTCTTACTATGCTCATCTAGCTTTAGACTCTCCAGTCAGTCAGATTCACGTATGGGGGGGAAAAAACTGCTGACTCCCAGATTCTCCAGTCTTCTCATAAAAAAAAAAAAAAAATTCATGCTGGGATGATTATCTACTGCAGCCGTCTGGCTAACTGTTGAATGTCACACAAGGCTGTGTTAGCTTGACTGCAACTGTCTGGCTAACTGTTGAATGTCACACAAGGCTGTGTTAGCTTGACTGCAACTGTCTGGCTAACTGTTGAATGTCACACAAGGCTGTGTTAGCTTGACTGCAACCGTCTGGATAACTGTTGAATGTCAGACGAGGCTGTGTTAGCTTGACAGCTGACTGCAACCGTCTGGATAACTGTTGAATGTCACACGAGGCTGTGTTAGCTTGACAGCTGACTGCAACCGTCTGGATAACTGTTGAATGTCACACGAGGCTGTGTTCACTCGGCAGCTGGGAACGCCCCCTATCTGCACAATAATTGATCATGAATGTTTCTTAAAAGAAATCTGCTGCAGATTTCCTCTTGCGTTTTGGCAAGTTGAGAAGATGGTCTGTAAGTGAAGGCTCTTCACTCGGCGTCTCGCTGCCTTGAGAGGTGTTAGGTGAAGGTACTGCAGGACTTGAGCCTCGCGACCTTCTGGAGCCAGGTGTCAGCCTCACTGGAGTGTCTGTTCCTGGCAGCCTGTGGGAGGGGCTGGGTGTGTAACTGTCCTGCAGAGCTTTGTCAGTAGAGGTCTGGATGCCCAGACGCTTGCTGGCCAGTCTCTGAGCTGCTGGAGACATGGAGCTAAGTCGCTCTGATGAGCTCAGACCCATCTTTGATACAGGGCTGGGGATAAGAAACAAATGGAGTTGAGTAACTACAGCTCAGCAACACACATCAACAATATTCATCAAGTTGTAGAGACAGACGCACTGTTCTCCATTTTACTTTCAAGTCACTTGCAGAGCCCTATCTGAGGTGTCATCCTATCTGTTGGAAATATCCCATAGATCTATATCAGTTCACAGGGTGGACTACTTGATCACCTGGCTTCAACTCGGTTGTGAGGAGAGAGTAAGTTGTGAGGTCTAACATCGTTATGTGTCTGCTCCCTCAGTTGTGTGGTCTAACATCGTTATGTGTCTGCTCCCTCAGTTGTGTGGTGTAACATCATTATGTGTCTGTTCCCTCAGTTGTGTGGTGTAACATCATTATGTGTCTGTTCCCTCAGTTGTGAGATGTAACATCATTATGTGTCTGTTCCCTCAGTTGTGTGGTGTAACATCATTATGTGCCTGTTCCCTCAGTTGTGAGGTCTAACATCATTATGTGTCTGTTCCCTCAGTTGTGAGATGTAACATCATTATGTGCCTGTTCCCTCAGTTGTGAGATGTAACATCATTATGTGCCTGTTCCCTCAGTTGTGAGATGTAACATCATTATGTGTCTGTTCCCTCAGTTGTGAGATGTAACATCATTATGTGTCTGTTCCCTCAGTTGTGAGATGTAACATCATTATGTGCCTGTTCCCTCAGTTGTGAGAAACAATCTAGAAAAATCAAGCACCCAAACTTTCAAATATAAACATGAAACAGACTAGCAAACCTCTGAGAGACATTTAAGACTTTTCTTGCAAACCTTGTCTGTGAGAGATCTAAGGTTTGCCTAGCAAATGTTCTCATCTAAGATCTAACAAACCTCAAAGTAAGTCTTGCTCACCTACATGAACAAAGTCTATCATGTGCTAGTTAGTTGACAATTATGAATGCTTCTATCCTTACATTAAGAATATGTTAAAATGGGAGTGCGGTTTTGTTAAGCTTTTGTCTCCAGCGCTGTAACTCTGACAACAGTACCACAGTGACATGTGATAATAGTCTTTAACAAAGTGACTAGCAGGTCATATAATGGTGACATGTGACGATAGTCTCTAATGAAGTGACTAGCATGACATCTAGCGGTGACATGTGATGAGTCTCTAATGAAGTGACTAGCATGACACCTAGCTGTGACTATAGTCTCTAATGAAGTGACTAGCATGACATCTAGCAGTGACATGCGACAATAGTCTCTAATAAAGTGACTAGCATGACATGTAACGACCGTCTCTAATAAAGTGATTAGCGGTGACATGTGACGATAGTCTCTAATGAAGCGACCTGTAGCAGGACATCTAGCGGCACTCATCAGATATGTGACACACACTAACAGCAGACATTAAAACGGTGACGAACATGAATGTTTGGTCTGTGGTAGATTTCCTCAAGGTCAGTTGTGGGCCCATGTGACTGTGGTGATGTATGGTAACACCTGTGTACATATCACATGTGTCAGGAGGTGGTGACTGTAGATATCACATCTGTCACTGTCATGTGGTGGTGACTGTGTAGATATCACATGTGTCAGGTGGTGGTGACTGTGTAGATATCACATCTGTCAGGTGGTGGTGACTGTGTAGATATCACATCTGTCAGGTGGTGGTGACTGTGTAGATATCACATCTGTCAGATGGTGGTGACTATGTAGATATCACATCTGTCAGGAGGTGGTGACTGTAGATATCACATCTGTCAGGTGGTGGTGACTGTGTAGATATCACATCTGTCAGGAGGTGGTGACTGTAGATATCACATCTGTCAGGTGGTGGTGACTGTGTAGATATCACATCTGTCAGGTGGTGGTGAGCAAGGACAATGAACCTGCATGACCAGGTCTGCAGCAGACAACTGATCTCAACAGATTCAATGATCCTACAGCAGACAACTGATCTCAACAACAGATTCAATGATCCTACAGCAGACAACTAATCTCAACAACAGATTCAATGATCCTACAGCAGACAACTGATCTCAACAACAGATTCAATGATCCTACAGCAGACAACTGATCTCAACAACAGATTCAATGATCCTACAGCAGACTACTGATCTCAACAACAGATTCAATGATCCTACAGAAGACAACTGATCTCAACAGATTCAATGATCCTACAGCAGACAACTGATCTCAACAGATTCAATGATCCTACAGCAGACAACTGATCTCAACAGATTCAATGATCCTACAGCAGACAACTGATCTCAACAACAGATTCAATGATCCTACAGAAGACAACTGATCTCAACAACAGATTCAATGATCCTACAGCAGACAACTGATCTCAACAACAGATTCAATGATCCTACAGAAGACAACTGATCTCAACAACAGATTCAATTATCCTACAGAAGACAACTGATCTCAACAACAGATTCAATGATCCTACAGAAGACAACTGATCTCAACAACAGATTCAATGATCCTACAGAAGACAACTGATCTCAACAACAGATTCAATGATCCTACAGCAGACAACTAATCTCGACAACAGATTTAATGATCTTACAGCAGACAACTAATCTCAACAACAGATTCAATGATCCTACAGCAGACAACTGATCTCAACAACAGATTCAATGATCCTACAGCAGACAACTGATTCAAGAAGGTATGAATGACCAGAATGGGTTCAGGATATCCCCACAATACATGAGATTGTGACTAAAGCCCATCACATTGTCCACGCCTTGGATGTACAAGATGGATTTCCCACAGCCCTAACATAGCAACCTCTTTGTTTCCCCACAACTGAATGATCACCTCAATGGACACAGGAACTCTTCTGATGAGGAGGTACATGCAGCTGTAATGGATTGGGCAGATGTCATTAATGCCCTCCAAGATGCTGAAAGGGACAGGACTTTGAAAACCATGAATCCACATCTCTCTTTCAGATGAAGGAGATGGGAGTAATGAGAGGCTTCGTGGACACATAAGAGGACTTATCAAGCAACACAAAACTGGAGACACTGGACACATAAGAGGACTTATCAAGCAACACAAAACTAGAGACACTGTGGACACATAAGAGGACTTATCAAGCAACATAAAACTAGAGACACTGTGGACACATAAGAGGACTTATCAAGCAACACAAAACTGAAGCCTCATCAAACCACCCTCATACATTTGAAATAACCGATTCTGAATTGACTGCACTTCCAATATATCTGGAGTTAGCCCAAAGGAAAGGAACAAGACTCTCTTTTCTTGGAAAGAAAGAAAACAAAGGTGCTATAATTTTAGTAACATATTAACCCCCAGATTACAATACCGTTGTAAAAATTACAGCATCAAAATACAAATTCTTCCTAATTTGACAGTTTGTCAAACTTTACCTTCCTAATTACTACTTCCTGTGAGCCCTGAGTGTTACATTTATTTTCTTCGGTGTTGGATTTTGTTTCCTTGTGCAAGATAGATTTTGTTTCCTCATTGTGCAAGATAGATTTTGTTTCCTCATTGTGCAAGATAGATTTTGTTTCCTTGTGCAAGATAGATTTTGTTTCCTCATTGTGCAAGATACAATGTATAATGTAGACGCAAATTTGCCAATTTTCAGCTTTTTTAATAAAAAACCAAAATTTTGCTGTGACCAAGGAAATTTCCTCAGTCGCTGGCTAACATCAAACAACCCTTTATACCCTGGGAAATGCAGCGGGTAACGCTTTGAGGTTGCAGAATAGACAGGTTTACGGTGGCTGTATAATTAGACAATGTAACACGTCCATGCAATCAAATGTCAGGTGATAATCAGTCTGAGCTAGGAAATCTGAGTCCCTGTGTCTCACCTAGTGTAAACACACAACAGTGTGTCAAAAATTTCACATAAAAAAACAATTTTTAGAACACCTAATGTTACATTTAAGTGGTAGTAATTTTGACTACAGTATCGTAAACACTTGAGTCACAGATTAGTGTTGTGGTCTAGGGTTACAGTGAATAATATGAAAATAAAGTGATTATATAATTGAGTGTGTCTAGTGTAGAGACAAAATATCATCAACACGATAGTTGAGACTAAAGTTGACAATGTTTCATTTCTTACTTTCCCTGAACAAATCAATCCAGAATTTAAAATTGAGTTTTTAAAAAATATAAAGTGTTCTAATTGGCCATGTCCAAGAAAAAATGCAAAACAGTAAATGGATTCGGGAAAAAAGTGACCCCACCATATATGTATGTTAACAACAGAACTGATACGATGCACGGTGGATAGAAGATTGTGCAAGGACATGATCGCCTACGTCAGCCGGTATAGCACATGATGATGATGCATGTAAAAATATCCAAGTCTTATGATAATGTATTTTCTCTCTTTTTCCCTCTTGACTACACATTTCTACTGGTTGAACTGACCAACCTAAGATATTACAAATATATAGATCTAAGACTCATCTAGCAAACCTCTATAAAAGATCCTAGCGACGTCTAGCAAACCTTTTTAAAAGATCCTAGCGACGTCTAGCAAACCTTTATAAAAGATCATAGCGACGTCTAGCAAACCTTTATAAAAGATCATAGCGACGTCTAGCAAACCTTTATAAAAGATCCTAGCGACGCCTAGCAAACCTTTATAAAAGATCCTAGTGACATCTAGCAAACCTTTATAAAAGATCCTAGTGACGTCTAGCAAACCTTTATAAAAGATCCTAGTGACGTCTAGCAAACCTTTATAAAAGATCCTAGCGACGTCTAGCAAACCTTTATAAAAGATCCTAGCGACGCCTAGCAAACCTTTATAAAAGATCCTAGCGACGTCTAGCAAACCTTTATAAAAGATCCTAGCGACGTCTAGCAAACCTTTATAAAAGATCCTAGCGATGTCTAGCAAACCTTTATAAAAGATCCTAGCGACGTCTAGCAAACCTCTATAAAAGATCCTAGACTTATATAGCAAACCTATATAAATGATCCTAGACTTATATAGCAAACCTATATAAAAGATCCTAGACTTATATAGCAAACCTATATAAAAGATCCTAGACTTATATAGCAAACCTATATAAAAGATCCTAGACTTATATAGCAAACCTATATAAAATAACTGGAGGAGGGCATGAGCATACCTGAAGATAAGTGCAGATAAAGAGCATCCACCACATTGCACCACATGCTCAAAACGGAAATGTGTCAGGCTAAAAAGAGGCAAATCATGGGTGGGCCGAACAGAAGATGTCATCAAACAGGTCTGTGGGCTTACCAATATCAACACTGGCAAGGTGTAGATACACCGGAGCCAACGACATTTAGGGGGACATTCTCATGTATTGTCACACTGACAGGAAATGTAGGGAACAGAACTCAGTCCGAAGGCGGTGGTCTCATCTGGGATAACAACAATAAGAAAAATGCAGTCATCTATACAGATGGATCTTTAATACGACACCAACGGAGCGCATGGGCATTTACAGCACGCTCGGCAGGCAGAATAGTCAAAGGAGACAGTGGTGCATACGTTATGACCACGAGTAGCATGACGATGGAGATGATGGCAGTGACCAAGGCATTCATCTGGTTAGAGTCACAAGACTACACCCACGCTTGCATACTAAGTGATTCAATGAGCATGATAAAAAAGTGGAGGCAGGCTCTGTACGCAGGCAATAGGTAGAGTCATTGCAGAAGTAAAAAAAATATGTATGGTCACCTTTGTGTACGTCCCTGGACATGCGGGAGTACGGGGAAATGAAAGAGTGGACAGGTTGGCTAGCGGAGCTATCATTGAAGGCTGTCAACCAATGTATCGGGTGGATCTCCTCAATGCAATCCGAGATTTGGGAAGGGCACAGGACTTCAACAACTATGAGTCCACGTCACTCCTTCGGATGAAAGAGATGGGGTTTAAGACGGGCACAGAGAAACAAGAAACTTAGTGGGGGCGTGTAAGGGGACTTAACCAACACACAACTGGAGTCCTCAGTCGCGGGACTTGCTGAGGAGGGGATCTCAGCACATATGGACATGTTCGTAGTGCAATGATGATGACCCACAAATAACTCAATAACAATAACTTATATAAAAGATTCAAGAATAACAAACCTTTGTAAAAGATCCGAGACTTATCTAGCAAACCTTTTCTAAGAAAAGATCTAAGACATACCTAGCAAACCTTCTGGTGACCTGCCTGATGGCCTCCTCCTTCTTTGCCCGATGAGCTTTACTGGCCTTCTCAGATAGCTCCAGAGCTAGCCTGTCACGTTTTGGGACGGCTGGAATCTGTCAATGATCAAACACATTTCTTATGTCAGACAACTCATTGTTTCTACATGTTTGTCATCTTCCTCTTCTTCTACCTTTTAGCTCCCAGTGGAGCATAGGTCTTCAACAAACACTTTCCAAGTCGTTCTGTTTTTTGCAATTCTTTTAAGATCACTCCATGTCTTCCCCATCATCTTCATCTCTGCTTCTATCTGTCTTCTCCAAGAATTCCTTGGTCTTCCTCTTTGTCTTTTCCCCTGGGGATTCCAAAAAAGGGCCTGTTGTGTAATACTCTCAGTTGGCTTCCGTAGTGTGTGTCCTATCCATCGCCATCGTCTTCGCTGTATTTCTTTATCCACTGGTATTTGACCGGTACATTTCCATAATTCCACGTTAGTGACTTTGTCCTGCCATTTCCATCCCTTTATTCTGCGCAAGCATCCATTATTGAAAGTCTGTACCTTCGTGATTGTCAATTTTGTTATTCTCCATGTTTCACAGCCATATAATAGAACCGACTTAACATTGGAGTTGAAAATTTTTATTTTTGTATTTAGCCTAATTTCTTTGGATTTCCATATGTTTCCCCAGTGCAATGAAAGCTCCTCTTGCTTTTGATATCCTTATTTTGGTATCATTTTCTGTTCTTCCCTCTTTATCTATATTACTGCCCAGATATATATAAGATTGTACGTCTAGTAGAGGTATTTCTCCTAGTTTTATTTGGTTATTGCCAACTGCATTAATGTTTGTCATGGCACATTGAAAGTTCTCTGAATAATAACGTTGCTGATAAAATTAATCATTTTTGATGGATAGATATAACATGATAGAAGATATTTCTATATGCTATAACTCTGTGTCTGCCTTTCTGTTTTACTTCACAAATAACACAATGACTTGTCACAACTTCACATAACACACTTTGAGATCACATGTCCATACATTCTCTACAATAGCAAGTCTCTCCACAATCTAAAGTTCCTACAAGCTATCCACACGTTCTCAGCTCTTATCTCATAGTTACTGTAATGCCTCAGATCCAATCATCTCATAGTTACTATAATGTCTCACATCATCTTATAGTTACTATAATGTCTCACATCATCTTATAGTTACTATAATGTCTCACATCATCTTATAGTTACTATAATGTCTCACATCATCTTATAGTTACTATAATGTCTCACATCATCTTATAGTTACTATAATGCCTCACATCTAATCCTCTCATAGTTACTATAATGCCTCACATCTAATCCTCTCATAGTTACTATAATGCCTCACATCCAATCCTCTCATAGTTACTGTAATGTCTCATATCCTCTCATAGTTACTATAATGCCACGCATCTAATCATCTCATAGTTACTATAATGCCTCACATCATCTCATAGTTACTATGAGTAGTCATTCAGTGGATACCATCACACTGTAATATACACGGGAACGAACGCGCAGACAAGTTAGCTAAAGAGGGAGGGAGATTACCACAAGAGAACCATCCGCTCAGTTATGATGAAGCCAAATCCATCCTCAAAGGTCAGTACCATGAAAAATAGAAACGAGAACACCCAAAGCATAACGAGAGGGACGGATACCATCAACTATCAAGGAGGGATCAAGTCATCATACTTCGCCTACGCACAGGCCACAATAGAATGAGAAATCACATGTTCACCAAATTCAAAATAGGCACAACCAGCTCATGCCACTGTACACTGGACAATATGGCTACAAAACATGTTCTACAGGATTGCCACCAGTATACAGACCTGAGAAGAGCAATGTGGTCCACACCCACCTCCCTGGAAGAGAAACTATATGGGGCAATCGGTTCGCTTAAACAGACAGCTGACTTCATGAGAGTCTGGAATCCTACTCTGATTGAGTCTTGATCGCAGAGAGAGAGAGAGATAGTTACTATAATGCCTCACATACTCTCATAGTTACTATAATGCCTCACATACTCTCATAGTTACTATAATGCCTCACATCCTCTCATAGTTACTAGAATGCCTCACATCCTCTCATAGTTACTAGAATGCCTCACATCCAATCCTCTCATAGTTACAATAATGCCTCACATCCAATCCTCTCATAGTTACTATAATACCTCACATCCAATCATCTCATAGTTACTATAATGTGTCACATCCAATCCTCTCATAGTTACAATAATGCCTCACATTCAATCCTCTCATAGTTACTATAATGAATCACATTCAATCATCTGATAGTTACTAGAATGCCTCACATCCAATTCTCTTATAGTTACTATAATGCCTCACATCCAACCATCTCATAGTTACTATAATACCTCACATCCAATTATCTGATAGTTACTATAATGCCTCACATCCAATCCTCTCACAGTTACTATAATACCTCACATCCAATTCTCTTATAGTTACTATAATGCCTCACATCCAACCATCTCATAGTTACTATAATACCTCACATCCAATTATCTGATAGTTACTATAATGCCTCACATCCAATCCTCTCACAGTTACTATAATTTTACTGAATCTTGCATCCATGTTTAAATTGGGTTTAAGACATTTCGTCCACATCAGACATAGTTCCAAGTATAATCTAACCACACTACTTTTCTGCAAATTCCTTCACTCGATAGTAACTTCAGGCCTGTTGGAAAACATCCTCTCACTAAATTTGCCTCACCAGGTTTCTTTTTGACAGCTCCTGTCGCTTGTATCATTGAGTGCCCCAAACCCCAGGTTTCCTCTAGACAGCTCCTATAGCTTGTATGGTCAGCCGTCGAGTGCCCCAAACCAACTCGTCTCTGCCTCGGTAAGTAGTCCAGTCCACCCTCAAAATTCAAGTTTTACCTGTGACCTTTCTGTGTACATGCTCACTCTGTCTCCCTCAGGTAAGACCACTCTCAATTATTGTATCTATTTACTTCCCTGCATTTCATGTAAGATAATTCTCATTCTTGTTATTTCCCCTTCTTCCCATGTGAGACAACTCCTCCTCAATCACTACTTGTTTAACAAAACATCTCATGTCTACTTCAATCGTTGACCCTGTAAGCTGACACAAGAAGCTCCTATTTTAATGGCTTAAGTCATCGCCAGTCTTGACCATTATCTTGAGGTACTCTTTGACGTTTTCTCAGTTCTTGAGAGCTGCTTTCTGATTGGTCCTAGGGATCGATGGATTTGGTGGTATGATGTCAGAGATCATTTTGTTGTGTTACTTCCTCACTGGTGGTATAGAGATCATTCTGTTGTGTTACTTCCTCACTGGTGGTATGATGACAGAGTGATAGAACACAAAACAGAGAAGAAAAACATTGATAAGATCAACTACTGACACCAGTTCTATATCATCCATGAGTGTCACATACCCTGAAGACAGGTCCTGGGGTAGATGATAGCAGTGAGTCAGCGTTGGTGTCTAGTCTGGCAGGAGTGCTGTCAATTTCACCCCAGGTCATGAGAGGAGACTCACCGACACCAGGAGCTGGAGATGGGGTGCCAACGAAGCTGTAACCATTGACCTGAGGTGACATGCCAGCTTGGATCTCCTTCCCATCATGCCCAATTTTACCTACAAGATGAAAGAGAGGCTCATGTTACAGAAATATCAGAACTCTTCAGGATAACAAGTACAAGGTCTAGCATTTTACTTTGCAAGTGTGTTGCCTGTCATATTGCACAGCCAGAGACCAGGGCAGCGAGCAGCTGATTATAATAGCTGATTCACCAGCTGTCCGTGTTCAAATTAACATCAAGAAATCTCCACCCAAGCGACGAATACTTTCTTCCTGATACACAACTACCATCAATTATTTTGGTAAAGAAAGGTCTTTAACAAACATAACATTTGTTCATGTCCTGGACTAAAAAACAATCACATGTTTATGTCCTCTCTTAATTTCACATAAAGAAATGTGTTCATGTCCTGGACTAAAAAACAATCACATGTTTATGTCCTCTCTTAATTTCACATAAAGAAATGTATTCATGTCCTGGACTAAAAAACAATCACATGTTTATGTCCTCTCTTAATTTCACATAAAGAAATGTATTCATGTCCTGGACTAAAAAACAATCACATGTTTATGTCCTCTCTTAATTTCACATAAAGAAATGTATTCATGTCCTGGACTTGCTAAACTAATATCAAGATGTGTTGATGTTTCTGGAATGATTGAACAATCCTGGACATGGATATTATGATGTGTGTCTCTGGAATGATTGAACAATCCTGGACGTGGATATTATGATGTGTGTCTCTGGAATGATTGAACAATCCTGGACGTGGATATTATGATGTGTGTCTCTGGAATGACTGAACAATCCTGGACGTGGATATTATGATGTGTGTCTCTGGAATGATTGAACAATCCTGGACGTGGATATTATGATGTGTGTCTCTGGAATGATTGAACAATCCTGGACGTGGATATTATGATGTGTGTCTCTGGAATGATTGAACAATCCTGGACGTGGATATTATGATGTGTGTCTCTGGAATGATTGAACAATCCTGGACGTGGATATTATGATGTGTGTCTCTGGAATGATTGAACAATCCTGGACGTGGATATTATGATGTGTGTCTCTGGAATGATTGAACAATCCTGGACTGGCCTAATATTATGATGAGTGTCTCTGGAATGATTGAACAATCCTGAACTGGCCTAATATTATGATGAGTGTCTCCAGAATGATTGAACATTCCTGGACTGGCCTAATATTGTGATGAGTGTCTCCAGAATGATTGAACAATCCTGGACTGGCCTAATATTATGATGAGTGTCTCCAGAATGATTGAACAATCCTGGACTGGCCTAATATGATGAGTGTCTCCGGAATGATTGAACAATCCTGGACATATAAAACAAATGGGAGATAGAGCCCTTCCAGGGCAAGGGATATGCAAGATGCTGCTTCCACTCTCTTCACCATCAATGATCAACATTAGCCTAACCATGAGTGCAGCAACAAGACAAACTAGTCAAACACAGCAAGTTGGTCAGTGATGGCAGCATCGGCTCACTGAACTCACTGTCTTCACCATCAATGACCAACATTAGCCTAACTAAGAGTGCAGCAACAAGACAAACTAGTCAAACACAGGAAGTTGGTCAGTGATGGCAGCATCGGCTCACTGAACTCACTGTCTTGAACAAGAGCAATGAAAGCTATTGCTGAAACTGATACGGTGGTGTCCCGCTGGCTGTCAAACAGCCATAATGAGGTGTGCAACAAACACGGTAACAGATGAACTGCTACGTAACTAACACAGTAACAAATGCATTGCTACGTAACAAACACAGTAACAGATGCATTGCTACATAACAAACACAGTAACAAATGCATTGCTACATAACAAACACAGTAACAGATGCATTGCTACATAACAAACACAGTAACAGATGCATTGCTAAGTAACTAACACAGTAACAGATGCATTGCTACATAACAAACACAGTAAAGATGCATTGCTAAGTAACTAACTCAGTAACAGATGCATTGCTACGTAACAAACTAACACAGTAAAAGATGCATTGCTACATAACAAACACAGTAACAGATGCATTGCTAAGTAACTAACACAGTAACAGATGCATTGCTACGTAACAAACAAACACAGTAACAGATGCATTGCTACGTAACAAACTAACACAATAACAGATGCATTGCTAAGTAACTAACACAGTAACAGATGCATTGCTAAGTAACCAACACAGTAACAGATGCATTGCTACGTAATAAACAAACACAGTAACAGATGCATTGCTACATAAACAAACACAGTAACAGATGTATTGCTACATAATAAACAAACACAGTAACAGATGCATTGCTACATAACAAACAAACACAGTAACAGATGCATTGCTACATAAACTAACACAGTAACAGATGCATTGCTACATAACAAACTAACACAGTAACAGATGCATTGCTACATAACAAACAAACACAGTAACAGATGCATTGCTAAGTAACTAACACAGTAACAGATGCATTGCTACGTAACAAACAAACACAAGTTAAACAGATCAACAACAGACACACATACCCTAGGTAGATTGTCTGTAACAACAAAAACTTCTACCCTGGTTGAAAAAAATCAACAACAAAAACTTTTACCCTGGTTGAAAAAATCAACAACAGAAACTTCTACCCTGGTTGAAAAAATCAACAACAGAAACTTCTACCCTGGTTGAAAAAATCAACAACAGAAACTTCTACCCTGGTAGAACAGATCAACAAGAGACACACACCAACCCGGGTAGAAGAGATCAACAAGAGACACACACCAACCCGGGTAGAAGAGATCAACAAGAGACACACACCAACCCGGGTAGAAGAGATCAACAAGAGACACACACCAACCCGGGTAGAAGAGATCAACAAGAGACACACACCAACCCGGGTAGAAGAGATCAACAAGAGACACACACCAACCCTGGTTGAACAGATCAACAAGAGACACACACCAACCCTGGTAGAAGAGATCAACAAGAGACACACACCAACCCGGGTAGAAGAGATCAACAAGAGACACACACCAACCCGGGTAGAACAGATCAACAAGAGACACACACCAACCCTGGTTGAACAGATCAACAAGAGACACACACCAACCCGGGTAGAAGAGATCAACAAGAGACACACACCAACCCTGGTTGAACAGATCAACAAGAGACACACACCAACCCTGGTAGAACAGATCAACAAGAGACACACACCAACCCTGGTTGAACAGATCAACAAGAGACACACACCAACCCTGGTAGAACAGATCAACAAGAGACACACACCAACCCGGGTAGAAGAGATCAACAAGAGACACACACCAACCCTGGTAGAACAGATCAACAAGAGACACACACCAACCCTGGTTGAACAGATCAACAACCTACCCTGGTTGAGGAGAGCCCTAAAGGAAGCAGCCCTCTGCATGGCCTCTTTACTTTTAGAGTTGCTGAATGGATTGTGATGGAACCTTGTGTTCTCATGAATGATCTCTCTGGGCTTGTGTTTCTGAAGCTCAATCAATTCTTTGGCACTCAGCTCCACACCTGAAACAACAAAATCAGCTTAATCAATTTTCTGGCATTCCCTGATAATTTATATCTACCAGCCTCATATTTATCACTTCTAATTCATCAAAGATCACATCCACTAGCTGTATATTTATCACTTCTAATTCATCAAAGATCACATCCACTAGCTGTATATTTATCACTTCTAATTCATCAAAAATCACATCTACTAGCTGTATCTTTATCACTTCTAATTCATCAAAGATCACATCCACTAGCTGTATATTTATCACTTCTAATCCATCAAAGATCACATCCACTAGCTGTATATTTATCACTTCTAATCCATCAAAGATCACATCCACTAGCTGTATATTTATCACTTCTAATTCATCAAAGATCACATCCACTAGCTGTATATTTATCACTTCTAATCCATCAAAGATCACATCCACTAGCTGTATATTTATCACTTCTAATCCATCAAAGATCACATCCACTAGCTGTATATTTATCACTTCTAATTCATCAAAGATCACATCCACTAGCTGTATATTTATCACTTCTAATTCATCAAAGATCACATCCACTAGCTGTATATTTATCACTTCTAGTCATCACTGAAGATCAACGAAAAAAGTGGTACAAGTTTTACATCCTAAAGAACATCAAAATAAAGTCTTAACACAAACAGCCATGACCTACCTTCTGGAACGTACATGACAGCGTTCTTGTTGGTGTACCTCCAGGAGTTGATGTGAGCTGGTCGTTCTGTGATGATGGCTTGTTGTTCTATAGATGGCACCACCATCATGTCATCATGCTCCTAAGTGTGAGGACAATGTTCATATATAGATATGTGGACACATGATGTGTGGAGGACACAGTTCATATATAGATGTGTGGAGGACACAGTTCATATATAGATGTGTGGAGGACACAGTTCATATATAGATGTGTGGAGGACACTGTTCATATATAGATGTGTGGAGGACACTGTTCATATATAGATGCGTGGAGGACACTGTTCATATATAGATGTGTGGAGGACACTGTTCATATATAGATGTGTGGAGGACACTGTTCATATATAGATGTGTGGAGGAGCTGAAACAATCAAACATACCAGATGATGTAAGGTGAAACAATCAAACATACCAGATGATGTAAGGTGAAACAATCAAACATACCAGATGAATTAAGGTGAAACAATCATGTAGCCGTAAGTGCGGGAGAGAAAGAAGGAAATGTGAGGGACCACGAGAAATTAGAGAAAGCACATGAAGCATGAATCTCGAGACAGGTGAGAGGGAATAATTAGACGAGTAAACAGGGACGTGGAGATAGTTGATTGGAGAGAGGAAGTAAAGTTTGATTGGATGATACAAGGAGTATTTGAAGACGAGACACAAAGAATCGAGAACTTTTTTTCGAGAAAGAGGTGACATACCTAGGACTTGGCAGGGGCTGACAATGGCCCAAACTAGAAAGTTAGAAAGTAGGAACACAGTAGGAGCTAAGTTCAGATAGAACTAGAAAGTTAGAAAGTAGGAACACAGTAGGAGCTAAGTTCAGATAGAACTAGAAAGTTAGAAAGTAGGAACACAGTAGGAGCTAAGTTCAGATAGAACTAGAAAGTTAGAAAGTAGGAACACAGTAGGAGCTAAGTTCAGATAGAACTAGAAAGTTAGAAAGTAGGAACACAGTAGGAGCTAAGTTCAGACAGAACTAGAAAGTTAGAAAGTAGGAACACAGTAGGAGCTAAGTTCAGATAGAACTAGAAAGTTAGAAAGTAGGAACACAGTAGGAGCTAAGTTCAGATAGAACTAGAAAGTTAGAAAGTAGGAACACAGTAGGAGCTAAGTTCAGATAGAACTAGAAAGTTAGAAAGTAGGAACACAGTAGGAGCTAAGTTCAGATAGAACTAGAAAGTTAGAAAGTAGGAACACAGTAGGAGCTAAGTTCAGATAGAACTAGAAAGTTAGAAAGTAGGAACACAGTAGGAGCTAAGTTCAGATAGAACTAGAAAGTTAGAAAGTAGGAACACAGTAGGAGCTAAGTTCAGATAGAACTAGAGTTTCGCTAACTAAAGCGATAGTACACTAGAGTAGAGTAAGCAATAGTTCATGTTCGGTGTGGAACAGTACCCAAGCTATTAGAGACTAGAGTAGAGTAAGCAATAGTTCATGTTCGGTGTGGAACAGTACCCAAGCTATTAGAGACTAGAGTAGAGTAAGCAATAGTTCATGTTCAGTGTGGAACAGTACCCAAGCTATTAGAGACTAGAGTAGAGTAAGCAATAGTTCATGTTCAGTGTGGAACAGTACCCAAGCTATTAGAGACTAGAGTAGAGTAAGCAATAGTTCATGTTCGGTGTGGAACAGTACCCAAGCTATTAGAGACTAGAGTAGAGTAAGCAATAGTTCATGTTCGGTGTGGAACAGTACCCAAGCTATTAGAGACTAGAGTAGAGTAAGCAATAGTTCATGTTCAGTTTGGAACAGTACCCAAGCTATTAGAGACTAGAGTAGAGTAAGCAATAGTTCATGTTCAGTGTGGAACAGTACCCAAGCTATTAGAGACTAGAGTAGAGTAAGCAATAGTTCATGTTCAGTTTGGAACAGTACCCAAGCTATTAGAGACTAGAGTAGAGTAAGCAATAGTTCATGTTCAGTATGGAACAGTACCCAAGCTATTAGAGACTAGAGTAGAGTAAGCAATAGTTCATGTTCAGTGTGGAACAGTACCCAAGCTATTAGAGACTAGAGTAGAGTAAGCAATAGTTCATGTTCAGTGTGGAACAGTACCCAAGCTATTAGAGACTAGAGTAGAGTAAGCAATAGTTCATGTTCAGTGTGGAACAGTACCCAAGCTATTAGAGACTAAAAGTTTCAAGTTGTGTGAGAACCTAGGGACCAGTGGTGAAAGGAAATCGCTACTGAGATGTGTGACTGACCATGCGGGGAAGAACCGTGGGTCTTTTAAATCCATGTAGATATGTTCCAATTGTTCAAATCAGCTTTTAAATCCATGTAACTATGCGCCCATTGTTCAAATCAGCTTTTAAATCCATGTAACTATGCGCCCATTGTTCAAATCAGCTAAATAAACATTTGTGTGTTCGCTTCATCAGACTGCAGTGTTGTATTTCTATCAGTCAGCTGCTCACGCCAGGCGGAATAAGAACTTGAGAAGTGTTG
The DNA here is from genome assembly GCA_032433765.1 of Megaustenia siamemsis. Taxonomy (NCBI): domain Eukaryota; kingdom Metazoa; phylum Mollusca; class Gastropoda; order Stylommatophora; family Ariophantidae; genus Megaustenia; species Megaustenia siamemsis. The sequence goes on along the minus strand of JAVIAB010000008.1, from coordinate 903,397 downwards.
CGGACATAAACAATGCAGAGTACTTAAAATGATCACCAGGCACGTGTGAAACGTGTCAACTACCCAGGCCAGAGGTCCTTGACAGACGGTGTACCTTAGCTTCACGAGAACGGCGAAGCAGGCGGTGTGTGGGTGTTGCTAGTCAGTCACTTCAGCTACGCATCAATGGAGGTGGCTACGAGGGACTGCGGTGATAAATAATGTCATCCAGTCATAGTATTCAAAGAAAGTGCAACACCAGGGTAACCTCCACAGCAGGCGAGAGCTGCCGGTCACCACCAGTGACGGGTGACCAGTATAAGACCCATTGACGGGTTGCAACTTGACAAACATGACACCACATCAGTGGTGTTGTTGGTACCAATAGCAGTTAGAGGTCGCTGACAGATAAAACAGTATCAACGAAGAAAGAAGTCCTTGACAATGGGACATAAATGGTGCCTGTACATGATGGTACTGTGACATTAACGTGCCCATAAACATAAGTGGTGTAGTAACCGTGTACATAATTGTTATGTGTACAATCAAACATACCAGCAGCTATAAGCTGAAACAATCAAATATACCAGATGGTGTAAGCTGAAACAATCAAATATACCAGATGGTGTAAGCTGAAACAATCAAATATACCAGATGATGTAAGGTGAAACAATCAAATATACCAGATGATGTAAGCTGAAACAATCAAACATACCAGATGGTGTAAGGTGAAACAATCAAACATACCAGGTGATATAAGCTGAAACAATCAAATATACCAGGTGCTATAAGCTGAAACAATCAAACATACTAGATGGTGTAAGGTGAAACAATCAAATATACCAGATGGTGTAAGGTGAAACAATCAAATATACCAGATGATGTAAGCTGAAACAATCAAATATACCAGATGGTGTAAGGTGAAACAATCAAATATACCAGATGATGTAAGCTGAAACAATCAAATATACCAGATGGTGTAAGCTAAAACAATCAAACATACTAGATGGTGTAAGGTGAAACAATCAAACATACTAGATGGTGTAAGGTGAAACAATCAAATATACCAGATGGTGTAAGGTGAAACAATCAAATATACCAGATGGTGTAAGGTGAAACAATCAAATATACCAGATGGTGTAAGCTGAAACAATCAAATATACCAGATGGTGTAAGCTGAAACAATCAAATATACCAGATGGTGTAAGCTGAAACAATCAAATATACCAGATGGTGTAAGCTGAAACAATCAAACATACCAGCTGCTGTTCCTGCTCCTTCTCAAATAGCCAGGCATGCTTGAGCTGGTGTTTGTGGTCAGCCTCTTCCAGGATCTCCACGAAGGAGGCGCTGTCCTCACTGGTGTTCCTGGACAGAAACGTGTCCAGTGACAACTTTGGGGCTTCTTTAGAGGTCACTGCGGTTAACACAAGAGAAATGTTTGTAGATAAGTGTACATCTTATAATATAACACAAGAGAAATATTTGTTTATAAGAGTACATCTTATAATATAACACAAGAGAAATGTTTGTAGATAAGAGTACATCTTATAATATAACACAAGAGAAATATTTGTTTATAAGAGTACATCTTATAATATAACACAAGAGAAATATTTGTAGATAAGAGTACATCTTATAATATAACACAAGAGAAATATTTGTAGACAAGAGTAGTGTACAACATCTTCTAATATCATCAAGTACCATGCCTGCTGGTGTGGGTGATCATGTCTCTCCACAACTTTCGATCTCGACAGTTATTTATCATTTCTGTTCTTGACCTGCCAAGCCATTCTCTTAAGCTGTCTGGTATCTTTTCTCTTTGCTTCCCTCTATCTCTTCATCCCTCAATTTTCCCAGTTGTTACAATATATTCCAGCTGTTCCCTTCTCATTACATGGCCAAAAAATGATTATTTCTTCCTAATATTGGATATTAGCTCTCTTTTTGCTTTGGCCAATTTCGGAACATTTTCATTACTCTTCTTAGCTGTCGATGGTATTCTTAACATTCTTCTGTAAAACCACATTTCTACCGACTCCAGTGATTTTCTTGTCTGTGGTCCTATAGTTGATGATTTACATTGATTTTTAAGACTGGCTCTACATACATTGAAGAACTCTTTTTCTGTTTTCTTTTCTTGTAATACAACAAAAGAGCAATATTTGTAGATAAGAGAAGTATACAACATATTCAAATATAGCATTTGTAGAGAAGAGAAGAGAAGAGAAGAGAAGAGATGAGAAGAGAAGAAAAGAGATGAGAAGAAAAGAAAAGAGAAGAAAAGAGAAAAGAAGAAAAAAGAGAAAAGAAGAAAAGAAAAGAGAAGAAAAGAAAAGAGAAGAAAAGAGATGAGAAGAAAAGAAAAGAGAAGAAAAGAGAAGAGATGAGAAGAGAAGAAAAGAGAAGAGAAAAAAAGAGAAGAGAAGAAAAGAAAAGAGAAGAAAAGAGAAGAGAAGAAAAGAGAAGAAAAGAGAAGAGAAGAAAAGAGATGAGAAGAAAAGAGAAGAGAAGAAAAGAGAAGAAAAGAGAAGAGAAGAAAAGAAAAGAGAAGAAAAGAGAAGAGAAGAAAGAGAAGAGAAGAAAAGAGAAGAGAAGAAAAGAAAAGAGAAGAGATGAGAAGAGAAGAAAAGAGAAGAGAAGAGAAGAGAAGAAAAGAGAAGAGAAGAGAAGAAAAGAGAAGAGATGAGAAGAGAAGAAAAGAGATGAGAAGAAAAGAAAGAGAAGAAAAGAGAAGAGAAGAAAAGAGAAGAGAAGAAAAGAGAAGAAAAGAGATGAGAAGAAAAGCAAAGAGAAGAAAAGAGAAGAGAAGAAAAAGAAGAGAAGAAAAGAAAAAGAAGAAAAGAGAAGAGAAGAAAAGAAAAGAGAAGAAAAGAGATGAGAAGAAAAGAAAAGAGAAGAAAAGAGATGAGAAGAAAAGAAAAAGAGAAGAAAAGAGATGAGAAGAAAAGAAAAGAGAAGAAAAGAAAAGAGAAGAAAAGAGAGAAAAGAAAAGAGAAGAAAAGAGATGAGAAGAAAAGAAAGAGAAGAAAAGAGAAGAGAAGAGATGAGAAGAGAAGAGAAGAGAAGAAAAGAGAAGAGAAAAAAGAGAAGAAAAGAGAAGAGATGAGAAGAAAAGAAAAAAAAGAGAAGAGAAGAGAAGAGAAGAGAAGAAAAGAGATGAGAAGAGAAGAGATGAGAAGAAAAGAAAAGAGAAGAAAAGAAAAGAGAAGAAAAGAGAAGAGAAGAAAAGAGATGAAAAGAAAGAGATGCGAAGAGAAGAGATGAGAAGAAAAGAGAAGAAAAGAGAAGAAAAGAGAAGAGAAGAAAAGAGAAGAGATGAGAAGAAAAGAAAAGAGAAGAAAAGAGAAGAGAAGAGAAGAAAAGAAAAGAGATGAGAAGAGAAGAGATGAGAAGAGTAGAGAAGAGATGAGAAGAGAAGAGATGAGAAGAGAAGAGAAGAAAAGAAAAGAGAAGAGAAGAAAAGAGAAGAGTAGAACATCTCCATTGTTGTGCTGGGTTAATGACTTGATCCATGAACTCATCACAGGTCAAACCTGTACACACCGATCACAACCAGACAACACTCTAACCACAACCAGACAACACTCTAATGATGAACCACAACCAGACAACACTCTAATGATGAACCACAACCAGACAACACTCTAATGATGAACCACATCCAGACAACACTAATGATGAACCACAACCAGACAACACTAGTGATGAACCACAACCACACAACATTCTAATGATGAACCACAACCAGACAACATTCTAATGATGAACCACAACCAGACAACACTCTGTGATCAACCACAACCAGACAACACTCTAATGATGAACCACAACCAGACAACATTCTAATGATGAACCACAACCAGACAACACTCTAGTGATGAAGCACAACCAGACAACATTCCAATGATGAACCACAACCAGACAACACTCTAGTGATGAACCACAACCAGACAACACTCTAGTGATGAACCACAACCAGACAACACTCTAGTGATGAACCACAACCAGACAATACTCTAATGATGAACAACAACCAGACAACACTTTAGTGATGAACCACAACAAGACAACACTCCAATGATGAAGCCACAACCAGACAACACTCCAATGATGAAATGACAACCAGACAACACTCTAGTGATGAACCACAACCAGACAACACTCCAATGATGAACCACAACCAGACAACACTCTAGTGATGAACCACAACCAGACAACACTCTAGTGATGAACCACAACCAGACAACACTCTAGTGATGAACCACAAATAGACAACACTCTAATGATGAACCACAACCAGACAACACTTTAATGATGAAATGACAACCAGACAACACTCTAGTGATGAACCACAACAAGACAACACTCTAGTGATGAACCACATCCAGACAACACTTTAATGATGAAATGACAACCAGACAACACTCTAGTGATGAACCACAACAAGACAACACTCTAGTGATGAACCACATCCAGACAATACTCTAATGATGAACCACAACCAGACAACACTCTAGTGATGAACCACAACCAGACAATACTCTAATGATGAACCACAACCAGACAACACTCTAATGATGAACCACAACCAGACAACACTCTAGTGATGAACCACAACCAGACAATACTCTAGTGATGAACCACAACCAGACAACACTCTAGTGATGAACCACAACCAGACAACATTCCAATGATGAACCACAACCAGACAACACTCCAATGATGAAATGACAACCAGACAACACTCCACTGATGAACCACAACCAGACAACACTCTAGTGATGAACCACAACCAGACAACACTCTAGTGATGAACCACAACCAGACAACACTCTAGTGATGAACCACAACCAGACAACACTCTAATGATGAACCACAACCAGACAACACTCTAATGATGAACAACAACCAGACAACACTTTAGTCATGAACCACAACAAGACAACACTCCAATGATGAAGCCACAACCAGACAACACTCCAATGATGAAATGACAACCAGACAACACTCTAGTGATGAACCACAACCAGACAACACTCCAATGATGAACCACAACCAGACAACACTCTAGTGATGAACCACAACCAGACAACACTCTAGTGATGAACCACAACCAGACAACACTCTAGTGATGAACCACAACCAGACAACACTCTAGTGATGAACCACAACCAGACAACACTCTAGTGATGAACCACAACCAGACAACATTCCAATGATGAACCACAACCAGACAACACTCTAGTGATGAACCACAACCAGACAACACTCTAGTGATGAACTACAACCAGACAACACTCTAGTGATAAACCACAACCAGACAACACTTGTAAATTATGTGATACCAAGACAAATGTCCCTACCTGTGTCTCCCACATCTGCTGCCTCATCCAAGTCCTTATCTGGGTCACTGACTGCCTGTTCAGCCTCAATTGCTGGCGTTGCCTTCTGCCTCCCCTGGGGTGTCTCAAACGTTGCTGGAGTCCCAACTAAAACAAATCAACAGTTTCAGATGCTCAATCCAGCATAATTTTTTTTTTAGGAAAATGCTGAAAGGAAGATCTGCAGTGTATTAGATAAATGCTGAAAGGAAGATCTGTAGTGTATTAGATAAATGCTGAAAGGAAGACCTGTAGTGTATTAGACAAATGCTGAAAGGAAGATCTGCAGTGTATTAGATAAATGCTGAAAGGAAGATCAGCAGTGTATTAAATAAATGCTGAAAGAAAGATCTGTAGTGTATTAGATAAATGCTGAAAGGAAGACCAGAAGTGTATTAGATAAATGTTGAAAGGAAGACCTGTAGTGTATTAGATAAATGCTGAAAAGAAGACCAGAAGTGTATTAGATAAATGTTGAAAGGAAGACCTGTAGTGTATTAGATAAATGCTGAAAGGAAGACCTGTAGTGTATTAGATAAATGCTGAAAGGAAGACCAGAAGTGTATTAGATAAATGTTGAAAGGAAGACCTGTAGTGTATTAGATAAATGCTGAAAAGAAGACCAGAAGTGTATTAGATAAATGTTGAAAGGAAGACCTGTAGTGTATTAGATAAATGCTGAAAGGAAGACCAGAAGTGTATTAGATAAATGCTGAAAGAAAGACCTGCATTTTTCAAACACTAATGGTTGTCTGGCATAAAAATGTTGAGGAGGCTGGCAGACAAAACAAATGACTCCAACATTCATGCCCAATGATGTACAGAAGGAGCAAATGAAGGACCACAAATGTATACTAAAAAAAATGCACATGCACACTTTCTCTCTCTTATTTACGTAAGTCTGAGGTCCCTGTATCAAGGCGCTGTTGGTTAACACGCATTTGTATTTCTCTCAGCTTGACCAGGTCATTTTTGTCCAAGGCCTCGTAATATTCCGTCTGAGCCTCAAGCACAGGAATGTCAGGGAAGAAATCTCTCTCAATGATCTTGCTGATGCCCTGAAACCAGTAACATCAACTTAGTCACATTCATGAAGACACTGGGAACATCAAATGTGACAACACACACATCAAATATGACACCACTCACATCAAATATAACTGAAGACACCTCAGTTGTCACAACACGCACTTCAATATAACTAAAGATCTGTTGTTTCTTTATGTATACTATCTTCTTCTTCTTTCCTTCCTCATCTGCCTTTCAGCGTCGAGGGGAGATATAATTTGTGGTCTTCTGCTCTTCTGTTCGCCTCTGCTGCTGTTATGTTTCCTAGTGCTTCTAATATTCCATCGACCCATCTTTTTCATGGTCGACCCTTGGGTCTGGTGTTCTCACAACGTTTGCTGAAGGCTCGTTGTGTTTTGATCTTTCTGCTTTGTCATGTGTCCAAACCATTCTATCTGTTGTTTCCATATATATTCTGTGGCGGGGGCTATTCCTAACTTTTTTCTCATTTCTTCATTCCTGATCTTATCTCTCAGGCTGTTTCCTGTCATTCGTCTAACATATTTCATCTCAGTAGAGGTTATTTTTCTTATTGTTCTAGAGTCTAAAGTCCAAAACTGACATTGGTTGCTTTGAGATGAAGATTATGTTGTAGAGTGCCTGTATTGCCTCGAGGGTTATTTCCTTGCTGGACAGCAGTGGTGACAGTTCCCTGATGATTTGACATTAAAGCCAATGTTTTATCAAAATTCAAGGGCAACTATCTGTTTCTAGCCCTGTCCAAATATATTATAAAAATGTGTAACAAATTACAAACTTTCTATTGTGTTTCTTATATATGATCAGAAAACTTATGTTAAATTAACATTGTACAATTAAATTGAAATAATTATATAACAGACTTAACAGTGAATAATTATTTGTATTGTTGTTCTCACAAGACCTACCTGCCTACCAATTACCATGAGTTGTCATTGAATTCAATCAGTGTAATTAAAATGACAAATAGCTATTGAAGTGTCTAATTCACTGATACCTGGCTGGTTTATTTATATATTGCAAACACATATTTTTTTTAATGAATTAAAAAAAAAATTAATAATAAAATGATACTTCTTATACATAAACATAACAATAATGATGTGACTTCTTTAGCAGAAAACCAGTATAATTTTTATGTCAATCAGAGAAATTTATAATTATTCTTACATCAATTGCAGAGAATGACTGTTATTTTTGACGTAAATTTCGGAAAATTACCTTTATTTTGATATAAATTAATTAAAATTACTATTATTTTTGACGCAAATCAAATAAAAGTATTTTTTTTTTTACACCAAATATAATGATTATTTTAAAAATGCACACCAAATATAATAATAATAATTTTGATTTAATAAAAAAAAAACAATTTGGCTTGGTTTTTTTGCATGGCCTGCATGGCCAACCTGACGCTATGGTTTTTTCTTCTTTGCATCATTTAACACAGTAATAATTCACTTTAAAAAATCGTAACTTGTTTTCTAATTATCGTACAAACATGATTCAGGTATCATTCATTTACTCACTTCGATGGCTATTTAGCTATCCTGGTTTCAATTATTAGAAATTATTTTGAAAAAAAAAAACATGAATGTACCTATATATAATATACAGTCGAACCTGGTCTTAGGACCACCTGTTTAAAGCGTTTCCCTGGTTATAGAACCGGGTCTACAATTTCCCCCGTTTTTTACTATATGCTAACACTGATTACGGCGCTCACCGTATGACGCGACCAGAGACCAGGCTAATTAACCGCCGCCAATGTTATTTATCCCGTTTACGACACGCGGGTAATAGACCGAGATAACGATACACTGACCAGCCAGTCCTCCTCCGTCTCGCTGGGAGCCATAAACGATCGACACAGGTGTCTACAGGTGTCGAAGTTTTCCCGTATTTAGTGAGTCCCAGATTACAGTGGGACGTGTTACGTTTATCAGTCAATACTGGTGTGAGAAACACGGCAGACGCAGATCTATGATTCGTGAAGTGACATCACTTCGCGGTTCCGTCTAGACCAGAGTAGACCATTGCGTGGCCCATATAAATTACAGGAATTAACTAAAGAATTAGTCATTGCCCGCTTAGAGCGTATTCACGTACATGTACAGTATCTCAGTGAATTATTTTTGTGGATTTTAAAAGTGTTACACACAATATAGGAAATGGCCAGTGTCAAAAGTGTAAAACCAAAAGCATTAACGCTGGAAGAACGAATATCAGTGATTCGACAAAATATTTTTGTGTGTTTAACTATCGTGTTTTATGAAAAGTGTCCAACCAGTGGCTATTGTAGACCGACATGTGCACTATGTTCTACTCATGGATTACGCTGATTTGCAGGTTAGTTTTCATAGTGCTTAGGATAAAATTTTTTTTATCGCTCTATAACTATTTATTATGTGAAACCTGTGAGGCAGGACCACCTGTCCTATGGGACCAGTTTTTGAAAGTCCCGTGAATGGTCGCCTTAGACAGGTTCGACTGTAGTATAGAACCACAATTAAACATGCGGATAACTCAAACACAACAGATGAAGTGTATAGTATAGAAGTACAATCAAACCTGTGAGAATTCATCTTCGCTGAGAACCTTCTTCTTGGACTTTCCATAACTTTGAGATGATTCTTGAAAGTTCTGAGGCACAACAGCCTGACTGGATATCTGATGAATCCTCTCACCCATGGATTCACTCTCAGAGCTGGAGGAAAGTTACAATTTGTAAATTCATGAACCACAATCAAATCAATCAGTGTCTCCTGATTCACTCTCAGAGCTGGAGGAAAGTTACAATTTGTAAAGCCATGAACCACAATGAGTGTCCCATCAGATCATTATGACCTGGCTGTGATTATCATCAAGTAAGCTAGAAAATTAATCTGGAATCTGAGATCTCGTATAGACCTGACAGTATCATGAGATAACGTAGTCACTCACACTGTTACTGTAGTTAGTGAGGCTGGTTTTTCGTAGATTCTCATTCTCTTAAATATGATTGATTGATAATATAATGATAATTTGATTGAGTGATAGTTGTTCTGTTATGACTTAAACCAAAGCAGCCCAGGAAAGCTCAGCAGCCAGAGGTCACTAAAAGAGACGGCTCAGGTTAGTCACAGTTGAGTATTAACACAGAATACTACAGCACTCAGTGAGTGAGAGAGTATACAGTCACCAGTATAATAGGCTAATTGATAACTTAACTTTGCTAGCTACACTAACAGTCTTACTTCTACAACTCAGAGTAAAAGAGTTAACTTCTTCTTGAGTGAGTCAAACTGAGACTACTCAGACTCAGGAGTCGAAGTGCTTCAGTTTCAGTACTAGCGTAACTAGCGGCCTAGACTTAAAAGACTACAGCGGAGTCATGAGAAACTGCGGCCTAGACCTTTACAACCCAGCACCGTCAAGGCTAGCAGAGGCAAGTTTACTCTTAATGAAATTCAGACCGCGTAACTGGTAGCCCACAGATCCACGAAGTCAGACCAAACATAAACAAGTGTGATAGCTTGTCGTTTGTGACGGCCATTGAGATCGCTGACTTGTCGAATACCGGAACTTCCTGTTGGTGGTTTGACTAAATACCAAAACACAACCAAGTGGAGAAATTGTTATTGGTTATTGGTTATGGAAGGCCTCGGTGTCACTGCAAACGAATTAAAATCCATAATTGCTCAACCGCCCGTGCCAGTGGAATCATCCGAATTACTAACACATCTCCCAAACAAAGAAAGGTAACTGTAGTCCCCATCGTAGCAGTCTCAGCACACGCCAAAAGACATAAGGCGAAACCGCGCAGAAAGTGAACACCGCCAACTGTTCCCTGTCATGCGATATCATCATTCATCGTAAACAAGCGGGATATCGAAACATGATCAAAACGGATGAGACACACCGCTCACGGTGTGCACAGAGCACTTAACTCAGTAGCTCCTGCAACAAACCGGACTTGGAATATGAGGAACTGCAAGAAGGAACACTTTTCAGACATAGCCTTCAATGGTTCCTGCCGCCTATCCACCATATACCATGGAAATTCGCGTCCTCTCGAAATGATGATCGTCGTAGCACTTGATGATGTTAGGCCATCGTTGATGACTCCAATTCCAAACATATAGACACACAGTGGTGGTAAGTTATCATTTCCAATCCAACAGAAGCCACATGACCTGTAGTTAGTAAAACTACAGAAAGAATATGATTTTGTGACCTTCACTGATTCACTCTTGGATGTGAATGTGTAGTTTACACAAGATGAGAAGTTTTCAACTACAGTGATCCCATTTAAGGCAATTCTGGGATAGCAAGGCAAGTCTCCTTTATAGCAGAAAAACTTGATGTTCTCTGCTCCCTTCTTGTAGCTGCTGCCACACGATTCTGATGTCTCATTAACTTGGACATCATTCAAGAACAATGTCAGATTAACATTCCATAGATCTGGCTCTGCTGATGAAGTGCTTGGTGCAACAGTTGTATCAATCATACAGGAGGCTCTTGGTTTGTGGTCATTAATATCACAGACGACATATGATGTTGTTATATTCAGAATTTCTTTCTGGGGTGTAAATATGTGGCACACACATGGAGAGTGGTTTGTGGTCACAGTAATCCCATTAAAGGCAATTCTAGGGTAGCATGGCATAGCTGTTTCAGAACAGAACAATCCTATGATGTTTTCTGTGTTCGCTTTAAAGCTGCTGCTGCTACACAATCCTGACCAATTATAGGTGTGGACATTATTCACTTGCAATGACAAAACTGCTTTGTTTACATCATAAACCTCTGGAAGCGAATCATTTATGGGACTAATAGTACAATTTATTCTTCCATCGGGATATCTTCCATGAGCCCCCCCCCCCCCCAAAAAAAAAAAAAAACAAACAACAACAACAACACGATATCTGTTATTGCAGCGAGTTGGCAGTTTTTTTGAAAATGTATTCAAGGGTTTGAACATAAATGTTTGTTCACAGTTCGTTAACCTTCGCTGTAGATAAAGTCTTTATTTTGATGGCTTCGTTTGTGACGTTGGTAGCTAAGGACCTAACTTGTGCAAACGGATGGCATTGACAAGGATCATTTTGAATCTATGAAGTGGGCTCATTTTGTGTTTAACTCAAAAGCATATGTGATTTTTAACCAAAGACTTTTTTTTAACCAAGTGGAGAAATGTCAATATCTAGGAAGTCTAGCCTCGTGTAAAATAAACATAAAATGGTATGGAGAAGGTAAACTAATAGAAAGACAAGACAAACTATGACGTCTAATGTCAACGACAATCCACAAGCAGCAGAAATAGACTCAAGATGCAACAAAGCTTGTCAAATCATTGGACAACTATTACCATTATTGTTTAACAGTGAAATAACACTAGAGGCAAAACTGGTACAATGTTATCCAGTAAACTGGTGTGTTGCGCCGACAGGCTTACTTAAGTGTAAACCATAACACAGTATGGTCCATCTAACGTCTTCTAAAGAATGTGAATATTGAAGATAAGTAGTCGTTGTTTCTATTTATGAATTCAGAAGCCTGTGAGTCCTTTGGCCCAAGGAAGGTGGAAGGCAAGTAGTCGTTGCGCGAACGCATTAAGACAAAGAATAATTCATGGCTAAATCATCACGCACTATATGTGCCTTGATGCGAGAGGTTCTCTTGAATGCGGCTCTAATACAAGCAAGTGACTCGAGCTCGTTTTGGTGTCTGTTCTTGTACCTCGAAGATTCCCTATACATGGCTCGTGTGTTAATATTAATGCAGCTCCGCCATAGAAGATGCGGAGCTGGGAATATTCGTTACGTTAACAATACAATTCAAGATGCAACAAATCTGGTCAAATTATTGGACAGATACCATCATTATTGTCCAACACACAAATGACCATATAGACAACATTGGAGCTCTATAACGCAATCACTTACCTAACGTTGTGCCACTATTGCCACATGGACGCTAGACTCATGAGCAACAAGTCACAATAATCACAGAAGAAATGGAATATGTTAGAAACATGACATGAAACAGCTTGAGAGAAAAGATTACAAGTGAGGAAGAAACAGGAAAAAAGCTAGGAATAATTCCCGCCATAAAATACATAGCGAAACGACAGATAAAATGGTTTAGCCATGTGATAAGACAGAAAGATCAAAACGCAACGAGGCTTTAATAATCGTTGCGAGAACACAAGACCCAAGGGCCGATCACGAAAACGATGAATTGATAGTATGTTTTCTAGTGTTTCTAATATTCTATCAATCCATCTTTTTCGTGGTCGGCCCTTGGGTCTGGCGTTCTCGCTACGTTTATTGAAGGCTGGTTGTATTTTTATCTTCCCGTCTTATCACGTTACCAAACAATTTTATCTGTTGTTCCTTTATGTACTCCATGGCGAGAGCGAACTTTCTGCTCACAAACTACACGAAGTTTAACCATGGCCATCTTAAGCTGTAAGGCCAGATTGTAAAGAAGGATATTTCAGAAAACCCCCTACAATCGTGAAAGACGATGGTCATACGTTGGACATGTGATGAGAAGAGATAATAATCGAATAGCAAAGCAAGCCCTCATATGGGAAACAACAGGTAAAAGAAAAAGAGGAAGACCCAGGGAGACACTGAGAAGAACATTGATGAGAGAGGCAAGAGCAGCAGGAATCGGCTCCCTCAATGAGATAGAACTGCTTGCACAGAACAGAGACAGATGGCGAGATTTGATAAAATATCTTTAAAAGAAAACTGCTAGAACAAAAATTCATATAGGAGAAGGTGTATCTTGGTCTACGCCCTATGGGCCGGTTACGGCTCGAAAGGTCAATAGAATCGTGACGCGTTCAGCTATGCGATATATAGACTGCTGACATAGTTATCTCACCCGCACTTGCTTTCAACGCTGAAAACGTCGCAAATTTGGGGCAATTCCTTCCTGTCTGTTGTCCATACTATTATAGATGTAAGTAAAGTACCCCCGTCACGCCAAGTGGCGTATAGGGAATGTGGTGCTAGTGACCATAAATTTTACAGACGTTCAGTACATGAGTTTTGGGTATGTGGTCGGTATTGCGCCCGTGCCGCTTTACTTTCTCAGAAAAAAAAACCTGTACCCATTAAAAGCTGGGTGAACCCGGAAGCCGTCGGTTGGGATCGAACCCTACCTCTTGTCCTTAGTTGTCCAGTTCACTAACCACTGAGCTATCGCGGCTCCTTACTATTATTATAGATGGCTGTTGTTCAACTCTCCGTCTAGTCACTACATTTGGTCAACTCGCCGTCTGGTCACTACATTTGGTCAACTCTCCGTCTAGTCACTACATTTGGTCAACTCTCCGTCTGGTCACTACATTTGGTCAACTCTCCGTCAAGCCACTACATTTGGTCAACTCTCCGTCTAGCCACTACATTTGGTCAACTCTCCGTCTGGTCACTACATTTGGTCAACTCTCCGTCTAGCCACTACATTTGGTCAACTCTCCGTCTAGCCACTACATTTGGTCAACTCTCCATCTAGTCACTACATTTGGTCAACTCTCCGTCTAGTCACTACATTTAGTCAACTCTCCGTCTAGCCACTACATTTGGTCAACTCTCCGTCTTGTCACTACATTTGGTCAACTCTCCATCTAGTCACTACATTTGATCAACTCTCCGTCTAGTCACTACATTTGGTCAACTCTCCATCTAGTCACTACATTTGGTCAACTCTCCGTCTAGTCACTACATTTGGTCAACTCTCCATCTAGTCACTACATTTGGTCAACTCTCCGTCTAGTCACTACATTTGGTCAACTCTCCATCTAGTCACTGCATTTTGTCAACTCTCCGTCTAGTCACTACATTTGGTCAACTCTCCATCTAGTCACTACATTTGGTCAACTCTCCATCTAGTCACTACATTTGGTCAACTCTCCATCTAGTCACTACATTTGGTCAACTCTCCGTCTAGCCACTACATTTGGTCAACTCTCCATCTAGTCACTATATTTGGTCAACTCTCCGTCTGGTCACTACATTTGATCAACTCTCCGTCTAGTCACTACATTTGGCCAACTCTCCGTCTGGTCACTACATTTGGTCAACTCTCCGTCTGGTCACTACATTTTGTTAATGTTTGTTGTCTATACAGTCACATGTGAGAACCAATAATTGACATCTCTCTACAGCTCTAAGTGACTACCAACAATTGACATCTCTCTACAGCTCAAAGTGACTACCAACAATTGGCACCTCTCTACAGCTCTAAGTGACTACCAACAATTGGCACCTCTCTACAGCTCTAAGTGACTACCAACAATTGGCATCTCTCTACAGCTCAAAGTGACTACCAACAATTGGCACCTCTCTACAGCTCTAAGTGACTACCAACAACTGACATTTCTCAAAGGGAATACCAACAATTGGCATCTCTTTACAGTTCAAAGTGACTACCAACAATTGACATCGCTCTACAGCTCTAAGTGACTACCAACAATTGACATCTCTCAAAGTGACTACCAACAATTGACATCTCTCTACAGGTCTAAGTTACTACCAACAATGGACATCGCTCTACAACTCTAAGTGATTACCAACAATGGACATCTCTCTACAGTTTTAGGTAGTCAAAGCTGTAGAAAGATGTCAATTGTAGGTAGTCAAACTGTAGAAAGATGCCAATTTTAGGTAGTCAAACTGTAGAAAGATGTCAATTTTAGGTAGTCAAAGCTGTAGAAAGATGTCAATTGTTGGTAATCAAAGCTGTAGAAAGATGTCAATTGTTGGTAATCAAAGCTGTAGAAAGATGTAAATTGTTGGTAATCAAAACTGTAGAAAGATGTAAATTGTTGGTAATCAAAGCTGTAGAAAGATGTCAATTGTTGGTAATCAAAGCTGTAGAAAGATGTCAATTTTATGTAGTCAAAGCTGTAGAAAGATGTCATTTGTTGTCATCTAGAGCTGTAGAGAGATGTCAATTGTTGTCATCTAGAGCTGTAGAGAGATGTCAATTGTTGTCATCTAGAGCTGTAGAAAGATGGCAATTGTTGTCATCTAGAGCTGTAGAAAGATGTCAATTGTTGTTAGTCAAAGTTGTAGAAAGATGTCAATTGTTGTCATCTAGAGCTGTAGAAAGATGTCAATTGTTGTCATCTAGAGCTGTAGAAAGATGTCAATTGTTATCATCTAGAGCTGTAGAAAGATGTCAATTGTTGTTAGTCAAAGTTGTAGAAAGATGTCAATTGTTGTCATCTAGAGCTGTAGAAAGATGTCAATTGTTGTTAGTCAAAGCTGTAGAAAGATGTCAATTGTTGTCGTCTAGAGCTGTAGAAAGATGTCAATTGTTGTTAGTCAAAGCTGTAGAAAGATGTCAATTGTTGTCATCTAGAGCTGTAGAAAGATGTCAATTGTTGTTAGTCAAAGCTGTAGAAAGATGTCAATTGTTGTCATCTAGAGCTGTAGAAAGATGTCAATTGTTGTCATCTAGAGCTGTAGAAAGATGTCAATTGTTGTCATCTAGAGCTGTAGAAAGATGTCATTTGTTGTTAGTCAAAGTTGTAGAAAGATGTCAATTGTTGTCATCTAGAGCTGTAGAAAGATGTCAATTGTTGTTAGTCAAAGCTGTAGAAAGATGTCAATTGTTGTTAGTCAAAGCTGTAGAAAGATGTCAATTGTTGTCATCTAGAGCTGTAGAAAGATGTCAATTGTTGTCATCTAGAGCTGTAGAAAGATGTCAATTGTTGTTAGTCAAAGCTGTAGAAAGATGTCAATTGTTGTCATCTAGAGCTGTAGAAAGATGTCAATTGTTGTCATCTAGAGCTGTAGAAAGATGTCAATTGTTGTTAGTCAAAGCTGTAGAAAGATGTCAATTGTTGTTAGTCAAAGTTATAGAAAGATGTCAATTGTTGTCATCTAGAGATGTAAAAATATGTCATTTGTTGTCATCTAGAGCTGTAGAAAGATGTCAATTGTTAGTAGTCACCCTCAGAGGTTTCATATAAATTCAGATCTGTCATCTAGAGCTGTAGAAAGATGTCATTTGTTGTCATCTAGAGCTGTAGAAAGATGTCAATTGTTGTTAGTCAAAGCTGTAGAAAGATGTCAATTGTTGTTAGTCAAAGTTATAGAAAGATGTCAATTGTTGTCATCTAGAGCTGTAGAAAGATGTCAATTGTTGTTAGTCAAAGTTATAGAAAGATGTCATTTGTTGTCATCTAGAGCTGTAGAGAGATGTCATTTGTTGTCATCTAGAGCTGTAGAGAGATGTCAATTGTTGTTAGTCAAAGTTATAGAAAGATGTCATTTGTTGTCATCTAGAGCTGTAGAGAGATGTCATTTGTTGTCATCTAGAGCTGTAGAGAGATGTCAATTGTTGGTAGTCACCCTCAGCGGTTTCATATAAATTCAGATCTGTCATCTAGAGCTGTAGAAAGATGTCATTTGTTGTCATCTAGAGCTGTAGAGAGATGTCAATTGTTGGTAGTCACCCTCAGCGGTTTCATATAAATTCAGATCTGTCATCTAGAGCTGTAGAAAGATGTCATTTGTTGTCATCTAGAGCTGTAGTGAGATGTCAATTGTTGGTAGTCACCCTCAGCGGTTTCATATAAATTCAGATCTGTCATCTAGAGCTGTAGAGAGATGTCAATTGTTGGTAGTCACCCTCAGAGGTTTCATATAAATTCAGATCTGTCATCTAGAGCTGTAGAGAGATGTCATTTGTTGGTAGTCACCCTCAGCGGTTTCATATAAATTCAGATCTGTCATCTAGAGCTGTAGAGAGATGTCATTTGTTGGTAGTCACCCTCAGCGGTTTCATATAAATTCAGATCTGTCATCTAGAGCTGTAGAGAGATGTCAATTGTTGGTAGTCACCCTCAGCGGTTTCATATAAATTCAGATCTGTCATCTAGAGCTGTAGAGAGATGTCATTTGTTGGTAGTCACCCTCAGCGGTTTCATATAAATTCAGATCTGTCATCTAGAGCTGTAGAGAGATGTCATTTGTTGGTAGTCACCCTCAGCGGTTTCATATAAATTCAGATCTGTCATCTAGAGCTGTAGAGAGATGTCAATTGTTGGTAGTCACCCTCAGCGGTTTCATATAAATTCAGATCTGTCATCTAGAGCTGTAGAGAGATGTCATTTGTTGGTAGTCACCCTCAGCGGTTTCATATAAATTCAGATCTGTCATCTAGAGCTGTAGAGAGATGTCATTTGTTGGTAGTCACCCTCAGCGGTTTCATATAAATTCAGATCTGTCATCTAGAGCTGTAGAGAGATGTCAATTGTTGGTAGTCACCCTCAGCGGTTTCATATAAATTCAGATCTGTCATCTAGAGCTGTAGAGAGATGTCATTTGTTGGTAGTCACCCTCAGCGGTTTCATATAAATTCAGATCTGTCATCTAGAGCTGTAGAGAGATGTCATTTGTTGGTAGTCACCCTCAGCGGTTTCATATAAATTCAGATCTGTCATCTAGAGCTGTAGAGAGATGTCAATTGTTGGTAGTCACCCTCAGCGGTTTCATATAAATTCAGATCTGTCATCTAGAGCTGTAGAGAGATGTCATTTGTTGGTAGTCACCCTCAGCGGTTTCATATAAATTCAGATCTGTCATCTAGAGCTGTAGAGAGATGTCATTTGTTGGTAGTCACCCTCAGCGGTTTCATATAAATTCAGATCTGTCATCTAGAGCTGTAGAGAGATGTCAATTGTTGGTAGTCACCCTCAGCGGTTTCATATAAATTCAGATCTGTCATCTAGAGGTGTAGAGAGATGTCAATTGTTGGTAGTCACCCTCAGCGGTTTCATATAAATTCAGATCTGTCATCTAGAGCTGTAGAGAGATGTCAATTGTTGGTAGTCACCCTCAGCGGTTTCATATAAATTCAGATCTGTCATCTAGAGCTGTAGAGAGATGTCAATTGTTGGTAGTCACCCTCAGCGGTTTCATATAAATTCAGATCTGTCATCTAGAGCTGTAGAGAGATGTCAATTGTTGTAGTCACCCTCAGCGGTTTCATATAAATTCAGATCTGTCATCTAGAGCTGTAGAGAGATGTCATTTGTTGGTAGTCACCCTCAGCGGTTTCATATAAATTCAGATCTGTCATCTAGAGCTGTAGAGAGATGTCAATTGTTGGTAGTCACCCTCAGCGGTTTCATATAAATTCAGATCTGTCATCTAGAGCTGTAGAGAGATGTCAATTGTTGGTAGTCACCCTCAGCGGTTTCATATAAATTCAGATCTGTCATCTAGAGCTGTAGAGAGATGTCATTTGTTGTCATCTAGAGCTGTAGAGAGATGTCATTTGTTGTCATCTAGAGCTGTAGAGAGATGTCAATTGTTGGTAGTCACCCTCAGCGGTTTCATATAAATTCAGATCTGTCATCTAGAGCTGTAGAGAGATGTCAATTGTTGGTAGTCACCCTCAGCGGTTTCATATAAATTCAGATCTGTCATCTAGAGCTGTAGAGAGATGTCATTTGTTGTCATCTAGAGCTGTAGAGAGATGTCATTTGTTGTCATCTAGAGCTGTAGAGAGATGTCATTTGTTGGTAGTCACCCTCAGCGGTTTCATATAAATTCAGATCTGTCATCTAGAGCTGTAGAGAGATGTCATTTGTTGGTAGTCACCCTCAGAGGTTTCATATAAATTCAGATCTGTCATCTAGAGCTGTAGAGAGATGTCAATTGTTGTCATCTATAGCTGTAGAGAGATGTCATTTGTTGTCATCTAGAGCTGTAGAGAGATGTCAATTGTTGGTAGTCACCCTCAGCGGTTTCATATAAATTCAGATCTGTCATCTAGAGCTGTAGAGAGATGTCATTTGTTGTCATCTAGAGCTGTAGAGAGATGTCATTTGTTGTCATCTAGAGCTGTAGAGAGATGTCATTTGTTGTCATCTAGAGCTGTAGAGAGATGTCATTTGTTGTCATCTAGAGCTGTAGAGAGATGTCATTTGTTGTCATCTAGAGCTGTAGAGAGATGTCATTTGTTGTCATCTAGAGCTGTAGAGAGATGTCATTTGTTGTCATCTAGAGCTGTAGAGAGATGTCAATTGTTGGTAGTCACCCTCAGCGGTTTCATATAAATTCAGATCTGTCATCTAGAGCTGTAGAGAGATGTCAATTGTTGGTAGTCACCCTCAGCGGTTTCATATAAATTCAGATCTGTCATCTAGAGCTGTAGAGAGATGTCAATTGTTGGTAGTCACCCTCAGAGGTTTCATATAATTTCAGATCTGTCATCTAGAGCTGTAGAGAGATGTCATTTGTTGGTAGTCACCCTCAGCGGTTTCATATAAATTCAGATCTGTCATCTAGAGCTGTAGAGAGATGTCAATTGTTGGTAGTCACCCTCAGAGGTTTCATATAAATTCAGATCTGTCATCTAGAGCTGTAGAGAGATGTCATTTGTTGTCATCTAGAGCTGTAGAGAGATGTCAATTGTTGTAGTCACCCTCAGAGGTTTCATATAAATTCAGATCTGTCATCTAGAGCTGTAGAGAGATGTCATTTGTTGTCATCTAGAGCTGTAGAGAGATGTCAATTGTTGGTAGTCACCCTCAGAGGTTTCATATAAATTCAGATCTGTCATCTAGAGCTGTAGAGAGATGTCATTTGTTGGTAGTCACCCTCAGCGGTTTCATATAAATTCAGATCTGTCATCTAGAGCTGTAGAGAGATGTCATTTGTTGTCATCTAGAGCTGTAGAGAGATGTCATTTGTTGTCATCTAGAGCTGTAGATAGATGTCAATTGTTGGTAGTCACCCTCAGCGGTTTCATATAAATTCAGATCTGTCATCTAGAGCTGTAGAGAGATGTCATTTGTTGTCATCTAGAGCTGTAGAGAGATGTCATTTGTTGTCATCTAGAGCTGTAGAGAGATGTCAATTGTTGGTAGTCACCCTCAGCGGTTTCATATAAATTCAGATCTGTCATCTAGAGCTGTAGAGAGATGTCAATTGTTGTCATCTAGAGCTGTAGAGAGATGTCATTTGTTGGTAGTCACCCTCAGCGGTTTCATATAAATTCAGATCTGTCATCTAGAGCTGTAGAGAGATGTCAATTGTTGGTAGTCACCCTCAGAGGTTTCATATAAATTCAGATCTGTCATCTAGAGCTGTAGAGAGATGTCAATTGTTGGTATTCACCCTCAGAGGTTTCATATAAATTCAGATCTGTCATCTAGAGCTGTAGAGAGATTTCATTTGTTGGTAGTCACCCTCAGAGGTTTCATATAAATTCAGATCTGTCATCTAGAGCTGTAGAGAGATGTCATTTGTTGTCATCTAGAGCTGTAGAGAGATGTCATTTGTTGGTAGTCACCCTCAGCGGTTTCATATAAATTCAGATCTGTCATCTAGAGCTGTAGAGAGATGTCAATTGTTGGTAGTCACCCTCAGCGGTTTCATATAAATTCAGATCTGTCATCTACAGCTGTAGAGAGATGTCATTTGTTGGTAGTCACCCTCAGCGGTTTCATATAAATTCAGATCTGTCATCTAGAGCTGTAGAGAGATGTCAATTGTTGGTAGTCACCCTCAGCGGTTTCATATAAATTCAGATCTGTCATCTAGAGCTGTAGAGAGATGTCAATTGTTGGTAGTCACCCTCAGAGGTTTCATATAAATTCAGATCTGTCATCTAGAGCTGTAGAGAGATGTCATTTGTTGGTAGTCACCCTCAGAGGTTTCATATAAATTCAGATCTGTCATCTAGTGCTGTAGAGAGATGTCATTTGTTGTCATCTAGAGCTGTAGAGCGATGTCATTTGTTGTCATCTAGAGCTGTAGAGAGATGTCAATTGTTGGTAGTCACCCTCAGCGGTTTTATATAAATTCAGATCTGTCATCTAGAGCTGTAGAGAGATGTCATTTGTTGTCATCTAGAGCTGTAGAGAGATGTCATTTGTTGTCATCTAGAGCTGTAGAGAGATGTCAATTGTTGGTAGTCACCCTCAGCGGTTTCATATAAATTCAGATCTGTCATCTAGAGCTGTAGAGAGATGTCAATTGTTGTCATCTAGAGCTGTGGAGAGATGTCATTTGTTGTCATCTAGAGCTGTAGAGAGATGTCATTTGTTGGTAGTCACCCTCAGCGGTTTCATATAAATTCAGATCTGTCATCTAGAGCTGTAGAGAGATGTCATTTGTTGGTAGTCACCCTCAGAGGTTTCATATAAATTCAGATCTGTCATCTAGAGCTGTAGAGAGATGTCAATTGTTGGTAGTCACCCTCAGAGGTTTCATATAAATTCAGATCTGTCATCTAGAGCTGTAGAGAGATGTCATTTGTTGGTAGTCACCCTCAGCGGTTTCATATAAATTCAGATCTGTCATCTAGAGCTGTAGAGAGATGTCATTTGTTGTCATCTAGAGCTGTAGAGAGATGTCATTTGTTGTCATCTAGAGCTGTAGAGAGATGTCAATTGTTGGTAGTCACCCTCAGCGGTTTCATATAATTCAGATCTGTCATCTAGAGCTGTAGAGAGATGTCAATTGTTGGTAGTCACCCTCAGCGGTTTCATATAAATTCAGATCTGTCATCTAGAGCTGTAGAGAGATGTCATTTGTTGTCATCTAGAGCTGTAGAGAGATGTCATTTGTTGTCATCTAGAGCTGTAGAGAGATGTCATTTGTTGGTAGTCACCCTCAGCGGTTTCATATAAATTCAGATCTGTCATCTAGAGCTGTAGAGAGATGTCATTTGTTGGTAGTCACCCTCAGAGGTTTCATATAAATTCAGATCTGTCATCTAGAGCTGTAGAGAGATGTCAATTGTTGTCATCTATAGCTGTAGAGAGATGTCATTTGTTGTCATCTAGAGCTGTAGAGAGATGTCAATTGTTGGTAGTCACCCTCAGCGGTTTCATATAAATTCAGATCTGTCATCTAGAGCTGTAGAAAGATGTCATTTGTTGGTAGTCACCCTCAGCGGTTTCATATAAATTCAGATCTGTCATCTAGAGCTGTAGAGAGATGTCATTTGTTGTCATCTAGAGCTGTAGAGAGATGTCATTTGTTGTCATCTAGAGCTGTAGAGAGATGTCAATTGTTGGTAGTCACCCTCAGCGGTTTCATATAAATTCAGATCTGTCATCTAGAGCTGTAGAGAGATGTCAATTGTTGGTAGTCACCCTCAGCGGTTTCATATAAATTCAGATCTGTCATCTAGAGCTGTAGAGAGATGTCAATTGTTGGTAGTCACCCTCAGAGGTTTCATATAATTTCAGATCTGTCATCTAGAGCTGTAGAGAGATGTCATTTGTTGGTAGTCACCCTCAGCGGTTTCATATAAATTCAGATCTGTCATCTAGAGCTGTAGAGAGATGTCATTGTTGGTAGTCACCCTCAGAGGTTTCATATAAATTCAGATCTGTCATCTAGAGCTGTAGAGAGATGTCATTTGTTGTCATCTAGAGCTGTAGAGAGATGTCAATTGTTGGTAGTCACCCTCAGAGGTTTCATATAAATTCAGATCTGTCATCTAGAGCTGTAGAGAGATGTCATTTGTTGTCATCTAGAGCTGTAGAGAGATGTCAATTGTTGGTAGTCACCCTCAGAGGTTTCATATAAATTCAGATCTGTCATCTAGAGCTGTAGAGAGATGTCATTTGTTGGTAGTCACCCTCAGCGGTTTCATATAAATTCAGATCTGTCATCTAGAGCTGTAGAGAGATGTCATTTGTTGTCATCTAGAGCTGTAGAGAGATGTCATTTGTTGTCATCTAGAGCTGTAGATAGATGTCAATTGTTGGTAGTCACCCTCAGCGGTTTCATATAAATTCAGATCTGTCATCTAGAGCTGTAGAGAGATGTCATTTGTTGTCATCTAGAGCTGTAGAGAGATGTCATTTGTTGTCATCTAGAGCTGTAGAGAGATGTCAATTGTTGGTAGTCACCCTCAGCGGTTTCATATAAATTCAGATCTGTCATCTAGAGCTGTAGAGAGATGTCAATTGTTGTCATCTAGAGCTGTAGAGAGATGTCATTTGTTGGTAGTCACCCTCAGCGGTTTCATATAAATTCAGATCTGTCATCTAGAGCTGTAGAGAGATGTCAATTGTTGGTAGTCACCCTCAGAGGTTTCATATAAATTCAGATCTGTCATCTAGAGCTGTAGAGAGATGTCAATTGTTGGTATTCACCCTCAGAGGTTTCATATAAATTCAGATCTGTCATCTAGAGCTGTAGAGAGATGTCATTTGTTGGTAGTCACCCTCAGAGGTTTCATATAAATTCAGATCTGTCATCTAGAGCTGTAGAGAGATGTCATTTGTTGTCATCTAGAGCTGTAGAGAGATGTCATTTGTTGTAGTCACCCTCAGCGGTTTCATATAAATTCAGATATGTCATCTAGAGCTGTAGAGAGATGTCAATTGTTGGTAGTCACCCTCAGCGGTTTCATATAAATTCAGATCTGTCATCTACAGCTGTAGAGAGATGTCAATTGTTGGTAGTCACCCTCAGCGGTTTCATATAAATTCAGATCTGTCATCTAGAGCTGTAGAGAGATGTCATTTGTTGTCATCTAGAGCTGTAGAGAGATGTCATTTGTTGGTAGTCACCCTCAGCGGTTTCATATAAATTCAGATCTGTCATCTAGAGCTGTAGAGAGATGTCATTTGTTGGTAGTCACCCTCAGAGGTTTCATATAAATTCAGATCTGTCATCTAGAGCTGTAGAGAGATGTCATTTGTTGGTAGTCACCCTCAGAGGTTTCATATAAATTCAGATCTGTCATCTAGAGCTGTAGAGAGATGTCAATTGTTGGTAGTCACCCTCAGAGGTTTCATATAAATTCAGATCTGTCATCTAGAGCTGTAGAGAGATGTCAATTGTTGGTAGTCACCCTCAGAGGTTTCATATAAATTCAGATCTGTCATCTAGAGCTGTAGAGAGATGTCAATTATTGGTAGTCACCCTCAGCGGTTTCATATAAATTCAGATCTGTCATCTAGAGCTGTAGAGAGATGTCAATTGTTGGTAGTCACCCTCAGCGGTTTCATATAAATTCAGATCTGTCATCTAGAGCTGTAGAGAGATGTCATTTGTTGTCATCTAGAGCTGTAGAGAGATGTCATTTGTTGGTAGTCACCCTCAGCGGTTTCATATAAATTCAGATCTGTCATCTAGAGCTGTAGAGAGATGTCATTTGTTGGTAGTCACCCTCAGCGGTTTCATATAAATTCAGATCTGTCATCTAGAGCTGTAGAGAGATGTCAATTGTTGGTAGTCACCCTCAGCGGTTTCATATAAATTCAGATCTGTCATCTAGAGCTGTAGAGAGATGTCATTTGTTGGTAGTCACCCTCAGCGGTTTCATATAAATTCAGATCTGTCATCTAGAGCTGTAGAGAGATGTCATTTGTTGGTAGTCACCCTCAGAGGTTTCATATAAATTCAGATCTGTCATCTAGAGCTGTAGAGAGATGTCAATTGTTGGTAGTCACCCTCAGAGGTTTCATATAAATTCAGATCTGTCATCTAGAGCTGTAGAGAGATGTAAATTGTTGGTAGTCACCCTCAGACGTTTCATATAAATTCAGATCTGTCATCTAGAGCTGTAGAGAGATGTCAATTGTTGGTAGTCACCCTCAGAGGTTTCATATAAATTCAGATCTGTCATCTAGAGCTGTAGAGAGATGTCAATTGTTGGTAGTCACCCTCAGAGGTTTCATATAAATTCAGATCTGTCATCTAGAGCTGTAGAGAGATGTCAATTGTTGGTAGTCACCCTCAGAGGTTTCATATAAATTCAGATCTGTCATCTAGAGCTGTAGAGAGATGTCAATTGTTGGTAGTCACCCTCAGAGGTTTCATATAAATTCAGATCTGTCATCTAGAGCTGTAGAGAGATGTCAATTGTTGGTAGTCACCCTCAGAGGTTTAATATAAATTCAGATCTGTCATCTAGAGCTGTAGAGAGATGTCAATTGTTGGTAGTCACCCTCAGAGGTTTCATATAAATTCAGATCTGTCATCTAGAGCTGTAGAGAGATGTCAATTGTTGGTAGTCACCCTCAGAGGTTTCATATAAATTCAGATCTGTCATCTAGAGCTGTAGAGAGATGTCAATTGTTGGTAGTCACCCTCAGAGGTTTCATATAAATTCAGATCTGTCATCTAGAGCTGTAGAGAGATGTCAATTGTTGGTAGCCACCCTCAGAGGTTTCATATAAATTCAGATCTGTCATCTAGAGCTGTAGAGAGATGTCAATTGTTGGTAGTCACCCTCAGAGGTTTCATATAAATTCAGATCTGTCATCTAGAGCTGTAGAGAGATGTCATTTGTTGGTAGTCACCCTCAGAGGTTTCATATAAATTCAGATCTGTCATCTAGAGCTGTAGAGAGATGTCATTTGTTGGTAGTCACCCTCAGAGGTTTCATATAAATTCAGATCTGTTCCTCAGGTAATAAAAGATTGCCCACCTGTTAAAGGTACTATACACACACACTCACACGCACGCACATATCCACACATATAAACATACATGCACATATTTACGGCTATACCTTACGTATGCGTACACGTGCATGAGAAAAAATGCGCATACAACACACATACCCACAAGTGTCCACACCTAGGTCCGTGTGCATACACAAAGAATAGACCAGAAGAATACAGGGTGCATGAAAGGAGGAAAGAGTGAGATGTCTCAGAGTGGGCCTCACTAAGAACATGTCAAAGCTAAGGTATCGTGTAGTGCCGGTGGAAAGGGTATCGCCGTCTGCAAACATAAACAGTCCAAACACAAGCGATAGATTTATTTATTTTTTACTAAAAGTGAAACAACCTGTTCAATAACTGAAATATGGTGTCATATAAATAACACAACATGGCAGTACATGAAATAAGTTGCACAGTACATGAAATAAGTTGCACAGTACATAAAATAAGTTGCTAGTACACGAAATAAGTTGCCAGTACACGAAATAAGTTACCCGGCACATGTAATAGATTGCCCAACACATGAAATAAGTTGCCAGCCAGTACATGAAAAAAGTTGCCCAGTACACGAAATAATTCGCCCAAAAATGAAATATGCTGTTAATTCAATATGGAATCACTCTCTTTCTCTCTCTCTCTCTCTCTCTCTCTCTCTCTCTCTCTCTGCGATCAGGACTCAATCAGAGTAGGATTCCCGACTCTCACATGAAATCAGCTGACTGGTTAAGTGTGTTGATCGCCCCCACAGACAGAACATCACAATTAGAGTCTGTCAGATCCACTCTGATTGAACACCCGTTAAAACGTTGCACTGTGTTCTGCGCCAGTGGCCCAGTGCATCCGATTTCAGCCAGTATTTTATTCAGGTTTGCTTTCCTTAGCCTTTGATTGTCCCCAATCTTCCTGCAAGGCAGCAGATTGTCTTTTCTGTAGGGGGATTCTGCCCTTAGATGGTCGGCCCTCCCAGGTTTACGAGCACCATCTGGCCGAGTCACTAGAGGTGACTAACACAGACATGCACACACAAAGATATGAGATGTGACTAACACAGACATGCACACAGTGATACGAGGCATGACTAACACTGACACACATCAATATATATGACACATGACTAACATAAACATGCACATAAAAATACGAGATATGACTGACATAGACATGCACACAGTGATTCGAGGCATGACTAACATTGACACACATCAATATATATGACACATGACTAACATAAACATGCACATAAAGATATGACACGTGCCTAACATAGACATGCACACACAATGATATGAGATGTGACTAACATAGCCATGCACACACAGATATGAGGTTAGATTAGTCATTAGGTTAGATTAGTCGTTAGGTTAGATTAGTCGTTAGGTTAGATTAGTCGTTAGGTTAGATTAGTCGTTAGGTTAGATTAGTCGTTAGGAAACAGACAGGCAGACAAATAGATCCGGCCTTGAACTAAGGGACGTCACTCCAATCGTTTTGTGGCAAAAGCGACTGCTGGAGGCAGCAGACGTGACCTCGGTGATGCCGGTCTCTTGTTGTCGTCCATTTCTGATCTGTTAAGTGAGTCACTAGGTTGTGAATTGTTGTCGTCCATTTCTGATCTGTTAAAGTGAGTCACTAGGCTGTGAATTGTTGTCCAACATTTCTGATCTGTTAAAGTGAGTCACTAGGCTGTGAATTGTTGTCCAACATTTCTGATCTGTTAAAGTGAGTCACTAGGCTGTGAATTGTTGTCCAACATTTCTGATCTGTTAAAGTGAGTCACTAGGCTGTGAATTGTTGTCCAACATTTCTGATCTGTTAAAGTGAGTCACTAGGTTGTGAATTGTTGTCGTCCATTTCTGATCTGTTAAAGTGAGTCACTAGGCTGTGAATTGTTGTCCAACATTTCTGATCTGTTAAAGTGAGTCACTAGGTTGTGAATTGTTGTCGTCCATTTCTGATCTGTTAAAGTGAGTCACTAGGTTGTGAATTGTTGTCCAACATTTCTGATCTGTTAAAGTGAGTCACTAGGTTGTGAATTGTTGTCCACCATTTCTGATCTGTTAAAGTGAGTCACTAGGTTGTGAATTGTTGTCCAACATTTCTGATCTGTTAAAGTGAGTCACTAGGTTGTGAATTGTTGTCGTCCATTTCTGATCTGTTAAAGTGAGTCACTAGGTTGTGAATTGTTGTCCAACATTTCTGATCTGTTAAAGTGAGTCACTAGGCTGTGAATTGTTGTCCAACATTTCTGATCTGTTAAAGTGAGTCACTAGGTTGTGAATTGTTGTCCAACATTTCTGATCTGTTAAAGTGAGTCACTAGGCTGTGAATTGTTGTCCAACATTTCTGATCTGTTAAAGTGAGTCACTAGGCTGTGAATTGTTGTCCAACATTTCTGATCTGTTAAAGTGAGTCACTAGGTTGTGAATTGTTGTCGTCCATTTCTGATCTGTTAAAGTGAGTCACTAGGTTGTGAATTGTTGTCGTCCATTTCTGATCTGTTAAAGTGAGTCACTAGGTTGTGAATTGTTGTCCAACATTTCTGATCTGTTAAAGTGAGTCACTAGGTTGTGAATTGTTGTCCAACATTTCTGATCTGTTAAAGTGAGTCACTAGGCTGTGAATTGTTGTCGTCCATTTCTGATCTGTTAAAGTGAGTCACTAGGTTGTGAATTGTTGTCGTCCATTTCTGATCTGTTAAAGTGAGTCACTAGGCTGTGAATTGTTGTCGTCCATTTCTGATCTGTTAAAGTGAGTCACTAGGTTGTGAATTGTTGTCCAACATTTCTGATCTGTAGTTAAAGTGAGTCACTAGGTTGTGAATTGTTGTCCAACATTTCTGATCTGTTAAAGTGAGTCACTAGGTTGTCAATTGTTGTCGTCCATTTCTGATCTGTTAAAGTGAGTCACTAGGTTGTGAATTGTTGTCCAACATTTCTGAATCTGATAAAGTGAGTCACTAGGTTGTCAATTGTTGTCCAACATTTCTGATCTGTTAAAGTGAGTCACTAGGTTGTCAATTGTTGTCCAACATTTCTGATCTGTTAAAGTGAGTCACTAGGTTGTGAATTGTTGTCGTCCATTTCTGATCTGTTAAAGTGAGTCACTAGGTTGTGAATTGTTGTCCAACATTTCTGATCTGTTAAAGTGAGTCACTAGGTTGTGAATTGTTGTCCAACATTTCTGATCTGTTAAAGTGAGTCACTAGGTTGTGAATTGTTGTCCAACATTTCTGATCTGTTAAAGTGAGTCACTAGGTTGTGAATTGTTGTCCAACATTTCTGATCTGTTAAAGTGAGTCACTAGGCTGTGAATTGTTGTCGTCCATTTCTGATCTGTTAAAGTGAGTCACTAGGTTGTGAATTGTTGTCGTCCATTTCTGATCTGTTAAAGTGAGTCACTAGGTTGTGAATTGTTGTCCAACATTTCTGATCTGTTAAAGTGAGTCACTAGGTTGTCAATTGTTGTCGTCCATTTCTGATCTGTTAAAGTGAGTCACTAGGTTGTCAATTGTTGTCGTCCATTTCTGATCTGTTAAAGTGAGTCACTGGGTTGTCAATTGTTGTCCAACATTTCTGAATCTGATAAAGTGAGTCACTAGGTTGTGAATTGTTGTCCAACATTTCTGATCTGTTAAAGTGAGTCACTAGGTTGTCAATTGTTGTCCAACATTTCTGATCTGTTAAAGTGAGTCACTAGGTTGTGAATTGTTGTCGTCCATTTCTGATCTGTTAAAGTGAGTCACTAGGTTGTCAATTGTTGTCGTCCATTTCTGATCTGTTAAAGTGAGTCACTAGGTTGTCAATTGTTGTCATCCATTTCTGATCTGTTAAAGTGAGTCACTAGGTTGTCAATTGTTGTCGTCCATTTCTGATCTGTTAAAGTGAGTCACTAGGTTGTGAATTGTTGTCGTCCATTTCTGATCTGTTAAAGTGAGTCACTAGGTTGTGAATTGTTGTCGTCCATTTCTGATCTGTTAAAGTGAGTCACTAGGTAGGCTGTGAATTGTTGTCCAACATTTCTGATCTGTTAAAGTGAGTCACTAGGTTGTGAATTGTTGTCCAACATTTCTGATCTGTTAAAGTGAGTCACTAGGTTGTGAATTGTTGTCGTCCATTTCTGATCTGTTAAAGTGAGTCACTAGGTTGTGAATTGTTGTCGTCCATTTCTGATCTGTTAAAGTGAGTCACTAGGTTGTGAATTGTTGTCGTCCATTTCTGATCTGTTAAAGTGAGTCACTAGGTAGGCTGTGAATTGTTGTCCAACATTTCTGATCTGTTAAAGTGAGTCACTAGGTAGGCTGTGAATTGTTGTCCAACATTTCTGATCTGTTAAAGTGAGTCACTAGGTTGTGAATTGTTGTCGTCCATTTCTGATCTGTTAAAGTGAGTCACTAGGTTGTGAATTGTTGTCCAACATTTCTGATCTGTTAAAGTGAGTCACTAGGTTGTGAATTGTTGTCGTCCATTTCTGATCTGTTAAAGTGAGTCACTAGGTTGTGAATTGTTGTCGTCCATTTCTGATCTGTTAAAGTGAGTCACTAGGTAGGCTGTGAATTGTTGTCGTCCATTTCTGATCTGTTAAAGTGAGTCACTAGGTTGTGAATTGTTGTCATCCATTTCTGATCTGTTAAAGTGAGTCACTAGGTTGTGAATTGTTGTCCAACATTTCTGATCTGTTAAAGTGAGTCACTAGGTTGTGAATTGTTGTCGTCCATTTCTGATCTGTTAAAGTGAGTCACTAGGTTGTGAATTGTTGTCGTCCATTTCTGATCTGTTAAAGTGAGTCACTAGGTTGTGAATCGTTGTCGTCCATTTCTGATCTGTTAAAGTGAGTCACTAGGTTGTGAATTGTTGTCCAACATTTCTGATCTGTTAAAGTGAGTCACTAGGTTGTGAATTGTTGTCCAACATTTCTGATCTGTTAAAGTGAGTCACTAGGTTGTCAATTGTTGTCCAACATTTCTGATCTGTTAAAGTGAGTCACTAGGTTGTGAATTGTTGTCGTCCATTTCTGATCTGTTAAAGTGAGTCACTAGGTTGTGAATTGTTGTCGTCCATTTCTGATCTGTTAAAGTGAGTCACTAGTTAGGCTGTGAATTGTTGTCCAACATTTCTGATCTGTTAAAGTGAGTCACTAGGTAGGCTGTGAATTGTTGTCCAACATTTCTGATCTGTTAAAGTGAGTCACTAGGTTGTGAATTGTTGTCCAACATTTCTGATCTGTTAAAGTGAGTCACTAGGTAGGCTGTGAATTGTTGTCCAACATTTCTGATCTGTTAAAGTGAGTCACTAGGTAGGCTGTGAATTGTTGTCAAACATTTCTGATCTGTTAAAGTGAGTCACTAGGTTGTGAATTGTTGTCCAACATTTCTGATCTGTTAAAGTGAGTCACTAGGTTGTGAATTGTTGTCCAACATTTCTGATCTGTTAAAGTGAGTCACTAGGTTGTGAATTGTTGTCCACATTTCTGATCTGTTAAAGTGAGTCACTAGGTTGTGGATTGTTGTCGTCCATTTCTGATCTGTTAAAGTGAGTCACTAGGTTGTGAATTGTTGTCGTCCATTTCTGATCTGTTAAAGTGAGTCACTAGGTAGGCTGTGAATTGTTGTCCAACATTTCTGATCTGTTAAAGTGAGTCACTAGGTTGTGAATTGTTGTCATCATTTCTGATCTGTTAAAGTGAGTCACTAGGTTGTGAATTGTTGTCCAACATTTCTGATCTGTTAAAGTGAGTCACTAGGTTGTGAATTGTTGTCGTCCATTTCTGATCTGTTAAAGTGAGTCACTAGGTTGTGAATTGTTGTCGTCCATTTCTGATCTGTTAAAGTGAGTCACTAGGTTGTGAATTGTTGTCCAACATTTCTGATCTGTTAAAGTGAGTCACTAGGTTGTCGTCCATTTCTGATCTGTTAAAGTGAGTCACTAGGTTGTCAATTGTTGTCGTCCATTTCTGATCTGTTAAAGTGAGTCACTAGGTTGTGAATTGTTGTCGTCCATTTCTGATCTGTTAAAGTGAGTCACTAGGTTGTGAATTGTTGTCCAACATTTCTGATCTGTTAAAGTGAGTCACTAGGTTGTCAATTGTTGTCCAACATTTCTGATCTGTTAAAGTGAGTCACTAGGTTGTGAATTGTTGTCCAACATTTCTGATCTGTTAAAGTGAGTCACTAGGTTGTCAATTGTTGTCGTCCATTTCTGATCTGTTAAAGTGAGTCACTAGGTTGTCAATTGTTGTCGTCCATTTCTGATCTGTTAAAGTGAGTCACTGGGTTGTCAATTGTTGTCCAACATTTCTGATCTGATAAAGTGAGTCACTAGGTTGTGAATTGTTGTCCAACATTTCTGATCTGTTAAAGTGAGTCACTAGGTTGTCAATTGTTGTCCAACATTTCTGATCTGTTAAAGTGAGTCACTAGGTTGTGAATTGTTGTCGTCCATTTCTGATCTGTTAAAGTGAGTCACTAGGTTGTCAATTGTTGTCGTCCATTTCTGATCTGTTAAAGTGAGTCACTAGGTTGTCAATTGTTGTCGTCCATTTCTGATCTGTTAAAGTGAGTCACTAGGTTGTCAATTGTTGTCGTCCATTTCTGATCTGTTAAAGTGAGTCACTAGGTTGTGAATTGTTGTCCAACATTTCTGATCTGTTAAAGTGAGTCACTAGGTTGTGAATTGTTGTCGTCCATTTCTGATCTGTTAAAGTGAGTCACTAGGTTGTGAATTGTTGTCCAACATTTCTGATCTGTTAAAGTGAGTCACTAGGTAGGCTGTGAATTGTTGTCCAACATTTCTGATCTGTTAAAGTGAGTCACTAGGTTGTGAATTGTTGTCGTCCATTTCTGATCTGTTAAAGTGAGTCACTAGGTTGTGAATTGTTGTCATCCATTTCTGATCTGTTAAAGTGAGTCACTAGGTTGTCAATTGTTGTCGTCCATTTCTGATCTGTTAAAGTGAGTCACTAGGTTGTGAATTGTTGTCGTCCATTTCTGATCTGTTAAAGTGAGTCACTAGGTTGTGAATTGTTGTCGTCCATTTCTGATCTGTTAAAGTGAGTCACTAGGTAGGCTGTGAATTGTTGTCCAACATTTCTGATCTGTTAAAGTGAGTCACTAGGTAGGCTGTGAATTGTTGTCCAACATTTCTGATCTGTTAAAGTGAGTCACTAGGTTGTGAATTGTTGTCGTCCATTTCTGATCTGTTAAAGTGAGTCACTAGGTTGTGAATTGTTGTCCAACATTTCTGATCTGTTAAAGTGAGTCACTAGGTTGTGAATTGTTGTCGTCCATTTCTGATCTGTTAAAGTGAGTCACTAGGTTGTGAATTGTTGTCGTCCATTTCTGATCTGTTAAAGTGAGTCACTAGGTAGGCTGTGAATTGTTGTCGTCCATTTCTGATCTGTTAAAGTGAGTCACTAGGTTGTGAATTGTTGTCATCCATTTCTGATCTGTTAAAGTGAGTCACTAGGTTGTGAATTGTTGTCCAACATTTCTGATCTGTTAAAGTGAGTCACTAGGTTGTGAATTGTTGTCGTCCATTTCTGATCTGTTAAAGTGAGTCACTAGGTTGTGAATTGTAGTCGTCCATTTCTGATCTGTTAAAGTGAGTCACTAGGTTGTGAATCGTTGTCGTCCATTTCTGATCTGTTAAAGTGAGTCACTAGGTTGTGAATTGTTGTCCAACATTTCTGATCTGTTAAAGTGAGTCACTAGGTTGTGAATTGTTGTCCAACATTTCTGATCTGTTAAAGTGAGTCACTAGGTTGTGAATTGTTGTCCAACATTTCTGATCTGTTAAAGTGAGTCACTAGGTTGTGAATTGTTGTCGTCCATTTCTGATCTGTTAAAGTGAGTCACTAGGTTGTGAATTGTTGTCGTCCATTTCTGATCTGTTAAAGTGAGTCACTAGGTAGGCTGTGAATTGTTGTCCAACATTTCTGATCTGTTAAAGTGAGTCACTAGGTTGTGAATTGTTGTCATCCATTTCTGATCTGTTAAAGTGAGTCACTAGGTTGTGAATTGTTGTCCAACATTTCTGATCTGTTAAAGTGAGTCACTAGGTTGTGAATTGTTGTCGTCCATTTCTGATCTGTTAAAGTGAGTCACTAGGTTGTGAATTGTTGTCGTCCATTTCTGATCTGTTAAAGTGAGTCACTAGGTTGTGAATTGTTGTCCAACATTTCTGATCTGTTAAAGTGAGTCACTAGGTTGTCGTCCATTTCTGATCTGTTAAAGTGAGTCACTAGGTTGTCAATTGTTGTCGTCCATTTCTGATCTGTTAAAGTGAGTCACTAGGTTGTGAATTGTTGTCGTCCATTTCTGATCTGTTAAAGTGAGTCACTAGGTAGGCTGTGAATTGTTGTCCAACATTTCTGATCTGTTAAAGTGAGTCACTAGGTTGTGAATTGTTGTCATCCATTTCTGATCTGTTAAAGTGAGTCACTAGGTTGTGAATTGTTGTCCAACATTTCTGATCTGTTAAAGTGAGTCACTAGGTTGTGAATTGTTGTCGTCCATTTCTGATCTGTTAAAGTGAGTCACTAGGTTGTGAATTGTTGTCCTCCAACATTTCTGATCTGTGAAAGTGAGTCACTAGGCTGTGAATTGTTGTCATCCATTTCTGATCTGTGAAAGTGAGTCACTAGGCTGTGAATTGTTGTCATCCATTTCTGATCTGTTAAAGTGAGTCACTAGGTTGTGAATTGTTGTCATACATTTCTGATCTGTTAAAGTGAGTCACTAGGTTGTGAATTGTTGTCCAACATTTCTGATCTGTTAAAGTGAGTCACTAGCTAGTGAATTGTTGTCCAACATTTCTGATCTGTTAAAGTGAGTCACTAGGTTGTGAATTGTTGTCCAACATTTCTGATCTGATAAAGTGAGTCACTAGGTTGTGAATTGTTGTCATCCATTTCTGATCTGTTAAAGTGAGTCACTAGGTTGTGAATTGTTGTCCAACATTTCTGATCTGATAAAGTGAGTCACTAGGTTGTGAATTGTTGTCATCCATTTCTGATCTGTTAAAGTGAGTCACTAGGTTGTGAATTGTTGTCGTCCATTTCTGATCTGTTAAAGTGAGTCACTAGGTTGTGAATTGTTGTCATCCATTTCTGATCACTTACGTATGCGTGTGAAAGCTGGAAAACAACAAGAGATATAGAAACAAAGTTGAACGCATTCGAAAATAAATGTCTAAGGAAAATACTTGGTATAGAATGGAACGAATTCAAAACAAACGAGGAAATTAGAGAAATCGCCAATCAACCACTAATATCTTCAGTAATAAAGAAAAGACGATGGTCATACGTTGGACATGTGATGAGAAGAGATAATAATCGAATAGCAAAGCAAGCCCTCATATGGGAAACAACAGGTAAAAGAAAAAGAGGAAGACCCAGGGAGACACTGAGAAGAACATTGATGAGAGAGGCAAGAGCAGCAGGAATCGGCTCCCTCAATGAGATAGAACTGCTTGCACAGAACAGAAACAGATGGCGAGATTTAATAAAATATCTTTAAAAGAAAACTGCTAGAACAAAAATTCATATAGGAGAAGGTGTATCTTGGTCTACGCCCTATGGGCCGGTTACGGCTCGAAAGGTCAATAGATAGATTTCTGATCTGATAAAGTGAGTCACTAGGTTGTGAATTGTCATCCATTTCTTATCTGTTAAAGTGAGTCACTAGGTTGTGAATTGTTGTCATCCATTTCTGATCTGTTAAAGTGAGTCACTAGGTTGTGAATTGTTGTCGTCCATTTCTGATCTGTTAAAGTGAGTCACTAGGTTGTGAATTGTTGTCCAACATTTCTGATCTGATAAAGTGAGTCACTAGGCTGTGAATTGTTGTCGTCCATTTCTGATCTGTTAAAGTGAGTCACTAGGTTGTGAATTGTTCTCGTCCATTTCTGATCTGTTAAAGTGAGTCACTAGGTTGTGAATTGTTGTCCAACATTTCTGATCTGATAAAGTGAGTCACTAGGTTGTGAATTGTTGTCATCCATTTCTGATCTGTTAAAGTGAGTCACTAGTTTGTGAATTGTTGTCATCCATTTCTGATCTGTTAAAGTGAGTCACTAGGTTGTGAATTGTTGTCCAACATTTCTGATCTGTTAAAGTGAGTCACTAGGTTGTGAATTGTTGTCCAACATTTCTGATCTGTTAAAGTGAGTCACTAGGTTGTGAATTGTTGTCCAACATTTCTGATCTGTTAAAGTGAGTCACTAGGTTGTGAATTGTTGTCGTCCATTTCTGATCTGTTAAAGTGAGTCACTAGGCTGTGAATTGTTGTCGTCCATTTCTGATCTGTTAAAGTGAGTCACTAGGCTGTGAATTGTTGTCGTCCATTTCTGATCTGTTAAAGTGAGTCACTAGGCTGTGAATTGTTGTCGTCCATTTCTGATCTGTTAAAGTGAGTCACTACGCTGTGAATTGTTGTCGTCCATTTCTGATCTGTTAAAGTGAGTCACTAGGCTGTGAATTGTTGTCGTCCATTTCTGATCTGTTAAAGTGAGTCACTAGGCTGTGAATTGTTGTCGTCCATTTCTGATCTGTTAAAGTGAGTCACTAGGCTGTGAATTGTTGTCATCCATTTCTGATCTGTTAAAGTGAGTCACTAGGCTGTGAATTGTTGTCGTCCATTTCTGATCTGTTAAAGTGAGTCACTAGGTTGTGAATTGTTGTCGTCCATTTCTGATCTGTTAAAGTGAGTCACTAGGTTGTGAATTGTTGTCCAACATTTCTGATCTGTTAAAGTGAGTCACTAGCTAGTGAATTGTTGTCCAACATTTCTGATCTGTTAAAGTGAGTCACTAGGTTGTGAATTGTTGTCATCCATTTCTGATCTGTTAAAGTGAGTCACTAGGTTGTGAATTGTTGTCGTCCATTTCTGATCTGTTAAAGTGAGTCACTAGGTTGTGAATTGTTGTCATCCATTTCTGATCTGTTAAAGTGAGTCACTAGGTTGTGAATTGTTGTCATCCATTTCTGATCTGTTAAAGTGAGTCACTAGGTTGTGAATTGTTGTCCAACATTTTTGATCTGTTAAAGTGAGTCACTAGGTTGTGAATTGTTGTCCTCCAACATTTCTGATCTGTTAAAGTGAGTCACTAGGTTGTGAATTGTTGTCGTCCATTTCTGATCTGTTAAAGTGAGTCACTAGGTTGTGAATTGTTGTCCAACATTTCTGATCTGTTAAAGTGAGTCACTAGGTTGTGAATTGTTGTCCAACATTTCTGATCTGTTTAAGTGAGTCACTAGGTTGTGAATTGTTGTCATCCATTTCTGATCTGTTAAAGTGAGTCACTAGGTTGTGAATTGTTGTCATCCATTTCTGATCTGTTAAAGTGAGTCACTAGGTTGTGAATTGTTGTCCAACATTTCTGATCTGTTAAAGTGAGTCACTAGGTTGTGAATTGTTGTCCAACATTTCTGATCTGTTAAAGTGAGTCACTAGGCTGTGAATTGTTGTCGTCCATTTCTGATCTGTTAAAGTGAGTCACTAGGTTGTGAATTGTTGTCGTCCATTTCTGATCTGTTAAAGTGAGTCACTAGGCTGTGAATTGTTGTCGTCCATTTCTGATCTGTTAAAGTGAGTCACTAGGTTGTGAATTGTTGTCATCCATTTCTGATCTGTTAAAGTGAGTCACTAGGCTGTGAATTGTTGTCGTCCATTTCTGATCTGTTAAAGTGAGTCACTAGGTTGTGAATTGTTGTCCAACATTTCTGATCTGTTAAAGTGAGTCACTAGGTTGTGAATTGTTGTCGTCCATTTCTGATCTGTTAAAGTGAGTCACTAGGTTGTGAATTGTTGTCATCCATTTCTGATCTGTTAAAGTGAGTCACTAGGTTGTGAATTGTTGTCCAACATTTCTGATCTGTTAAAGTGAGTCACTAGGTTGTGAATTGTTGTCCTCCAACATTTCTGATCTGTGAAAGTGAGTCACTAGGCTGAATTGTTGTCATCCATTTCTGATCTGTGAAAGTGAGTCACTAGGCTGTGAATTGTTGTCATCCATTTCTGATCTGTTAAAGTGAGTCACTAGGTTGTGAATTGTTGTCATACATTTCTGATCTGTTAAAGTGAGTCACTAGGTTGTGAATTGTTGTCCAACATTTCTGATCTGTTAAAGTGAGTCACTAGCTAGTGAATTGTTGTCCAACATTTCTGATCTGTTAAAGTGAGTCACTAGGTTGTGAATTGTTGTCATCCATTTCTGATCTGTTAAAGTGAGTCACTAGGTTGTGAATTGTTGTCGTCCATTTCTGATCTGTTAAAGTGAGTCACTAGGTTGTGAATTGTTGTCGTCCATTTCTGTTCTGTTAAAGTGAGTCACTAGGTTGTGAATTGTTGTCATCCATTTCTGATCTGTTTAAGTGAGTCACTAGGTTGTGAATTGTTGTCCAACATTTCTGATCTGTTAAAGTGAGTCACTAGGTTGTGAATTGTTGTCCTCCAACATTTCTGATCTGTGAAAGTGAGTCACTAGGCTGAATTGTTGTCATCCATTTCTGATCTGTGAAAGTGAGTCACTAGGCTGTGAATTGTTGTCATCCATTTCTGATCTGTTAAAGTGATTCACTAGGTTGTGAATTGTTGTCATACATTTCTGATCTGTTAAAGTGAGTCACTAGGTTGTGAATTGTTGTCCAACATTTCTGATCTGTTAAAGTGAGTCACTAGCTAGTGAATTGTTGTCCAACATTTCTGATCTGTTAAAGTGAGTCACTAGGTTGTGAATTGTTGTCATCCATTTCTGATCTGTTAAAGTGAGTCACTAGGTTGTGAATTGTTGTCGTCCATTTCTGATCTGTTAAAGTGAGTCACTAGGTTGTGAATTGTTGTCATCCATTTCTGATCTGTTAAAGTGAGTCACTAGGTTGTGAATTGTTGTCATCCATTTCTGATCTGTTAAAGTGAGTCACTAGGTTGTGAATTGTTGTCCAACATTTTTGATCTGTTAAAGTGAGTCACTAGGTTGTGAATTGTTGTCCTCCAACATTTCTGATCTGTTAAAGTGAGTCACTAGGTTGTGAATTGTTGTCGTCCATTTCTGATCTGTTAAAGTGAGTCACTAGGTTGTGAATTGTTGTCCAACATTTCTGATCTGTTAAAGTGAGTCACTAGGTTGTGAATTGTTGTCCAACATTTCTGATCTGTTTAAGTGAGTCACTAGGTTGTGAATTGTTGTCATCCATTTCTGATCTGTTAAAGTGAGTCACTAGGTTGTGAATTGTTGTCATCCATTTCTGATCTGTTAAAGTGAGTCACTAGGTTGTGAATTGTTGTCCAACATTTCTGATCTGTTAAAGTGAGTCACTAGGTTGTGAATTGTTGTCCAACATTTCTGATCTGTTAAAGTGAGTCACTAGGCTGTGAATTGTTGTCGTCCATTTCTGATCTGTTAAAGTGAGTCACTAGGTTGTGAATTGTTGTCGTCCATTTCTGATCTGTTAAAGTGAGTCACTAGGCTGTGAATTGTTGTCTTCCATTTCTGATCTGTTAAAGTGAGTCACTAGGTTGTGAATTGTTGTCATCCATTTCTGATCTGTTAAAGTGAGTCACTAGGCTGTGAATTGTTGTCGTCCATTTCTGATCTGTTAAAGTGAGTCACTAGGTTGTGAATTGTTGTCGTCCATTTCTGATCTGTTAAAGTGAGTCACTAGGTTGTGAATTGTTGTCGTCCATTTCTGATCTGTTAAAGTGAGTCACTAGGTTGTGAATTGTTGTCATCCATTTCTGATCTGTTAAAGTGAGTCACTAGGTTGTGAATTGTTGTCCAACATTTTTGATCTGTTAAAGTGAGTCACTAGGTTGTGAATTGTTGTCATCCATTTCTGATCTGTTAAAGTGAGTCACTAGGTTGTGAATGGTTGTCATCCATTTCTGATCTGTTAAAGTGAGTCACTAGGTTGTGAATTGTTGTCCAACATTTTTGATCTGTTAAAGTGAGTCACTAGGTTGTGAATTGTTGTCCTCCAACATTTCTGATCTGTTAAAGTGAGTCACTAGGTTGTGAATTGTTGTCGTCCATTTCTGATCTGTTAAAGTGAGTCACTAGGTTGTGAATTGTTGTCCAACATTTCTGATCTGTTTAAGTGAGTCACTAGGTTGTGAATTGTTGTCATCCATTTCTGATCTGTTAAAGTGAGTCACTAGGTTGTGAATTGTTGTCCAACATTTCTGATCTGATAAAGTGAGTCACTAGGTTGTGAATTGTTGTCCAACATTTCTGATCTGATAAAGTGAGTCACTAGGTTGTGAATTGTTGTCATCCATTTCTGATCTGTTAAAGTGAGTCACTAGGTTGTGAATTGTTGTCGTCCATTTCTGATCTGTTAAAGTGAGTCACTAGGTTGTGAATTGTTGTCATCCATTTCTGATCTGTTAAAGTGAGTCACTAGGTTGTGAATTGTCATCCATTTCTGATCTGTTAAAGTGAGTCACTAGGTTGTGAATTGTTGTCGTCCATTTCTGATCTGTTAAAGTGAGTCCCTAGGTTGTGAATTGTTGTCGTCCATTTCTGATCTGTTAAAGTGAGTCACTAGGTTGTGAATTGTTGTCCAACATTTCTGATCTGATAAAGTGAGTCACTAGGCTGTGAATTGTTGTCGTCCATTTCTGATCTGTTAAAGTGAGTCACTAGGTTGTGAATTGTTGTCGTCCATTTCTGATCTGTTAAAGTGAGTCACTAGGTTGTGAATTGTTGTCCAACATTTCTGATCTGATAAAGTGAGTCACTAGGTTGTGAATTGTTGTCATCCATTTCTGATCTGTTAAAGTGAGTCACTAGGCTGTGAATTGTTGTCCAACATTTCTGATCTGTTAAAGTGAGTCACTAGGTTGTGAATTGTTGTCCAACATTTCTGATCTGTTAAAGTGAGTCACTAGGTTGTGAATTGTTGTCGTCCATTTCTGATCTGTTAAAGTGAGTCACTAGGTTGTGAATTGTTGTCGTCCATTTCTGATCTGTTAAAGTGAGTCACTAGGTTGTGAATTGTTGGCATCCATTTCTGATCTGTTAAAGTGAGTCACTAGGCTGTGAATTGTTGTCATCCATTTCTGATCTGTTAAAGTGAGTCACTAGGTTGTGAATTGTTGTCATCCATTTCTGATCTGTTAAAGTGAGTCACTAGGTTGTCAATTGTTGTCCAACATTTCTGATCTGTTAAAGTGAGTCACTAGGTTGTGAATTGTTGTCATCCATTTCTGATCTGTTAAAGTGAGTCACTAGGTTGTGAATTGTTGTCGTCCATTTCTGATCTGTTAAAGTGAGTCACTAGGTTGTGAATTGTTGTCGTCCATTTCTGATCTGTTAAAGTGAGTCACTAGGTTGTGAATTGTTGTCCAACATTTCTGATCTGATAAAGTGAGTCACTAGGCTGTGAATTGTTGTCGTCCATTTCTGATCTGTTAAAGTGAGTCACTAGGTTGTGAATTGTTGTCCAACATTTCTGATCTGTTAAAGTGAGTCACTAGGCTGTGAATTGTTGTCCAACATTTCTGATCTGATAAAGTGAGTCACTAGGTTGTGAATTGTTGTCATCCATTTCTGATCTGTTAAAGTGAGTCACTAGGCTGTGAATTGTTGTCATCCATTTCTGATCTGTTAAAGTGAGTCACTAGGTTGTGAATTGTTGTCCAACATTTCTGATCTGTTAAAGTGAGTCACTAGGTTGTGAATTGTTGTCCAACATTTCTGATCTGTTAAAGTGAGTCACTAGGTTGTGAATTGTTGTCATCCATTTCTGATCTGTTAAAGTGAGTCACTAGGTTGTGAATTGTTGTCATCCATTTCTGATCTGTTAAAGTGAGTCACTAGGCTGTGAATTGTTGGCATCCATTTCTGATCTGTTAAAGTGAGTCACTAGGTTGTGAATTGTTGTCATCCATTTCTGATCTGTTAAAGTGAGTCACTAGGTTGTGAATTGTTGTCCAACATTTCTGATCTGTTAAAGTGAGTCACTAGGTTGTGAATTATTGTCTTCCAACATTTCTGATCTGTTAAAGTGAGTCACTAGGTTGTGAATTGTTGTCCTCCAACATTTCTGATCTGTTAAAGTGAGTCACTAGGTTGTGAATTATTGTCGTCCATTTCTGATCTGTTAAAGTGAGTCACTAGGTTGTGAATTGTTGTCCAACATTTCTGATCTGTTAAAGTGAGTCACTAGCTAGTGAATTATTGTCCAACATTTCTGATCTGTTAAAGTGAGTCACTAGCTAGTGAATTATTGTCCATCATTTCTGATCTGTTAAAGTGAGTCACTAGGTTGTGAATTGTTGTCCAACATTTCTGATCTGTTAAAGTGAGTCACCAGGTTGTGAATTGTTGTCCAACATTTCTGATCTGTTAAAGTGAGTCACTAGGTTGTGAATTGTTGTCCTCCAACATTTCTGATCTGTTAAAGTGAGTAACTAGGTTGTGAATTGTTGTCCAACATTTCTGATCTGTTAAAGTGAGTCACTAGGTTGTTAATTGTTGTCCTCCAACATTTCTGATCTGTTAAAGTGAGTCACTAGGTTGTGAATTGTTGTCCTCCAACATTTCTGATCTGTTAAAGTGAGTCACTAAACTGTGAATTGTTGGCATCCATTTCTGATCTGTTAAAGTGAGTCACTAGGTTGTAAACCTGGGAGGGTCGACCATCTAAGGGCAGAATCCCCCTACAGAAAAGACAATCTGCTGCCTTGCAGGAAGATTGGGGACAATCAAAGGCTAAGGAAAGCTAACCTGAAAAAATGCTGGCTGAAATCGGATGCACTGGGCCACTGGCGCAGAACACAGTGCAACGTATTATCGGGTGTTCAGTCAGAGTGGATCTGGCGGACTCTAAATGTGACGTTCTGTCTGTGGGGGGCGATCAACACACTTAACCTGACAGCTGACTTCATGTGGGAGTCTGGAATCCTACTCTGACTGAGTCCTGATCGCAGAGAGAGAGAGAGAGATTTCTGATCTGTTAAAGTGAGTCACCAGGTTGTGAATTATTGTCCAACATTTCTGATCTGTTAAAGTGAGTCACTAGGTTGTGAATTGTTGTCCTCCAACATTTCTGATCTGTTAAAGTGAGTCACCAGGTTGTGAATTATTGTCCTCCAACATTTCTGATCTGTTAAAGTGAGTCACCAGGTTGTGAATTATTGTCCTCCAACATTTCTGATCTGTTAAAGTGAGTCACCAGGTTGTGAATTATTGTCCTCCAACATTCATGATCTTCTAAAGTGAGTCACCAGGTTGTGAATTATTGTCCAACATTTCTGATCTGTTAAAGTGAGTCACCAGGCTGTGAATTATTGTCCTCCAACATTCATGATGTTCTAAAGTGAGTCACCAGGCTGTGAATTATTGTCCTCCAACATTCATGATCTTCTAAAGTGAGTCACCAGGTTGTGAATTATTGTCCAACATTTCTGATCTGTTAAAGTGAGTCACCAGGCTGTGAATTATTGTCCTCCAACATTCATGATCTTCTAAAGTGAGTCACCAGGTTGTGAATTATTGTCCTCCAACATTCATGATCTTCTAATGTGAGTCACCAGGTTGTGAATTATTGTCTTTGAACATTTCTCTGACAAGATCAAGACTTTGACAAGTTAAAGACTGGGGAGCCAGGCAATATTCATTCACCAGTCATCATGGTAAGTACTGCACCCATAACTGTTAACTTGCTAGTCTCCTACATCTTTCTCATTCTGTCTTGGAAAAATGGAAACATGAATGCTGTTCACTGCTTTGCAGTTATTGTGCTGTAGTTTTGCACATAAAGTATTATGGCAGGCTAGAGTACAAAGTATTTTTTGTAACATACCGCACAGCGAATAGTAGATGACACAAAAAGACAAAAGCTCACAAAAAAGACATGGCCGCTACAAGATAACGAAGAATGTTTCACAAAGAAAAAACGGATAAGTGAGCTTGAGATGTTGGTACAAGATAGACACCATCAGAGATTTGTAATGGTAGCTCTATGTAATAGAGGACATATAGGACAATCAGAGATTTGTAATGGTAGCTCTATGTAATAGGGGACACAGATAGGACAATCAGAGATTTGGTAGCTATATGTAATAGAGGACATATAGAACAATCAGAGATTTGTAATGGTAGCTCTTTGTTGTAATAGAGGACATATAGGACAATCATAGATTTGTAATGGTATTTATATGCAATAGAGGACACAGATAGGATAATCAGAGATTTGTAATGGTAGTTCTATGTAATAGAGGACACAGATAGGACAATGAGAGATTTCCAATGGTAGTTCTATGTAATAGAGG
Organism: Megaustenia siamemsis; assembly: GCA_032433765.1. Lineage (NCBI taxonomy): Eukaryota > Metazoa > Mollusca > Gastropoda > Stylommatophora > Ariophantidae > Megaustenia > Megaustenia siamemsis. Next base: position 859,284 of record JAVIAB010000008.1, on the reverse strand, counting down.
ACACAAATAGGACAATGAGAGATTTCCAATGGTAGTTCTATGTAATAGAGGACACAGATAGGACAATGAGAGATTTCCAATGGTAGTTCTATGTAATAGAGGACATATAGGACAATCAGAGATTTGTAATGGTCATCATCATCATCGAGTGCCATCTCCGCAACGAAGGTTGGCTACCATGGAGCGCCATTCTGCTCTGTCTCTTGCTTTGATGGTGCAGGTTGTCATAGGCTGATTTGTCCATCTTTTGATGTTACTCGTCCATGTTAGTCTTGGTCTGCCTCTGCCCTCTTTTACCTTGTAATGGTAGCTCTATGTAATAGAGGACACAAATAGGACAATGAGAGATTTGTAATGGTAGCTCAATGTAACAGAGGACACAAATATGACAATCAGAGATTTGTAATGGTAGCTCTACGTAACAGAGGACATATAGGACAATCAGAGATTTGTAAATGGTAGCTCTATGTAATAGAAGACATATAGGACAATCAGAGATTTGTAATTGTAGCTTTATGTAATAGAGGACACAGATAGGACAATCAGAGATTTCCAATGGTAGCTCTATGTAACAGAGGACATAAATAGGACAATCAGAGAATTCCAATGTTAGCTCTATGTAACAGAGGACACAAATAGGACAATCAGAGATTTGTAATGGTAGCTCTACGTAACAGAGAACATATAGAACAATCAGAGATTTCCAATGGTAGCTCTATGTAACAGAGAACATAAATAAAACAATCAGAGATTTGTAAATGGTAGCTCTATGTAACAGAGGACATAAATAAGACAATCAGAGATTTGTAATGGTAGCTCTATGTAATAGAGGATACAGATAGGACAATCAGAGATTTCCAATGGTAGCTCTATGTAACAGAGGACACAAATAGGACAATCAGAGATTTCCAATGGTAGCTCAACATAACAGAGGACATATAGGACAATCAGAGATTTCCAATGGTAGCTCTATGTAACAGAGGACATAAATAGGACAATCAAAGATTTCCAATGGTAGCTCTATGTAACAGAGGACATAAATAAAACAATCAGAGATTTGTAAATGGTAGCTCTATGTAACAGAGGACATAAATAAGACAATCAGAGATTTGTAATGGTAGCTCTATGTAATAGAGGACAAATAGGACAATCAGAGATTTCCAATGGTAGCTCTATGTAATAGAGGACATATAGGACAATCAGAGATTTCCAATGGTAGCTCTATGTAACAGAGGACATAAATAAGACAATCAGAGATTTGTAAATGGTAGCTCTATGTAACAGAGGACATAAATAAGACAATCAGAGATTTGTAAATGGTAGCTCTATGTAACAGAGGACATAAATAAGACAATCAGAGATTTGTAAATGGTAGCTCTATGTAACAGAGGACATAAATAAGACAATCAGAGATTTGTAAATGGTAGCTCTATGTAACAGAGGACATAAATAAGACAATCAGAGATTTGTAAATGGTAGCTCTATGTAACAGAGGACATATAGGACAATCAGAGATTTCCAATGGTAGCTCTATGTAACAGAGGTCATAAATAAAACAATCAGAGATTTGTAATGGTAGCTCTATGTAATAGAGGACATAAATAAGACAATCAGAGATTTGTAATGGTAGCTCTATGTAATAGAGGACATAAATAAAACAATCAGAGATTTGTAATGGTAGCTCTATGTAACAGAGGACATAAATAAGACAATCAGAGATTTGTAATGGTAGCTCTATGTAATAGAGGATACAGATAGGACAATCAGAGATTTGTAAATGGTAGCTCTATGTAATAGAGGACATATAGGACAATCAGAGATTTCCAATGGTAGCTCTATGTAATAGAGGACACAGATAGGACAATCAGAGATTTGTAAATGGTAGCTCTATGTAACAGAGGACATATAGGACAATCAGATATTTGTAATGGTAGCTCTATGTAATAGAGGACATATAGGACAATCAGAGATTTGTAAATGGTAGCTCTATGTAATAGAGGACATATAGGACAATCAGATATTTGTAATGGTAGCTCTATGTAATAGAGGACATATAGGACAATCAGAGATTTGTAAATGGTAGCTCTATGTAATAGGGGACATATAGGACAATCAGAGATTTCCAATGGTAGCTCTATGTAACAGAGGACATAAATAGGACAATCAGAGAATTCCAATGTTAGCTCTATGTAACAGAGGACACAAATAGGACAATCAGAGATTTGTAATGGTAGCTCTACGTAACAGAGAACATATAGAACAATCAGAGATTTCCAATGGTAGCTCTATGTAACAGAGAACATAAATAAAACAATCAGAGATTTGTAAATGGTAGCTCTATGTAACAGAGGACATAAATAAGACAATCAGAGATTTGTAATGGTAGCTCTATGTAATAGAGGATACAGATAGGACAATCAGAGATTTCCAATGGTAGCTCTATGTAACAGAGGACACAAATAGGACAATCAGAGATTTCCAATGGTAGCTCAACATAACAGAGGACATATAGGACAATCAGAGATTTCCAATGGTAGCTCTATGTAACAGAGGACATAAATAGGACAATCAAAGATTTCCAATGGTAGCTCTATGTAACAGAGGACATAAATAAAACAATCAGAGATTTGTAAATGGTAGCTCTATGTAACAGAGGACATAAATAAGACAATCAGAGATTTGTAATGGTAGCTCTATGTAATAGAGGACAAATAGGACAATCAGAGATTTCCAATGGTAGCTCTATGTAATAGAGGACATATAGGACAATCAGAGATTTCCAATGGTAGCTCTATGTAACAGAGGACATAAATAAGACAATCAGAGATTTGTAAATGGTAGCTCTATGTAACAGAGGACATAAATAAGACAATCAGAGATTTGTAAATGGTAGCTCTATGTAACAGAGGACATAAATAAGACAATCAGAGATTTGTAAATGGTAGCTCTATGTAACAGAGGACATAAATAAGACAATCAGAGATTTGTAAATGGTAGCTCTATGTAACAGAGGACATAAATAAGACAATCAGAGATTTGTAAATGGTAGCTCTATGTAACAGAGGACATATAGGACAATCAGAGATTTTCAATGGTAGCTCTATGTAACAGAGGTCATAAATAAAACAATCAGAGATTTGTAATGGTAGCTCTATGTAATAGTGGACATAAATAAGACAATCAGAGATTTGTAATGGTAGCTCTATGTAATAGAGGACATAAATAAAACAATCAGAGATTTGTAATGGTAGCTCTATGTAACAGAGGACATAAATAAGACAATCAGAGATTTGTAATGGTAGCTCTATGTAATAGAGGACATATAGGACAATCAGAGATTTCCAATGGTAGCTCTATGTAATAGAGGACACAGATAGGACAATCAGAGATTTGTAAATGGTAGCTCTATGTAACAGAGGACATATAGGACAATCAGATATTTGTAATGGTAGCTCTATGTAATAGAGGACATATAGGACAATCAGAGATTTGTAAATGGTAGCTCTATGTAATAGAGGACATATAGGACAATCAGAGATTTGTAAATGGTAGCTCTATGTAATAGAGGACATATAGGACAATCAGAGATTTGTAAATGGTAGCTCTATGTAATAGAGGACATATAGGACAATCAGAGATTTGTAAATGGTAGCTCTATGTAATAGAGGACATATAGGACAATCAGAGATTTGTAAATGGTAGCTCTATGTAATAGAGGACATATAGGACAATCAGAGATTTGTAAATGGTAGCTCTATGTAATAGAGGACATATAGGACAATCAGAGATTTGTAAATGGTAGCTCTATGTAACAGAGGACATATAGGACAATCAGAGATTTGTAAATGGTAGCTCTATGTAACAGAGGACATATAGGACAATCAGAGATTTGTAAATGGTAGCTCTATGTAACAGAGGACATAAATAGGACAATCAGAGAATTCCAATGTTAGCTCTATGTAACAGAGGACACAAATAGGACAATCAGAGATTTGTAATGGTAGCTCTACGTAACAGAGAACATATAGAACAATCAGAGATTTCCAATGGTAGCTCTATGTAACAGAGAACATAAATAAAACAATCAGAGATTTGTAAATGGTAGCTCTATGTAACAGAGGACATAAATAAGACAATCAGAGATTTGTAATGGTAGCTCTATGTAATAGAGGATACAGATAGGACAATCAGAGATTTCCAATGGTAGCTCTATGTAACAGAGGACACAAATAGGACAATCAGAGATTTCCAATGGTAGCTCAACATAACAGAGGACATATAGGACAATCAGAGATTTCCAATGGTAGCTCTATGTAACAGAGGACATAAATAGGACAATCAAAGATTTCCAATGGTAGCTCTATGTAACAGAGGACATAAATAAAACAATCAGAGATTTGTAAATGGGAGCTCTATGTAACAGAGGACATAAATAAGACAATCAGAGATTTGTAATGGTAGCTCTATGTAATAGAGGACAAATAGGACAATCAGAGATTTCCAATGGTAGCTCTATGTAATAGAGGACATATAGGACAATCAGAGATTTCCAATGGTAGCTCTATGTAACAGAGGACATAAATAAGACAATCAGAGATTTGTAAATGGTAGCTCTATGTAACAGAGGACATAAATAAGACAATCAGAGATTTGTAAATGGTAGCTCTATGTAACAGAGGACATAAATAAGACAATCAGAGATTTGTAAATGGTAGCTCTATGTAACAGAGGACATAAATAAGACAATCAGAGATTTGTAAATGGTAGCTCTATGTAACAGAGGACATAAATAAGACAATCAGAGATTTGTAAATGGTAGCTCTATGTAACAGAGGACATATAGGACAATCAGAGATTTGTAATGGTAGCTCTATGTAACAGAGGTCATAAATAAAACAATCAGAGATTTGTAATGGTAGCTCTATGTAATAGTGGACATAAATAAGACAATCAGAGATTTGTAATGGTAGCTCTATGTAATAGAGGACATAAATAAAACAATCAGAGATTTGTAATGGTAGCTCTATGTAACAGAGGACATAAATAAGACAATCAGAGATTTGTAATGGTAGCTCTATGTAATAGAGGACATATAGGACAATCAGAGATTTCCAATGGTAGCTCTATGTAATAGAGGACACAGATAGGACAATCAGAGATTTGTAAATGGTAGCTCTATGTAACAGAGGACATATAGGACAATCAGATATTTGTAATGGTAGCTCTATGTAATAGAGGACATATAGGACAATCAGAGATTTGTAAATGGTAGCTCTATGTAATAGAGGACATATAGGACAATCAGAGATTTGTAAATGGTAGCTCTATGTAATAGAGGACATATAGGACAATCAGAGATTTGTAAATGGTAGCTCTATGTAATAGAGGACATATAGGACAATCAGAGATTTGTAAATGGTAGCTCTATGTAATAGAGGACATATAGGACAATCAGAGATTTGTAAATGGTAGCTCTATGTAATAGAGGACATATAGGACAATCAGAGATTTGTAAATGGTAGCTCTATGTAATAGAGGACATATAGGACAATCAGAGATTTGTAAATGGTAGCTCTATGTAACAGAGGACATATAGGACAATCAGAGATTTGTAAATGGTAGCTCTATGTAACAGAGGACATATAGGACAATCAGAGATTTGTAAATGGTAGCTCTATGTAACAGAGGACATATAGGACAATCAGAGATTTGTAAATGGTAGCTCTATGTAACAGAGGACATATAGGACAATCAGAGATTTGTAAATGGTAGCTCTATGTAACAGAGGACATATAGGACAATCAGAGATTTCCAATGGTAGCTCTATGTAACAGAGGACATATAGGACAATCAGAGATTTGTAAATGGTAGCTCTATGTAACAGAGGACATATAGGACAATCAGAGATTTCCAATGGTAGCTCTATGTAATAGAGGACATATAGGACAATCAGAGATTTGTAAATGGTAGCTCTATGTAATAGAGGACATATAGGACAATCAGAGATTTGTAAATGGTAGCTCTATGTAACAGAGGACATATAGGACAATCAGAGATTTGTAAATGGTAGCTCTATGTAACAGAGGACATATAGGACAATCAGAGATTTGTAAATGGTAGCTCTATGTAACAGAGGACATATAGGACAATCAGAGATTTGTAAATGGTAGCTCTATGTAATAGAGGACATATAGGACAATCAGAGATTTGTAAATGGTAGCTCTATGTAATAGAGGACATATAGGACAATCAGAGATTTGTAAATGGTAGCTCTATGTAACAGAGGACATATAGGACAATCAGAGATTTGTAAATGGTAGCTCTATGTAACAGAGGACATATAGGACAATCAGAGATTTCCAATGGTAGCTCTATGTAATAGAGGACATATAGGACAATCAGAGATTTGTAAATGGTAGCTCTATGTAATAGAGGACATATAGGACAATCAGAGATTTGTAAATGGTAGCTCTATGTAACAGAGGACATATAGGACAATCAGAGATTTGTAAATGGTAGCTCTATGTAACAGAGGACATATAGGACAATCAGAGATTTGTAAATGGTAGCTCTATGTAACAGAGGACATATAGGACAATCAGAGATTTGTAAATGGTAGCTCTATGTAACAGAGGACATATAGGACAATCAGAGATTTGTAAATGGTAGCTCTATGTAATAGAGGACATATAGGACAATCAGAGATTTGTAAATGGTAGCTCTATGTAATAGAGGACATATAGGACAATCAGAGATTTGTAAATGGTAGCTCTATGTAACAGAGGACATATAGGACAATCAGAGATTTGTAAATGGTAGCTCTATGTAATAGAGGACATATAGGACAATCAGAGATTTGTAAATGGTAGCTCTATGTAACAGAGGACATATAGGACAATCAGAGATTTGTAAATGGTAGCTCTATGTAACAGAGGACATATAGGACAATCAGAGATTTGTAAATGGTAGCTCTATGTAATAGAGGACATATAGGACAATCAGAGATTTGTAAATGGTAGCTCTATGTAATAGAGGACATATAGGACAATCAGAGATTTGTAAATGGTAGCTCTATGTAACAGAGGACATATAGGACAATCAGAGATTTGTAAATGGTAGCTCTATGTAATAGAGGACATATAGGACAATCAGAGATTTGTAAATGGTAGCTCTATGTAACAGAGGACATATAGGACAATCAGAGATTTGTAAATGGTAGCTCTATGTAACAGAGGACATATAGGACAATCAGAGATTTGTAAATGGTAGCTCTATGTAATAGAGGACATATAGGACAATCAGAGATTTGTAAATGGTAGCTCTATGTAATAGAGGACATATAGGACAATCAGAGATTTGTAAATGGTAGCTCTATGTAACAGAGGACACAGATAGGACATATAAGTAAGTTTTGCACTACAAACACATAACAGAAATGTGTATAATGATATCTGAAACAAAAATGGAATGGCTTGTAGATTGTCTAAGAAGTTCTATATTTTCAGAAAGCTGCACCAGTTCCTTTGTTTAATTATCGCAAAAGGCAATGTCAAGCCATTTTATCAGATCCTCAACAACTAGCAGCACCTTCTGACACACATTCATTGCATCATGCAGGTAATGTAGCTTTACACTTTTGCCATTTGTTGTTTGACAATTAACTATTGAATTATACAAGGACATAATTTATATATAATTTAAATATTAGCTTTTATCACTACTAAATATATCTGAATCATTGTGAAATGTATCCTTTATCATAAAATGTATCCTTTATCATGATAAAATGTGTCCTTTTATATTAAACATGATCAGTAAAGAGTCAATTAGTGTTAATTGAGATTGCATTATTCTCTGAGTGATTCATGAGATAATTCCATAGCACTGATATATAGTTTCCGGTTTGTTTCCAAAATGGAGGAATTATTTTTCTCCGGCTTGGTATATAACCGTTGATCAGAGGTTTAACAAGCCGCTATCGTAAAAACGATGTTGTTAATGAAACGTAGACCTGATACAGAATGTGTAAATTAGCAGTAGATAGTAGTGATAGTTTTTTCGGCCTATTACACATAAAATTGATAGTCATAAACTGAAAGATGAAGCCATAAAGGAAAAGTTTAACATAGAGCTAAGTAATTGTTATACAGCACTCGGTGAAATAGACTTAGATATCAACGAAATGTGGGACTCACAGAGCAAAATACTAATGACAGCAGCAGAAGCAAGTGCTGGACTGAAGAAAATGGAAAAACGAGCTTGGATCTCAGACACCACATGGAAATACATCAAAGAAAGAAGAGAAGCGAAGAGAGCCATGACTAATGTAAAGACAGATCTTGGAAAGGTTCTGGCAAAAGCAACATACAAAGAATTAGACAACAAAGTGAAAAGTTCAGCAAGAAGAGATACAAGAGCTTATTTAGACAACTTGGCAGAGAAAGCGGAGACAGCTGCAATTACAGGAGACAGCAGAACTCTTTATACTATACAAAAGATGCTGACAAACACCTATACATCCAGTGGAACACCAATTCTAGACAAATCTGGATTAATGCTAACAACAAGCGCAGACATAAAAGCCCATTGGGCGGAACACTTCAAAAAAATTCTTAACCGTCCACTACCCCACAGTTTAATAGACTTTGAAGCTGAAACACCAGCAGCAGAATTAGATGTAAATTTAGATGACTTCACCTTGAGTGAAATAGAAACCACCTTAAAGCTTATGACCAATAACAAGGCTGCTGGAGAGGATAAATTAACAGCTGAGATCCTCAAGGCAATTGATAGCCATAATCTAATACATCTCCAAAAAATGTTCAACATCATTTGGAAAACAGAGAAGACGCCTCATAAATGGAAAAAAGGAATCATTGTTAAGATCCCAAAAAAGGGCAATCTTAGAGATTGTAACAACTGGAGAGGCGTGACACTTTTGTCAGTTGCCTCAAAGTTATTCTGCAAAATCATCCTAAATAGAATAAAGGATTCAATAGACACAGTAATGCGTGAAGAACAGGCTGGGTTTAGAAAAGGGAGAAGCTGTCTTGACCACATTTTCACTCTACGACTTATATTGGAGGAACACATTGAAAAGCAAAAACCTTTTGTACTTAACTTCATCGACTTCAAAAAAGCATTTGATAGTATTCATAGAGATTCTTTGTGGAAAATTCTGAAGCAATATGGTTTACCATCAAAAATCATAAATATTATCAAAGACATGTATGATGGTTACACATGTGCAGTTCGAAAAGAGGAAGGACTGAGCGAATGTTTCCCAATAGAAACTGGGGTTAAACAAGGATGTATTTTATCGCCCTTGTTATTTGGAATTGTTATGGACTTCATAATGAAGAAATGCTGCACTGGTAATAAAGGCATCGAATGGATACAAGGAGACCATTTGGAGGACCTGGACTTTGCTGATGACATAGTTCTCATCAGCAGTCAGATAAAAATGATGCAGGAAAACACAAATGAACTATCATCAATAGCCAGCAAAATTGGGCTTGAGGTCAATCATGAAAAGACTAAAGTCATGAAAAGTTTAATTCCAACAAGTGACAAAATATACATGGAAAACAAACCAGTAGAAGAGATCGATCACTTTATCTATCTTGGAAGTCACATTGATCGAGAAGGGGATACGAGCAAAGAAATTAGAATCAGAATGGCTAAAGCAGCAATGTCTTTCAGAAGCCTTGAAAAGTTGTGGAAATCAAAACTCATCAGCACAAACACAAAACTTAGGCTATTCAAATCAAATGTACTATCAACCCTTACGTATGCGTGTGAAAGCTGGAAAACAACAAGAGATATAGAAACAAAGTTGAACGCATTCGAAAATAAATGTCTAAGGAAAATACTTGGTATAGCATGGAACGAATTCAAAACAAATGAGGAAATTAGAGAAATCGCCAATCAACCACTAATATCTTCAGTAATAAAGAAAAGACGATGGTCATACGTTGGACATGTGATGAGAAGAGACAATAACCGAATAGCAAAGCAAGCCCTCATATGGGAAACAACAGGTAAAAGAAAAAGAGGAAGACCCAGGGAGACACTGAGAAGAACATTGATGAGAGAGGCAAGAGCAGCAGGAATCGGCTCCCTCAATGAGATAGAACTGCTTGCACAGAACAGAGACAGATGGCGAGATTTGATAAAATATCTTTAAAAGAAAACTGCTAGAACAAAAATTCATATAGGAGAAGGTGTATCTTGGTCTACGCCCTATGGGCCGGTTACGGCTCGAAAGGTCAATAGATAGATAGATAGATATGTGCCTACTACAGTGAGAACATGCATGTACTTTTTGCTGGTCTCTTAATGAAGATGATCTTGTAGGGAATTTGACTTGTGGAACGATCATTGGCAGCAACATACCCCCAGTCATGAGGGTTGATGCACCAGCACCAACATACCCCCAGTCATTAGGGTTGATGCACCAGACTGAGTGATTAACAGAACATTCTCCCAGTCACGATGGTTGATGTTTCAAAATGAAAATTATGCCAGTCATGAGGGTTGATGTTCCAGCAGCAACATTCTCCCAGTAATGAGTGTTGATTCACCAGCAGCAACATTCTCCCAGTCATGAGTGTTGATTCACCAGCAGCAACATTCTTCCAGTAATGAGTGTTGATTCACCAGCAGCAACATTCTCCCAGTCATGAGTGTTGATTCACCAGCAGCAACATTCTCCCAGTCATGAGTGTTGATTCACCAGCAGCAACATTCTCCCAGTAATGAGTGTTGATTCACCAGCAGCAACATTCTCCCAGTCATGAGTGTTGATTCACCAGCAGCAACATTCTCCCAGTCATGAGTGTTGATTCACCAGCAGCAACATTCTCCCAGTCATGAGTGTTGATTCACCAGCAGCAACATTCTCCCAGTCATGTGAGTTGATTCACCAGCAGCAACATTCTCCCAGTCATGAGGGTTGATGTTCCAGCAGCAACATTCTCCCAGTAATGAGTGTTGATTCACCAGCAGCAAAATTCTCCCAGTCATGAGTGTTGATTCACCAGCAGCAACATTCTCCCAGTCATGAGTGTTGATTCACCAGCAGCAACATTCTCCCAGTCATGAGTGTTGATTCACCAGCAGCAACATTCTCCCAGTCATGTGAGTTGATTCACCAGCAGCAACATTCTCCCAGTCATGAGTGTTGATTCACCAGCAGCAACATTCTCCCAGTCATGTGAGTTGATGCCACTGTACATTAGTGACACATTTAATGACATTCCTGGGAACTTGAAATTTGTCCAGATGTAAAAGTAAACCATGAAGGAAAATCAGATGAAGTAAATAAGGGTAGTATATCTATAAACTTGCATAGATTAGAAAGAGACACACAGAAACAAATTAGAACCACAATAACAAAGTCTACATTGACATTAAGAAAAGATGTAAATCAAAATTCATGTAAAGCACAAAAACATAGCATAGTTATGCATGTGAGAGCTGTAAAACAATGGAAGAAATATAATCAAGAGAAGAAGGTGGTCATATTTTGACCATGTGATGAGAAGAGATAACTAAGAGAATCTCAAAGCAAGCCCTTACCATACCATGAACCGCAAATCGTGGCTTTTGTAGCCAGCATGCCAATCCCAATATTAGCGAGTTTGGCCTTTAATTTATACAATTATTTCCGTTATAACCCTATCATTCTCTTATTAGATACTTGTCCAACTTTGTCAATAAATGGTCCCCACAAAATGAATGTTTTAGATCAATGATTCTAGTGTGTGTTATTGCACATTAAACAGAAACATTTGGGGAAAACGACCACAGCGTGTTAAACCCCTTGGCTAAATGTAAACCAGAGGGTAAAAGGAAAAGAGTGAGAGACACTGAAAAAGAACACTGATTCAAGAGGCAATGACAGCAGTCATTCGAGGAGAGGAGCTCTCTTGCTGTGGTTGAGAAGCTTGTCCAGAACAGGGATGTGAGGCAAGACATGTCCAGCTTCTGATACCCACTGCTTCCATTTCTTGCTGATACTTGTAGTCCACAATGTGTTGCTAGAATGCCCCCTTTCTATCTATTGAATTGTTGTCAGTTTCTTAAACACACATTCAATCAAATTTAGGCTTCAAAAGCATGAATAGGTAAGTCTAATCTCACTGAAGTCTTGGACTCTGCCATAGTGAGATCTGTCAAGTTAAAACCAAAGTTGAATGAAGTTAGTCCAATCTGACTGAAGTCTTGGACCCTGCCATAGTGAGATCTGTCAAGTTAAAACCAAAGTTGAATGAAGTTAGTCCAATCTCACTGAAGTCTTGGACCCTGCCTTGATGAAAGCTGTCCTGTTGAAATCAAAGATAAATGAAGTTAAGTCCAATCTCAGTGAAATCTTGGACCCTGCCTTGGTCAGAGCTTGCAAATTGAAACCAAAGATAAATGAAGTAAGTCCACTAATCATTACAGGTATCATCTCTCCCAGAGCACTCCCATTATTTGATACATAATAGACCTCAATGAAACATTTGTGACAGAACATCTTATCCTTTCTTCAGATGCTGGGTCAGACAGAAGGCCATCAGCCCAAGCTTCTTCAAGCTGTAAACAAAAGATTGCTGATGTAAACAGTCAGATGAAGAGAAATGCTGATCAGAGAGCCACTTGCCTCAGTTTGATAACAACCACTGGAAACTGTGTGCAAGGATTGACACCGAAACCTGTCAGTCAAACTAGTCTTGGCCTCATGAACATGAAAGGTGGATTTGTTGCCAGTGGAGCAGCCACTGACATGTGGAGCAAGGGTGGTAACAATAACAGAAGGTCTGGCTACTACAACCAAAGTGTGCTGAGTAATGGTTCCAGGCAAGGTCATAGAGGGAACATACCAACATCACATGGGGCCATACCACTGGCTAGTGGTAGCAGGAGACAGCCAAACATTGTTGCAACCACATCAACCATAAAGGGAAACATGGTTACCACTGCAGGTTTTATTGCCAACCACAATATGTCCAGCGCTAAGACTAGCTCCTCAGGAAGTTCTACTGAAGCTACAAGCTCAGTTACTACTGACAACAAAAGCAGCAAGTATGAGTTACCTGGTCACTGGAACACATCATCCACTAGTTCACAGGCCCACAGGAATGTGCAAACAGGTGGCTCTCACTTCAGAACACAGTTTAACAAGAGCAGGTAGTGAAGTTGTGTTGTGTGGAAGTCACAGTCTAACAGAAGCAGGTAAAGTTGTGTTGTGTGGAAGACAGTCTAACAGAAGCAGGTAAAGTTGTGTTGTGTGGAAGTCACAGTCTAACAGAAGCAGGTAAAGTTGTGTTGTGTGGAAGACACAGTCTAACAGAAGCAGGTAAAGTTGTGTTGTGTGGAAGACACAGTCTAACAGAAGCAGGTAAAGTTGTGTTGTGTGGAAGACACAGTCTAACAGAAGCAGGTAAAGTTGTGTTGTGTGGAAGTCACAGTCTAACAGAAGCAGGTAAAGTTGTGTTGTGTGGAAGACACAGTCTAACAGAAGCAGGTAAAGTTGTGTTGTGTGGAAGTCACAGTCTAACAGAAGCAGGTAAAGTTGTGTTGTGTGGAAGACAGTCTAACAGAAGCAGGTAAAGTTGTGTTGTGTGAAAGTCACAGTCTAACAGAAGCAGGTAAAGTTGTGTTGTGTGGAAGACAGTCTAACAGAAGCAGGTAAAGTTGTGTTGTGTGGAAGACGGTCTAACAGAAGCAGGTAAAGTTGTGTTGTGTGGAAGACAGTCTAACAGAAGCAGGTAAAGTTGTGTTGTGTGGAAGACGGTCTAACAGAAGCAGGTAAAGTTGTGTTGTGTGGAAGACAGTCTAACAGAAGCAGGTAAAGTTGTGTTGTGTGGAAGTCACAGTCTAACAGAAGCAGGTAAAGTTGTGTTGTGTGGAAGACACAGTCTAACAGAAGCAGGTAAAGTTGTGTTGTGTGGAAGTCACAGTCTAACAGAAGCAGGTAAAGTTGTGTTGTGTGGAAGACAGTCTAACAGAAGCAGGTAAAGTTGTGTTGTGTGGAAGTCACAGTCTAACAGAAGCAGGTAAAGTTGTGTTGTGTGGAAGACAGTCTAACAGAAGCAGGTAAAGTTGTGTTGTGTGGAAGACAGTCTAACAGAAGCAGGTAAAGTTGTGTTGTGTGGAAGACGGTCTAACAGAAGCAGGTAAAGTTGTGTTGTGTGGAAGACAGTCTAACAGAAGCAGGTAAAGTTGTGTTGTGTGGAAGACGGTCTAACAGAAGCAGGTAAAGTTGTGTTGTGTGGAAGACAGTCTAACAGAAGCAGGTAAAGTTGTGTTGTGTGGAAGACAGTCTAACAGAAGCAGGTAAAGTTGTGTTGTGTGGAAGTCACAGTCTAACAGAAGCAGGTAAAGTTATGTTGTGTGGAAGTCACAGTCTAACAGAAGCAGGTAAAGTTGTGTTGTGTGGAAGACAGTCTAACAGAAGCAGGTAAAGTTCTGTTGTGTGGAAGACGGTCTAACAGAAGCAGGTAAAGTTGTGTTGTGTGGAAGACAGTCTAACAGAAGCAGGTAAAGTTGTGTTGTGTGGAAGACAGTCTAACAGAAGCAGGTAAAGTTATGTTGTGTGGAAGACAGTCAAACAGAAGCAGGTAAAGTTATGTTGTGTGGAAGACAGTCTAACAGAAGCAGGTAAAGTTATGTTGTGTGGAAGACAGTCTAACAGAAGCAGGTAAAGTTATGTTGTGTGGAAGACGGTCTAACAGAAGCAGGTAAAGTTATGTTGTGTGGAAGACAGTCTAACAGAAGCAGGTAAAGTTGTGTTGTGTGGAAGACGGTCTAACAGAAGCAGGTAAAGTTGTGTTGTGTGGAAGATGGTCTAACAGAAGCAGGTAAAGTTATGTTGTGTGGAAGACAGTCTAACAGAAGCAGGTAAAGTTATGTTGTGTGGAAGACAGTCTAACAGAAGCAGGTAAAGTTGTGTTGTGTGGAAGACAGTCTAACAGAAGCAGGTAAAGTTATGTTGTGTGGAAGACGGTCTAACAGAAGCAGGTAAAGTTGTGTTGTGTGGAAGACGGTCTAACAGAAGCAGGTAAAGTTATGTTGTGTGGAAGACACAGTCTAACAGAAGCAGGTAAAGTTATGTTGTGTGGAAGACAGTCTAACAGAAGCAGGTAAAGTTGTGTTGTGTGGAAGACGGTCTAACAGAAGCAGGTAAAGTTGTGTTGTGTGGAAGACAGTCTAACAGAAGCAGGTAAAGTTGTGTTGTGTGGAAGACAGTCTAACAGAAGCAGGTAAAGTTGTGTTGTGTGGAAGACACAGTCTTACAATATAAGATGTAACAATATATTCAACAGCCTGCAGCGAACAACAATTATGTAATATCAGCATCCTATATCATACAATAATTATATATTATCCAGTAGCCTGTATTCTACGCTAATTATGTATCATTCAGCAGCCTGTAACATACACTAATTATGTATCATTCAGCAGCCTGTAACATACACTAATTATGTATCATTCAGCAGCATGTAACATACACTAATTATGTATCATTCAGCACAGGGACTGTCTACCTCGTACTGTAAGGAGGGTTGTGCATGGGACTGTCTATCTTATACTATAAGGAGGGTTCATCATGGGACTGTCTATCTTGTACTGTAAGGAGGGTTGGTCATGGGACTGTCTATCTCATACTGTAAGGAGGGTTTGTCATGGGACTGTCTATCTCATACTGTAAGGAGGGTTTGTCATGGGACTGTCTATCTCATACTGTAAGGAGGGTATGTCAGGGGACTGTCTATCTCATACTGTAAGGATGGTTGGTCATGGGACTGTCTATCTTGTACTGTAAGGAGGGTTGGTCATGGACCTGGTTATCTCATACTGTAAGGAGGATTGGTCATGGGACTGTCTCTACTGTAAGGAGGGTTGGTCATGGACCTGGTTATCTCATACTGTAAGGAGTGTTGTGCATGGGACTGTCTATCTCATACTGTAAGGAGGGTTGGTCATGGGACTGTCTATCTCATACTGTAAGGAGAGTTGTGCATGGGTCTGTCTTATCTCATACTGTAAGGAGGGTTGGTCATGGGACTGTCTATCTCATACTGTAAGGAGGGTTGGTCATGGGACTGTCTATCTCATACTGTAAAGATGTTGGTCATAGGACTGTATATCTCATACTGTAAGGAGGGTTATTCATGGGACTGTCTATCTCGTACTGTAAGGAGGGTTGGTCATGGGACTGTCTATCTCGTACTGTAAGGAGGGTTGTGCATGGGACTGGCTATCTCATACTGTAAGGAGGGTTTGTTATAGGACTGTCTATCTCATACTGTAAGGAGGGTTGGTCATGGGACTGTCTATCTTGTACTGTAAGGAGAGTTGTGCATGGGTCTGTCTATCTCATACTGTAAGGAGGGTTGGTCATGGGACTGTTTATCTTGTACTGTAAGGAGGGTTGGTCATGGGACTGTCTATCTTGTACTGTAAGGAGGGTTTGTCATCAGACTGTCTATCTTGTACTTTAAGGAGGTTTGGTCATGGGACTGTCTATCTCATACTGTAAGGAGGGTTGTACATGGGACTGTCTATCTCATACTGTAAGAGGGTTTATCATGGGACTGTCTATCTTGGACTGTAAGGAGGGTTTGTCATAGGACTGTCTATCTCATACTGTAAGGAGGGTTGGTCATGGGACTGTCTATCTTGTACTGTAAGGAGGGTTGGTCATGGGACTGTCTATCTCATACTGTAAGGAGGGTTTGTCATAGGACTGTCTATCTTGTACTGTAAGGAGGGTTTATCATGGGACTGTCTATCTCATACTGTAAGGAGGGTTTGTCATAGGACTGTCTATCTCATACTGTAAGGAGGGTTGGTCATGGGACTGTCTATCTTGTACTGTAAGGAGGGTTGGTCATGGGACTGTCTATCTCATACTGTAAGGAGGGTTGGTCATGGGACTGTCTATCGCATACTGTAAGGAGGGTTGGTCATGGGGCTGTCTATCTCATACTGTAAAGAGGGTTAGTCATGGAACTGGTTATCTCGTACTGTAAAAATAAGCCACAAAAACTTCAAAAACATGGACAAGTGAAAAAAGAAAAGAAAAATGTAAATTTGCCATCCTGTAAAGATAAGAGCATTCTGTCTAAGAGATGTATGGAGCAATGAGGAAAAAGCTGCAAGGAGTCCAGGTTGACGACTCATCTTTTTGCATACCAGAAAATCACCTGAAATGTACGCACCCTAAATGAGCAAAGGAAGGCTCCACAAATAACAGCAGAAATGGCAAACTACAAAATAGATATTCTAGGAATGTACAAAACAAAATGTTTAGGAGCTGAAAGGATAAAACTAAATACAGAAGAGATGATTTTATCATCAGGACACCAGGAACCTGGAGAACAACATAGTTAAGGGTAGCTATAATGTTATCAAGGGAAGCACAGAAAACACTGATAGAATGGGAAGCAGTAGGGCCAAGATTAATAAGAGCAACATTTAAATCAACAAAAAATAAAATAAAAATACACATTATCCAATGCTTTGCACCAACCAATAATAAGAATGATTTAGTTAAAGATGAATTCTATAAACAGTTGCAATGTCAGATGGATGAAAGATGAGCCACGAATATTATAATCTTGATGGGAGATCTAAATGTAAAAGTAGGATCAGACAACCAAGGCTTTGAAGAGATCATGGAAAAACATGGACTTGGAAAAATTAATAAGAATGGAGAAATATTTGTGAACTTTTGTAAAAAAAAAAAAAAAAAGTAAAGAGCCCTGTTACGCCAAGTGGCGTATAGGGAATATGGTGTTTGTGACCATAAATTGTACAGACCTTCAGCACATGTTTTTTGGGGTAATGTGGCCGGTATTATGCCTGTGCCACTTTACTTTCCCAGAAAAAAGCCGGTACCCATTTAAGGTTGGGTGAACCCAGAAGCCATCAGTTGGGATTGAACCCTAATCTCTTGTCCTTTGTAGTCCGGTTCACTAACCACTGAGCTATCATGGCTCCCTGTGAACTTCTGTGCTCTTAATAAAATGAGCCTAGGAGGAAGAATATTCCAACACAAAAGAATACATAAAGCTACATGGGTGTCACCAGATCATAGAACAGAGAATAAAATTGACCACATATGTATTAATAACAAGTTTAAGTCATCCTTACAGGATGTAAAGGTTTATAGAGGAGCAGATGTAGCTTCTGATCATCATCTTCTGATAGCCAAACTTAAACTGAAAAGGTATACTACAACGCATAAGGATAGACAGTATTTCAATGTAGGGTTTCTTAAAGAGCAAGGAATTAAAGATAGATTTGCAGTCACAATATCAAACAAATACAGTCCTCCAACAACTAGAAAATACAATAAATATAGAAGATCATTGGAAACAAGAAAAGGATATATGCAAGGAGACGTGAAGAAACCCTTGGTAAAAGAGAATGCCAGAATAAGGCATGGATGACAGCAGAGATCCTGGAGAAAATTAAAGAAAGAAAGAACAAGAAAGCAGACATAAATGAAAGCAAAACAAGAAGTAATAAAGCCAAGACACAGGAAACTTACACAGAGATAAACAAAGAAGTGAGAAGATGCATTAAAAGGGATAAGATGAAATATACAGATGAACTAGCTAAAGAGGCAAAGGAAGCAGCAAATAAAGGAAATGTGACAGAACTGTACAACAGCACAAAGAAATTAAGTGGAAAATACAAACAGATCAATGTCTTTATTAAAGAAAAGAAAGGGGGAAAAAAAAGATAAAAAAGGAAACCTTTTTAGTAATATAAGGGAACAAATGAAGAGTTGGAAGGAACACTTTGAAGAACTCTTGAACAGACTCAACCCAAACAACCCTCCAGATATACTACCAGCATAAGAAGAGTTACACATTAACTGTGGAAAGCCAAGCAAGGAAGAATTAATGAAAGCTATCAAGCTATTAAAAAGTGGTAAAGCCACAGGACCAGATGAAATTTCTTCATAAGCCATCAAAGCAGATATTAACACCTCTGCCAAGATGTCACATAATCTACTAGATAAAATTTGGGAGAGGGAAGAAATACCTAAAGACTGGACTGGAAAGAAGGTTATATGATCAAACTAACAAAGAAAGGAAGTTTACAGGGGTGCACAAATTATAGGGGAATTATGCTACTATTAGTGCCAGGAAAAATATTAAGCAGAATCATTCTGCAGAGACTAAAAGAGGCCATAGAGAAACATTTGAGAGATGAACAAGCAGGTTTTAGGAAGAACGGATCATGTGCTGATCAAATAACTACTCTACGTATAATAGTTGAACAAAGCCTAGAACTACAGTCCCCACTTTATATTGGATTCATAGATTACGAAAAGGCATTTGATAGTTTAGACAGAGGAATGCTTTGGAAGTTGCTGAGTCATTACGGAATCCCCACAAAGTTGATTAACTTGATAAAAACAATGTATGAAGGAACAAAATGTAGTGTGGTGCATGAAGGATAGCTTACAGAAGCATTTGAAATAAGAACAGGAGTAAGGCAGGGATGCCTTCTATCTCCATTTCTCTTTCTGCTGGTCATAGAATGGATTATGAAAATAACTCAGAACATCAGAAATGGAATCCAGTGGTCACTGACCAAGCAAACTTGATGATTTAGTCTTTGCTGATGACATAGCTCTCCTATCACACAGCCATCAACAGATGCAGGATAAAATGAGCATACTTGATGAGAGATCACAACAGCTAGGACTGAAAATAAAGATAAGATGAAAATTATAAGAATTAATACAGCTGGCAATACCCAAATAAAATTAGGAGAAATACCTCTACCAGACGTGCAAACTTACATATATCTAGGCAGTAAAATAGACAAAGAGGGAGGAACAGAGAATGATAAACTATCAAACGATATCATTAGTAGAAATTCTGCATTTGTCTAGGCTACCGCCGTTGTAATATGACACTCTCCCAGGTTCTGTAATTTAATGCACATAACTTCTTGCACTTCGCATGCAATCACACACAATAATATAACTGCTGTATCAGTCTGTATATTCTTAACCTTGATTTTCTGAAGCACTGATCTCTTGAGAGGCCCAGGCCTATATCTAAACATCTCCCCTTGAAATAAATCTTCTGAATATTTCTTGACTAAAACATTACTGAACGTTTCTCTAAGTCTCAAATCCCAAGTCAAGTCCTCAACTGTCTCTCTGAATCGAATCATCTTCTCCATGTTATGTTTTCTTCTTTCTTTAGTGTATTCTTGATGGTCATCATCTCACTGTCCTCCTGAATGCTAACAAATGCTTCCTTTATAGTCTAGACCCAAAATTGGCCGATGCGTTGTTTGTTTCTGTCCAATTTGGTTTCCGCCATATTTCTTGTCTAGTTCATCTTATTAGCTTTGGAGATAGGCTAGCTTAATGGGTTTCCACCATCTTCCATTAATCGCATGAAAACAGTTAACTTCAAAGGCAAGTGCAAATGAATTTTTTGGTAGGTTGCTTACGAGTTGCGCAACTTATATCTAATCTCACTGCAAAGAAAATATCTTATCTGTTAACTTTTCTTTCACTTCCTGCCTTATCAGCAACTTGTATCATTATAACACATCTTGTTTATTAAAGCTGCGTCTAAAATACATGGTTGCTGGAAAAGTTTATGTCTATCAAACAATATCCAATAAGAGTATTAAGACTGGCTTATCAACAACGATAGTGTAATACTATGAGAAATAATACACTAATAGTGTATCATCCAGCAGTTTGTATCATGAGTTGCCTACAACAGTGAGAGTTAACTCAAAACCAACAATCTTTGTCTCAGTTCAGCTCAGTGGACGCATGTACAACAACAGACCAACAGCAAGCCTGATCATGGAGACACTGTCCTTAAGGATGAGTTCATTGAACAGACAAACCGTCACCAGGTACTGAGTGTTTCTGTTATCAGGTCACTAATTGTCATCTGTAAATATTACAGTAACCAAGTACTGAATGTCTTTGCTATCAGGTCAGAGAGTGTCTTTGCTACCAGGTCACTGGACTGTCTCCCTCGAATCTCCTCTCACATACCTCCTTTCTCTCCCCTCTATCAAATCTGACACAGCTATCTCATTTCACACACCTCCACTTCCTCTCTTATTCCTCTTACACACCTTTTCCTCTCACACACCTCCTCTATCTCCGCTCATAGACCTTCACTCCTCATCTATCTCATCTCAAACACCCCTTCGATCTCCACACATGCTTCTGCTATTTCCTCTCACACACCCTCTTTCTCTTCACAAAAATCTATCTCCTCTTATACACACCTCTATCTTCTTTTACACACTTCCTTTGTCTATTCTAAAACATCATCTTGATCTCCTCTAAAACCCCCTTTATCTCCTCTCACACACCTCCTCTTACACACATCTTTATCTCCTCTCACACACCTCCTATATCCCATCTCACACACCTCTATCTATTCTTACACACACCTCTATCTCCTCTCACACACCTCCTATATCCCCTCTCACACACCTCTATCTATTCTTACACACACCTCTATCTCCTCTTACACACCTCCTATATCCCCTCTCACACACCTCTATCTATTCTTACACACCCCTCTATCTCCTCTTACACACACCTCTATCTCCTCTTACACACCTCCTATATCCCCTCT
The DNA here is from genome assembly GCA_032433765.1 of Megaustenia siamemsis. NCBI lineage: Eukaryota > Metazoa > Mollusca > Gastropoda > Stylommatophora > Ariophantidae > Megaustenia > Megaustenia siamemsis. The sequence goes on along the minus strand of JAVIAB010000008.1, from coordinate 837,649 downwards.
CACACACCTCTATCTATTCTTACACACACCTCTATCTCCTCTTACACACCCCTCTATCTCCTCTTACACACCTCCTATATCCCCTCTCACACACCTCTATCTATTCTTACACACACCTCTATCTCCTCTTACACACCTCCTATATCCCCTCTCACACATCTCTATCTATTCTTACACACCCCTCTATCTCCTCTTACACACCTCCTCTTACACATATCTTTATCTCCTCTCACACACCTCCTATATCCCCTCTCACACATCTCTATCTATTCTTACACACCCCTCTATCTCCTCTTACACATCTCTATCTATTCTTACACACCCCTCTATCTCCTCTTACACATCTCTATCTATTCTTACACACCCCTCTATCTCCTCTCACACATCTCTATCTATTCTTACACACCCCTCTATCTCCTCTTACACACCCCTCTATCTCCTCTTACACACCCCTCTATCTCCTCTTACACATCCCTCTATCTCCTCTTACACACCCCTCTATCTCCTCTTACACACCCCTCTATCTCCTCTTACACATCCCTCTATCTCCTCTCACACACCCCTCTATCTCCTCTCACACACCTCCTCTATCTATTATTATATACCCCTCTATCTCCTCTTACACACCCCTCTATCTCCTCTTACACACCCCTCTATCTCCTCTTACACACCCCTCTATCTCCTCTCACACACCTCCTCTATCTATTATTATATACCCCTCTATCTCCTCTTACACACCCCTCTATCTCCTCTTACACACCTCTATCTCCTCTTACACACCCCTCTATCTCCTCTTACACACCCCTCTATCTCCTCTCACACACCCCTCTATCTCCTCTCACACACCCTCTATCTCCTCTTACACACCCCTCTATCTCCTCTCACACACCTCCTCTATCTATTATTATATACCCCTCTATCTCCTCTTACACACCCCTCTATCTCCTCTTACACACCTCTATCTCCTCTTACACACCCCTCTATCTCCTCTTACACACCTCTATCTCCTCTTACACACCCCTCTATCTCCTCTCACACACCTCCTCTATCTATTATTATATACCCCTCTATCTCCTCTTACACACCCCTCTATCTCCTCTTACACACCTCTATCTCCTCTCACACACCTCCTCTATCTATTATTATATACCCCTCTATCTCCTCTTACACACCCCTCTATCTCCTCTCACACACCTCCTCTATCTATTATTATATACCCCTCTATCTCCTCTTACACACCCCTCTATCTCCTCTTATACACATCTCAATCTCCTCTTACACACCCCTCTATCTCCTCTTACACATCCCTCTATCTCCTCTGACACACCCCTCTATCCCATCTAAAAAAAATCTCCTCTATCTCCTCTCACACACCTCCTCTATCTTATCTAAAAAAAACCTCCTCTATCTCCTCTCAAGCACCTACTTTTATCTCCTCTTAAACACCTACTTTTATCTCCTCTCAAACACCTATTTTGATCTCCTCTCAAACACCTACTTTTATGTCCTCTCAAACACCTACTTTTATGTCCTCTCAAACACCTACTTTTATTTCCTCTCAAACACCTACTTTTATCTCCTCTCAAACACCTACTTTTATCTCCTCTCAAACACCTACTTTTAACTCCTCTCAAACACCTACTTTTATCTCCTCTCAAACACCTACTTTTATCTCCTCTCAAACACCTACTCTTATCTCCTCTCAAACACCTACTCTTATCTCCTCTCAAACACCTACTCTTATCTCCTCTCAAACACCTACTCTTATCTCCTTTTACACACACTTTTATCTCCTCTCAAGTGCCTCCACTATCTCCTCTTATGTACTGCCTGCATCACTTCTCACACACCCCCACTATCTCATCTTACGCACCCCCTCTATCTCTTCTCAGACACCTCAACTATCTCTTCTCACACACCCCTCCATCTCCTCTCACACACCACCTCTATTTATTATTATATACCCCTCTATCTCCTCTTACACATCCCTCTATCTCCTCTTACACATCCCTCTATCTCCTCTTACATACCCCTCTATCTCCTCTTACACATCCCTCTATCTCCTCTTACATACCCCTCTATCTCCTCTTACATACCCCTCTATCTCATCTCACCCCATCATTCTTCTCTCACAAACCCCCTCTATCTCCTCTTATATACCCCTCTATCTCCTCTTACATACCCCTCTATCTCCTCTTACATACCCCTCTATCTCATCTCACCCCATCATTCTTCTCTCACAAACCCCCTCTATCTCCTCTCAAACACCTCATCACTCTCCCCCTCTTATATTGCAGACAACCAACAGTTCTACCCGTGAACTCTGCTCTCTTCACATTTGGACATGCACTATTGCCATGCTGAGGTCATGGTCGGCCAGGAGAGTCCGTTTATCTATGGTCATGTTTGAGGTCTATGGTAGGCTCTGTGAGACATGTCTCGCTGAATATTAATTGTGACATGTTGTCTCGCTGAATGTTAATTGTGACATGTTGTCTCGCTGAATGTTAATTGTGACATGTTGTCTCGCTGAATGTTAATTGTGACATGTTGTCTCGCTGAATGTTAATTGTGACATGTTGTCTCACTGAATGTTAATTGTGACATGTTGTCTCACTGAATGTTAATTGTGACATGTTGTCTCACTGAATGTTAATTGTGACATGTTGTCTCGCTGAATGTTAATTTTGACATGTTGTCTCGCTGAATGTTAATTTTGACATGTTGTATCACTGAATGTTAATTGTGACATGTTGTCTCACTGAATGTTAATTGTGATATGTTGTCTCGCTGAATGTTAATTGTGACATGTTGACTCGCTGAATGTTAATTGTGACGTGTTGTCTCGCTGAATGTTAATTATGATGTATTGTCTCGCTGAATGTTAATTGTGACGTATCGTCTCGCTGAATGTTAATTGTGACATGTCTCGCTGAATGTTAATTGTGACATATCATCTCGCTGAATGTTAATTGTGACATGTTGTCTCGCTGAATGTTAATTGTGACATGTTGTCTCGCTGAATGTTAATTCTGACATGTATCATCTGTTACAGATTGTCTTGTTGGCTACATGTTTTCTCATCTGTTACAGATTGTCTTGTTGGCTACATGTTGTCTCATCTGTTACAGATTGTCTTGTTGGCTACATGTTGTCTCATCTGTTACAGATTGTCTTGTTGGCTACATGTTGTCTCATCTGTTACAGATTGTCTTGTTGGCTACATGTTGTCTCATCTGTTACAGATTGTCTTGTTGGCTACATGTTGTCTCTTCTGTTACAGATTGTCTTGTTGGCTACATGTTGTCTCATCTGTTACAGATTGTCTTGTTGGCTACATGTTGTCTCATCTGTTACAAATTGTCTTGTTCGCTACATGTTGTCTCATCTGTTACAGATTGTCTTGTTGGCTACATGTTGTCTCATCTGTTACAGATTGTCTTGTTGGCTACATGTTGTCTCATCTGTTACAGATTGTCTTGCTGGCTACATGTTGTCTCATCTGTTACAGATTGTCTTGTTGGCTACATGTTGTCTCATCTGTTACAGATTGTCTTGTTGGCTACATGTTGTCTCATCTGCTACAAATTGTCTTGTTGGCTACATGTTGTCTCACCTGTTACAGATTGTCTTGTTGGCTACATGTTGTCTCATCTGTTACAGATTGTCTTGTTGGCTACATATTGTCTCATCTGTTACAAATTGTCTTGTTGGCTACATGTTGTCTCATCTGTTACAGATTGTCTTGTTGGCTACATGTTGTCTCATTATAGCAGTGTTATTATTTTGTCTGCTGACTTGACTTGTCTATGATTCCTGGCTGCTGACTTAGCTGTTTGTCCTTGACAGTGAGCTATGACATGAGAAGATTACTCTCACAATACATCACATTAAGATTAGTACATTCAATGGAATTGATAACTCACAATGTTTGGATCAACATCAGTCTTTATTCTGATGTCTACAAGTCTGGATGTAACAAATCACACAGCAATAGAATCATATCCATGCTATACTACATTAGAATTGTGTGGGTCTGCTTAATCAGTCGACGGTGTATATGCGGTCACGCTGTGTCATACCTAACTTCTCTGAATGTTCTTGTGTTCTATCATATCTAACTTGACACTTGCTTGCACAACTCAATTATCAATATCCTTAGGGATTCTGTAGACAACTCTTCTCTGCTTTATAATAACTCCATGGTTCTGGAATTCACTGATAGCTTCTAGATCTCCCCCTGACTCTATTACTATTCTAATGGTTCTACAATTTTGCTGATAACTTCTACTTCCTCTCTAACTACCTACATTCCTCCGCCTTGAGGCAGGTTCCTAAATCAGTCTAACTTGACATCTTCCTGGTGTGTCCTATACGCTTCAAAGGAGTAACTGAAGAGTCTCCAGAAAATCTCTGCTTGGCATATTTGTTGCCAATTAGGCTCCTCCTATATCTTGAGCTTTCTGGGTATCTGGCATGGTCAGTCCTGGGAACTCTGCCTTACAATCCTAGGACACTCGTCCCATTTACTGATTGCTTGTCAATCGCCAATCATTTAATGAAAAGTCTTGACAAACATCTGTCAATCACTCCTCTCAGTTACTCCATAAAACAAAGCTGTCCTTGATCTTTCCTGACTACCCAGATTCTCTTGTAGAAATCTTTTGATCTCGTTCACACTTGCTGGCGTCAGAAATCTTCATGTCTACCGCAGCTGGACATCAGAGGATGTCCTTGGCCATTCGGTCTTTTACATCAAACTAGCCCGCCCTCCTGAAAAATCTATGCTTCTTACTGTTAGTTATGTCTTCTGCCTATGTTCGTGGAATGCTAACGAGACCTCCGTCTCCCTCCTTCAGACAAGGTTACATTAACTTCCTAAGCTGGTTATCTCCAAATATTTCAGTCCATCTAGTGATCTCTCTATCAAAATGTGCAGACATAAGTGGAATCACCGTCCATTGATAGTTAACTTCTTGATCTCTTCGACTCTTCTTGTTTCTTGTTTTATTCCTTTCCTGTTTTATCCCTTCATATTGCTGACATCTAACTAACATCTCTAAAACAGTTTGTGGAACGAAGCTAAGAACAAGAGAAGGGAAAAGAGCACCCGTGGTGGAACGAAACAATCAGAGAAGCAATTAAAGAAAAGAAGAAACTGTTTAAAAATTGGAGGGAGAACAAGAACCAAGAAAAATATGAAAGATATGCCTTAGTTCGAAAAAGAGTTAAAATGCTGATCAAAGAAGCTAAGCAAAGGAATTGGACAGAATTCGGACTAAACATGAGCAGGGACTTCAAGACAGCCACAAGAGATTTCTACAAAGCAGTAAAAGCCACAAGAGCGAGAAAAGAAAACCATGATCCTACTGAGCTGATAAATGACAAAGACGGACAACCAATATCAAACAACCAATGTATGCAACAGAGATGGAAAGAATATTTTGAAGACCTGTTAAACATACCAACTACCAACAAGACAACAAAAACCACACTAGAACTCACAAATACTGAACCCAACATCATGAAAGAGGAAATAGAAGAAGTAATCAAATATGCACCAAGAAATAAAGCACCAGGGACAGATAACATTCCAATAGAAATAATAGCAGCAGCGGGAGAAACAGGAATGCAATGGCTGCACAGAATATTTAATGCAGCATGGCACCAACAACAAGCCCCAGAAGACTGGCAACAGGCAATCATCATACCAATATGGAAAAAGAAAGGTAGCAAAAGAGACTGCAATCAATATAGAGGTATATCTCTGCTCAGCCATGTAGGAAAGCTATACGCCAAAATCTTGGAAAAAAGACTGAGACCAATAATAGAACTACAGTTAAGCGATTCTCAAATGGGGTTCCGAAAAAACAGAGGATGTACCGACGCACTATTCACACTAAAACAGCTTGCAGAAAAAACGACAGAACACAACCAAAACTTATACATAGCCTTCATTGACCAGGAAAAAGCATTCGACAGAGTAAACAGAGAACAACTGTGGGAGATACTAACAACATACGGAGTAAGCCAACATCTAACCAACATTATTAAAAGTCTCTACGCCAACAGCAGCTGCAGGGTCAGAACAGCAACAGGCTACACAGACCACTTCGAAGTTAGATCAGGTGTAAGACAGGGGTGCGTACTATCCCCCCTACTGTTTATTACATACATGGACCATATATGCAAGCTAGCCAACCCATCAGAGACAGAGGAGATCAACGAGCTTCTATTTGCAGACGACCAGGCACTAATACATGAAACAATAGAAGACCTACAAGAACACTTAAACAAACTCAACATCTTAGGAACAAAATACAACATGAAAATCAACATCAACAAAACAGAAGTCATGAATGTCGCCAAAAATAAACAGAACATCAACATAACTATAGAAGGCAGACAACTAAAACAAGTAGAGGAATTCAAATACCTAGGAAGTCTAATGACAAACGACAATTCCCAAACAGCAGAGATAGAATCAAGATGCAACAAAGCTTGTCAAATCATCGGACAGTTATCACCACTATTGTCCAACAAGGAAATAACTCTGGAGGCAAAACGAGCACTCTACAATACAATCTTCATTCCAACGTTGTGCTACCAATGCCAGACCTGGACTCTAGATGCAAGAACAATAAGAAAAATAACCTCTACAGAGATGAAATGTGTTAGACGAATGACAGGAAACAGTCTGAGAGATAAGATCAGAAATGTAGAACTGAGAAAAAAGCTAGGAATAGCCCCAGCCATAGAATATATAAGGAAACAACAAATAAAATGGTTCGGCCACGTGACAAGGCAGAAAGAACAAAACACAACACAACGAGCCTTCAACAAACGTTGTGAGAACAACAGACCCAAGAGTCGACCACGAAAAAGATGGATCGATGGAATATTAGAAGCACTAGGAAACATAACAGCAGCAGAGGCGAACAGAAGAGCAAAAGACCGCAAATTATATCTCCCCTCGACGCTGAAAGGCAGATGAGGAAGGAAAGAAGAAGAGAAAGAAGAAGAATATTGCTGACACTATTACATCATTTGTTACTGATTGTCTCACTGATTTGTAATTGTAACAAGATGTCTCATTTGTTGCAGACTGTCTCATTGATTGTACATTGTATTAGTTTGTCTTACCAAGTACAGATGGTATCATGTCTTACTGACTGTATGCTATCTCATTGGTTGCAGATCATTACATATTGTCTTACTCTCTGCTGATTAACTTGTTCTACAAAACTGTCTGTTGATTAACTCGTTCTACAAAATTGTCTGCTGATTCACTCATTGTTCTACAAAACTGTCTGTTAATTCACTCATTTTCTACAAAACTGTCTGTTGATTAACTCGTTCTACAAAACTGTCTGCTGATTCACTCATTGTTCTACAAAACTGTCTGTTGATTAACTCGTTCTACAAAACTGTCTGTTAATTCACTCATTGTTCTACAAAACTGTCTGCTAATTCACTCATTGTTCTACAAAACTGTCTGTTGATTAACTCATTGTTCTACAAAACTGTCTGTTAATTCACTCATTGTTCTACAAAACTGTCTGTTGATTAACTCATTGTTCTACAAAACTGTCTGTTAATTCACTCATCGTTCTACAAAACTGTCTGTTGATTAACTCATTGTTCTACAAGAAAGAATAATTGTATGTGGAGACTTTAACAGCCATTCACAGAGCTGGGGCTATGAAGATATGGACAAGAGAGGTGAAGAACTTGAAAACTGGCAGGATGACAATGGGCTTATACTATTAAACCAGGCAACAGATCCACCAACATTCTATTCCAGATCATGGCATACCACATCTACACCAGACCTTGCTTTCCATTCACCAGACCTGGATTGGAATATCACACGTATTGTGGGGAAACAACTTGGAGGCAGCGACCACCGACCAGTCTTTTTAGTGGTGCAAAATAAGGCCATCAGGGAGAGCAGCACTCTCTCCAGTTGGAATTACAAAAAGGCAGACTGGAAAATGTATCAACACTACACCAGTGTACTGACTAAAGATATAAATACAGACAGAGACATAAACAAAATAGTTGATGAATTCAGTAGACTAATAATACAAGCTGCCAGTGAAACAATACCTAGAGGGGCACGGAAACACTACAAACCATACTGGAGTAGTGAACTAGAACAACTGCACAATGACATGGAAATATCTCGAAAACAAGCAGAAAATAACCCCTGCCAGGAACACCACAATAACTATCAACATGCTAAAGCCAAATTTCAATGGGCTAAACTACAAGTCAGACGGAGAAGCTGGAAAGAGAAAACAGAGTCCTTGAATCTCGAACGAGACACAAGAAAAGTGTGGAAGCTTGTAAAACAGCTGAATGATGAGGGTACAGAAAGGAACACCAAAATTACACTGAAGAAGGATGGAAACATCCTAACAGGTAAGCATGCAGCAAATCACTTTGCAGACTCCTTTGCAAATGACAACAATATTGAAATTAGCCTAGAGAAACGTCAAGAGACCCGTCTAAAACAACAAAATGCAAGACAAGAAGAGACCGCACATGAAGTCATGGAAATACCCATTACAGAAAGAGAGCTAGAGCTGGCAGTATCCAAATTAAAAATGAAAAAGTCACCAGGTAGTGATGAAGTGTCTAATGAAATGATTAAGAACTTGGGAACTGCAGCTAAAGCAAAACTACTGCAGATCTACAACATTTGCTGGATCACAGGTAGAGTGCCACAGGCATGGAGAGAAGCAATTATGATACCATTACTAAAGCCAGGAAAAGATGGTTCAATGGCATCCAGCTATAGACCAATCAGCCTTACAAGCTGTTTGTGCAAAACAATGGAACGTATAATCAATCTCAGACTGCAGTGGTACCTGGAAAGTGAAAATCTCCTTGTCCCACAACAAGCAGGCTTTAGACAGTGTTACTCTACCAAAGATCAGGCAACCTATCTTTCCCAGGAAATTGAGGATGTGTTTCAAGAAAAGAAACTGGTACTAGCAGCATGGATAGACCTAAAGAAAGCATTTGATAAGGTATGGAAGGAAGGGCTTTTGAAGAAACTGAGAAATTATGGAGTAAATGGCAGGATGTACAAATGGGTCAAAGCATAACAGGAGAGCCAGAGTGCAACTGGATGGTCTTAAGAGTAAGAAGGTCTTACTGCGCCAGGGCGTTCCACAAGGAGGGGTACTATCTCCAACACTTTTTCTGATCTACATCAATGACCTAGTTACTGAACTATCATATGGCATCAAAGTGGCAATGTATGCAGATGACTTGGTAATGTGGTGCACAGAAGAGTATGCAACAGTGGCCTCCAAATTGTTACAAAGAGCTATGAATGCACTGAATTCATGGACAACTAGATGGTGTATCAGCATCAATACAGACAAATGCAGTACTACACTTTTCACTCTCTCCCCAAAACAAAAAGCAGGAGCCATCTACATAAACAATGAGTCTGTGAAAGAAGACATACAAGCTACGTATCTTGGAGTTACATTTGATAACAAACTATCTTGGAAACAGCAGATAAATAAGGCAACCCAAAAAGCAAGGAGGAAATTGGCTATTCTAAGAAAATTGTGTGGAACCACATGGGGTGCGAGTAGGAAAATACTCAGTAAAGTTTACCAACAGAGTATACACCCAAATTTAGAATATGGATCATCTGCATGGTGCTCAGCATCAAACACTACACTGCAAGAACTGGATAAAGTACAAAACCAGGCACTTAGGGTCATCACAGGAGCAATGAAATCAACACCAATATTGGAGATGGGTAAATTGTGGAGGATACCAGCACTGAGAGAACGGAGGGGCACAAAGGTGCTGATACAGGCAGAAAAATTTGCTTGCATGCCGAGACATCCAATGAAGGACCGATTCCAAAATCTTGCATTGGGATGACTTAAGAGAAGCAGTTTTATCCACCAAGCCAAGCGTATTAGTAAACAAACACCAGACATGCCAAGAGTTGTTAACCCCCTACTGCCCATACCAGAACAGACTCGCTGGACAGAGGAATCAGGATTATCAGTTCAAATACGGACAGAAGTGAAAGGAATAGTTGACAAAGAGGAACAGAACAGTCTACAGCGAAAAACAATAACTCTCAGTTTCCTGGATGAAGAATACCCACAAGATCTATGGATTCGTGTGTACACAGATGGATCAGCACAGAATGCTGTAAAAAATGGGGGAGCAGGTGCATATATAGAGTACCCAAATAACACTAGGGATATGAATAATATATCAACAGGGAAATATTGTCACAATTATGATGCAGAAATTCAAGCAATAAAGTTGGCAATAGAAAAACTGCTGAACAGTAATCTTAGCCCGCAGCCTGTAGTGTTTTTAACAGATGCAAGATTAGTGCTCCAAGCACTGGAATCCAGAAAATTACCACATCTGCAGACCTTATTGACTGAACTCTGCAAGCACCACAGGGTTGCACTGCAGTGGATCCCATCTCACTGTGGAATACCAGGAAATGAGAAAGCAGATCAGTTGACAAAGGAAGGTTCAACAGGCACACAACTAGATACACCAGTTACATACCATCATAAGAAACAGATAATCAAATCAATCAGAGGACCACAAGCCCCAAATCAGGATGCCTTTCATAATATGAATAGATATGAACAAGTTATCATTATATGCCTCAGAACAGAACACAATCGACTCCATAGTCACATGTATACAAAATTCAAGATCAGCACCTCAACTACTTGTACATGTGGACAGGCGCCCCAGACTGCTGAACACGTACTTCAAGACTGCACTGAATATAGTAGACTGAGGAAAATCCATTGGCCCATAGATACAACACTACAGACAAAACTATATGGGCCACTGCAAGAATTACAAAAGACAGTAAAATTTATACAGGAAACGACATTGCAGATATAGACAATACTTCAGGTGAACGAAAGATAGATAGATAGATTGTTCTACAAAACTGTCTGTTAATTAACTCATTGTTCTACAAAACTGTCTGTTAATTAACTCATTGTTCTACAAAATTGTCTGTTAATTAACTCATTGTTCTACAAAACTGTCTATTAATTAACTCATTGTTCTACAAAACTGTCTGTTAATTAACTCATTGTTCTACAAAATTGTCTGCTGATTAACTCGAACTACAAAATTGTCTGCAGATTAATTCATTGTTCTACAAAATTGTCTGCTGATTAACTCATTGTTCTACAAAACTGTCTGTTGATTAACTGGTTCTACAAAGCTGTCTGTTAATTATCTCATTTTCTACAAAACTGTCTGCTGATTAAATCATTGTTCTACAAAGCTTTTTGTCTAATGATAGAATGAGTGTTAAAAAGAAAATGGACATTGAAACTGTATGTAATGAAAAATTGACATTGAAATTGTGGGTAATGAGAAAATGGACAATGAAGCTGTGGGTAATGAGAAAATGGATAATGAAACTGTGGGTAATGAGAAAATTGACAATGAAACTGTGGGTAATGAGAAAATGGACAATGAAACTGTGGGTAATGAGAAAATGGACAATTAAACTGTGGGTAATGAGAAAATGGATGTGAAACTGTGGGTAATGAGAAAATGGACAATGAAACTGTGGGTAATGAGAAAATGGATGTTGAAACTGTGGGTAATGAGAAAATGGACATTGAGAAATAAGGTAATAGGAGGAATTGATAATGATCCTGATTAATGAATCTGATGGATGGTGTGACTTCTGTTAATGGAAGAAAATATAATGAGAGGTTGGAAATCAATAATGTGATGAAGAATAATAAGGCTGATGTTAATGTGATTGTGGGTAGTGAAGCTGTTGGTAATGGGAGAGTTGGTAATAAGACTATTGGTAATGTGAGTGTTAGTAATGAGATTGTTAATATGATGGTTGCTAATGAAGCACTCTGGTAATGTAAGTGTTAGTAATGAGATTGTTAATATGATGGTTGCTAATGAAGCACTCTGGTAATGTAAGTGTTAGTAATGAGATTGTTAATATGATGGTTGCTAATGAAGCACTCTGGTAATGTAAGTGTTAGTAATGAGATTGTTGATATGATGGTTGCTAATGAAACACTCTGGTAATGTAAGTGTTAGTAATGAGATTGTTGATATGATGGTTGCTAATGAAGCACTCTGGTAATGTAAGTGTTAGTAATGAGATTGTTGATATGATGGTTGCTAATGAAGCACTCTGGTAATGTAAGTGTTAGTAATGAGATTGTTGATATGATGGTTGCTAATGAAGCACTCTGGTAATGTAAGTGTTAGTAATGAGATTGTTGATATGATGGTTGCTAATGAAGCACTCTGGTAATGTAAGTGTTAGTAATGAGATTGTTGATATGATGGTTGCTAATGAAGCACTCTGGTAATGTAAGTGTTAGTAATGAGATTGTTGATATGATGGTTGCTAATGAAGCACTCTGGTAATGTAAGTGTTAGTAATGAGATTGTTGATATGATGGTTGCTAATGAAGCACTCTGGTAATGTAAGTGTTAGTAATGAGATTGTTAATATGATGGTTGCTAATGAAGCACTCTGGTAATGTAAGTGTTAGTAATGAGATTGTTGATATGATGGTTGCTAATGAAGCACTCTGATAATGTAAGTGTTAGTAATGAGATTGGTAATATGATGGTTGCTAATGAAGCACTCTGGTAATGTAAGTGTTAGTAATGAGGTTGTTGATATGATGGTTGCTAATGAAGCACTCTGGTAATGCAAGTGTTAGTAATGAGATTGTTGATATGATGGTTGCTAATGAAGCACTCTGGTAATGCAAGTGTTAGTAATGAGGTTGTTGATATGATGGTTGCTAATGAAGCACTCTGGTAATGTAAGTGTTAGTAATGAGATTGTTGATATGATGGTTGCTAATGAAGCACTCTGGTAATGTAAGTGTTAGTAATGAGATTGTTGATATGATGGTTGCTAATGAAGCACTCTGGTAATGTAAGTGTTAGTAATGAGATTGTTGATATGATGGTTGCTAATGAAACACTCTGGTAATGTAAGTGTTAGTAATGAGATTGTTGATATGATGGTTGCTAATGAAGCACTCTGGTAATGTAAGTGTTAGTAATGAGATTGTTGATATGATGGTTGCTAATGAAGCACTCTGGTAATGTAAGTGTTAGTAATGAGATTGTTGATATGATGGTTGCTAATGAAGCACTCTGGTAATGTAAGTGTTAGTAATGAGATTGTTGATATGATGGTTGCTAATGAAGCACTCTGGTAATGTAAGTGTTAGTAATGAGATTGTTGATATGATGGTTGCTAATGAAGCATTCTGGTAATGTAAGTGTTAGTAATGAGATTGTTGATATGATGGTTGCTAATGAAGCACTCTGGTAATGTAAGTGTTAGTAATGAGATTGTTGATATGATGGTTGCTAATGAAGCACTCTGGTAATGTAAGTGTTAGTAATGAGATTGTTGATATGATGGTTGCTAATGAAGCACTCTGGTAATGTAAGTGTTAGTAATGAGATTGTTGATATGATGGTTGCTAATGAAGCACTCTGGTAATGTAAGTGTTAGTAATGAGATTGTTGATATGATGGTTGCTAATGAAGCACTCTGGCAATGTAAGTGTTAGTAATGAGATTGTTAATATGATGGTTGCTAATGAAGCACTCTGGCAATGTAAGTGTTAGTAATGAGATTGTTGATATGATGGTTGCTAATGAAGCACTCTGGTAATGTAAGTGTTAGTAATGAGATTGTTGATATGATGGTTGCTAATGAAGCACTCTGGTAATGTAAGTGTTAGTAATGAGATTGTTGATATGATGGTTGCTAATGAAGCACTCTGGTAATGTAAGTGTTAGTAATGAGATTGTTAATATGATGGTTGCTAATGAAGCACTCTGGTAATGTAAGTGTTAGTAATGAGATTGTTAATATGATGGTTGCTAATGAAGCACTCTGGTAATGTAAGTGTTAGTAATGAGATTGTTAATATGATGGTTGCTAATGAAGCACTCTGGTAATGTAAGTGTTAGTAATGAGATTGTTAATATGATGGTTGCTAATGAAGCACTCTGGTAATGTAAGTGTTAGTAATGAGATTGTTAATATGATGGTTGCTAATGAAGCACTCTGGTAATGTAAGTGTTAGTAATGAGATTGTTAATATGATGGTTGCTAATGAAGCACTCTGGTAATGTAAGTGTTAGTAATGAGATTGTTAATATGATGGTTGCTAATGAAGCACTCTGGTAATGTAAGTGTTAGTAATGAGATTGTTAATATGATGGTTGCTAATGAAGCACTCTGGTAATGTAAGTGTTAGTAATGAGATTGTTAATATGATGGTTGCTAATGAAGCACTCTGGTAATGTAAGTGTTAGTAATGCAATTGTTGGTAATATGATGTTGATATATATAGTCAGGAGAATGAAGCACTCTGGTAATGTAAGTGTTAGTAATGAGATTGTTGATAATATGATGGTTGGTAATGAAGCACTCTGATAAGGTGAGTGTTAGTAATGAGATTGTTGATAATATGATGGTTGGTAATGAAGCATTCTGATAAGGTGATGGATGGTAATGAAATTTAGTAATGTAAGGATTTGGTAAAGATAGTTGGTAATGTGAGGGTAAATAGTGATACAGTTGGTAATATGAAGGTCTGTAATGATACAGTTGGTAATGTGAGGGTAGGTAGTGATACTGTTGGTAATGCGAGGGTAGATAATGATACTGTTGGTAATGCAAGGGTAGGTAATGAATGATACTGTTACTAATATGAGGGTAGGTAATGATACTGTTAATAATGTGGGTAGGTAATGATACAGTTAATAGTGTGAGGGTAGGTAATGATACAGTTAATAATGTGAGGGTAGGTAATGATACTGTTAATAATGTGAGAGTAGGTAATGATACAGTTTGGTAATTGAGAGTAGGTAATGATACAGATGGTAATGATGTAGTTAATAATGTGAGGGTAGGTAATGATACAGTTGGTAATGTGAAGGTAGATAATAATACAGTAAGCAATGATAAAGTTAATGTGAGAGAAGGTAATGATACTGTTGGTAATGTGATGGCAGGTAATGATGTAGTTAATAATGTGATGGTAGGTAATGATGTAGTTAATAATGTGATGGTAGGTAATGATGTATTTAATAATGTGAAGGTAGGTAATGATGTAGTTAATGATGTGAAGGTAGGCAATGATGTAGTTAATAATGTGATGGTGGGTAATGATGTAGTTAATAATGTGATGGTATATAATGATGTAGTTAATAATGTGATGGTAGGTAATGATGTAGTTAATAATATGATGATAGGTAATGATGTAGTTAATAATGTGAGGGTAGCTAATGATACCGTTGGTAATGTGAGGGTAGGTAATGATACAGCTGGTAATGTGAGGGTAGGTAATGATACAGTTGGTAATGTGAGGGTAGGTAATGATATAGTTGGTAATGTGAGAGTAAATAATGATAAAGTTAATAAAGTGAGGGTGTACCCTTTCTCGAAACGTCATGGCCCACGGCACCATTTTGTGCCCTTTCTTGAAACGTGTTTTCACGAAACGTTATGAAAGAGGTCCACTTTGTATTGTACCTTTTACTTTTCTTCCTTGTTTCATAAGTCTTCTTCGTCTATCTTGTATATTTCAGATCTGAACCGACACTTCCGACCTTCTATCGACCTTCATGTTGACCGTTAATCTTTGTATTCTATATCTTACGTGCCATTTCACTAACAAACGAAACGAGCGTTCAATTGATGAACGTATGACAGCTGATAACAACGTCACAAAACAACTTCATGATTTTAATCGATTAGCAGCCTTTTAATACACTAGTA
Organism: Megaustenia siamemsis; assembly: GCA_032433765.1. Lineage (NCBI taxonomy): Eukaryota > Metazoa > Mollusca > Gastropoda > Stylommatophora > Ariophantidae > Megaustenia > Megaustenia siamemsis. The sequence continues at coordinate 821,820 of JAVIAB010000008.1, read as the reverse complement.
AACTAATACATGTCTGTCTGTCAGTTCAGTTCATCGTTCTATTTACACTCCATTCATTCTCTGCTACATCTATCCTCTTCTATCTTATTATTTTCTATTCTGACTCAGCATCAACCTATGTGAGACCATTCCCCGTTGAACGGCCTCTCCTTACTCTAACTATTCCTTGAAAACTAATTCATATGAGACCGTTCCTCATCGAACGGCCTCTCCTTACTCTAACTATTTCTATTGCCGGCTCTATTGTCACTATTCTTCCATTTCCTAAATGCCTATTGCTGAATTCATCTGTTCATCTCCACTACCGATCCATCCTGTCCTCTGGTTCCTCCTCTACTTGGTTATGCTTGGTGTTCCATCGCGGCTGCTCTCTTCTCTTAGGTTCTCCGAATGCCCATCCGCTTTCTATCTTCGTTGTCGATCTGTCCTCCACGGCTACCAATCTCTAACTGACTATCTTCGTTGTCCATCTGTACTCCACGGCTACCAATCTCTAACTGACTATCTTCGTTGTCCATCTGTACTCCACGGCTACCAATCTCTAACTGACTATCTTCGTTGTCGATCTGTACTCCACGACTACCAATCTCTAACTGACTATCTTCGTTGTCGATCTGTACTCCACGACTACCAATCTCTAACTGACTATCTTCGTTGTCGATCTGTACTCCACGGCTACCAATCTCTAACTGACTATCTTCGTTGTCCATCTGTACTCCACGGCTACCAATCTCTAACTGACTATCTTCGTTGTCGATCTGTACTCCACGACTACCAATCTCTAACTGACTATCTTCGTTGTCGATCTGTACTCCACGGCTACCAATCTCTAACTGACTATCTTCGTTGTCGATCTGTACTCCACGGCTACCAATCTCTAACTGACTATCTTCGTTGTCCATCTGTACTCCATGGCTACCAATCTCTAACTGACTATCTTCGTTGTCGATCTGTACTCCATGGCTACCAATCTCTAACTGACTATCTTCGTTGTCGATCTGTACTCCACGGCTACCAATCTCTAACTGACTATCTTCGTTGTCGATCTGTACTCCATGGCTACCAATCTCTAACTGACTATCTTCGTTGTCGATCTGTACTCCACGACTACCAATCTCTAACTGACTATCTTCGTTGTCGATCTGTACTCCACGGCTACCAATCTCTAACTGACTATCTTCGTTGTCGATCTGTACCCCATGGCTACCAATCTCTAACTGACTATCTTCGTTGTCGATCTGTACTCCACGACTACCAATCTCTAACTGACTATCTTCGTTGTCGATCTGTACTCCATGGCTACCAATCTCTAACTGACTATCTTCGTTGTCCATCTGTACTCCACGGCTACCAATCTCTAACTGACTATCTTCGTTGTCCATCTGTACTCCACGGCTACCAATCTCTAACTGACTATCTTCATTGTCTATCTGTACTCCACGGCTACCAATCTCTAACTGACTATCTTCGTTGTCCCCTCACAACCGTCTCTCTATCCCTACGTCATAAGTTTTATTTTTTTTCGTCATTTCTCCTTCAGTGTACATTTGTGCCTAACTTTTCTACTTCCCCATCTCCTGGTGTGCAATTCCCCCGCCATACATTCCCCGAAATTATATACACTCAACTATACATTCCCCGCTATTATACAATCAGCTATACATTCCCTGCTATAAGGGTAGGTAATGATACTGTTGGTAATGTGAGAGTAAATAATGATAAAGTTAATAATGTGAGGGTTAATTAGACTGAGCTTTTGGAGAATACAAACATTGTGGATATTGGGTAGTAAGACATCTTGTCTGTGATGTAGGTGTGATTAACTCGGCCCTCCTTGTCTGAGATGTCAGTGTGACTGACTCGGCTCTTGTTGTCTGATGTCGGTGTGATTGACTCGGCTCTGGTTGTCTGTGATGTTAGTGTGACTGACTCGGCTCTGGTTGTTTGTGATGTTAGTGTGACTGACTCGGCTCTGGTTTTCTGTGATGTTAGTGTGACTGACTCGGCTCTGGTTGTCTGTGATGTTAGTGTGACTGACTCGGCTCTGGTTGTCTGTGATGTTAGTATGACCGACTCGGCTCTGGTTGTCTGTGATGTTAGTGTGACCGACTCGGCTCTGATTGTCTGTGATGTTAGTGTGACCGACTCGGCTCTGGTTGTCTGTAATGTTAGTGTGACCGACTCGGCTCTGATTGTCTGTGATGTTAGTGTGACCGACTCGGCTCTGGTTGTCTGTAATGTAGGTGTTACTGACTCATCTCTGGTTGTCTTTAATGTTGGTGTGACTGACTCATCTCTGGTTGTCTTTAATGTAGGTGTGACGGACTCAGCTCCGGTTGTCTTTAATGTAGGTGTGACGGACTCAGCTCCGGTTGTCTTTAATGTAGGTGTGACGGACTCAGCTCCGGTTGTCTTTAATGTAGGTGTGACGGACTCAGCTCTGGTTGTCTTTAATGTAGGTGTGACTGACTCAGCTCTGGTTGTCTTTAATGTAGGTGTGACTGACTCAGCTCTGGTTGTCTTTAATCTAGGTGTGACTGACTCAGCTCCGGTTGTCTTTAATGTAGGTGTGACTGACTCAGCTCCGGTTGTCTTTATTGTAGGTGTGACTGACTCAGCTCCGGTTGTCTTTAATGTAGGTGTGACTGACTCAGCTCCGGTTGTCTTTAATGTAGGTGTGACTGACTCAGCTCCAGTTGTCTTTAATGTAGGTGTGACGGACTCAGCTCTGGTTGTCTTTAATGTAGGTGTGACGGACTCAGCTCTGGTTGTCTTTAATGTAGGTGTGACTGACTCAGCTCTGGTTGTCTTTAATGTAGGTGTGACTGACTCAGCTCTGGTTGTCTTTAATGTAGGTGTGACTGACTCGGCTCTGGTTGTCTTTAATGTAGGTGTGACTGACTCGGCTCTGGTTGTCTTTATTGTAGGTGTGACTGACTCGGCTCTGGTTGTCTTTATTGTAGGTGGGACTGACTCAGCTCTGGTTGTCTTTAATGTAGGTGTGACTGACTCAGCTCTGGTTGTCTTTATTGTAGGTGTGACTGACTCAGCTCTGGTTGTCTTTAATGTAGGTGTGACTGACTCAGCTCCGGTTGTCTTTAATGTAGGTGTGACTGACTCAGCTCCGGTTGTCTTTAATGTAGGTGTGACGGACTCAGCCCTTGTCAGAGACCGCTCAGGAACAGGAAAGGAGTTTGTTCTCAGAGATGACACCTCCACAGTCACCTGTGTCTTCTATGAAATAGTAAGTGTTACTGATTTGTTCTGTGAGCTGATGCTAATTTGTGTTTGTGTTGTGTAAACTAGTGTGTATCTCTTCTGTAATGCAACATCTGTTTCTTTTGTAAGTTTGTATGTGTTTCTGTGTTTTGTGTAAGCTCATTGTGTGTGTGTATGTGTGCATGCTTGTGTGTGTGTATGCCTCTGTATACATGTTTGTGCTTTATCTTTGCATGTGCGTGGAAGACAATATGGCAGGACATGGTGTTAAACTCACAAATGCTAGCTCAATTGTGTATAACAAGTATACAATCCATGCTCCATAGTTCACAGCTCAGGTGAGCCTTGTATAACAAGTATACAATCCAACCTCCATAGTTCACAGCTCAGGTGAGCCTTGTATAACAAGTATACAATCTATGCTCCATAGTTCACAGCTCAGGTGAGCCTTGTATAACAAGTATACAATCCATGCTCCATAGTTCACAGCTCAGACGAGCCTTGTATAACAAGTATACAATCCATGCTCCATAGTTCACAGCTCAGGTGAGCCTTGTATAACAAGTATACAATACATGCTACATAGTTCACAGTGCAGACGAGCCTTGTATAACAAGCATACAATCCATGCTACATAGTTCACAGTACAGACGAGCCTTGTATAACAAACATACAATCCATGCTACATAGTTCACAGTACAGACGAGCCTTGTATAACAAGCATACAATCCATGCTACATAGTTCACAGCTAAAACAGGCTCAACATGGGCATAGCTGGTTAGACTAACGTCTGCCACGGACACCATGAACTTTCAGATGGGAGTGAGTCATACAATACCAAACATACCAGATTGATTGTCACATTAACATACCACATTGTCACACTAAAATACCACATTGCCACACTAAAATACCACATTGTCACACTAAAATACATTATCACACTAAAGTACCACATTGATTGTCACACTAACATACCATATTGTCATACTAAAAATACCACATTGATCGCCACACTAAAATACAGCATTGATCGTCACACTAAAATACAGCATTGATCGTCACACTAAAATACCACATTGATCGTCACACTAAAATACTGCATTGATTGCCACACTAAAATACCACATTGATTGCCACACTAAAGTACCACATTGATCGTCACACTAAAATACTGCATTGATCGTCACACTAAAATACCGCATTGATCGTCACACTAAAATATCACATTGATCATCACACTAAAATACCGCATTGATTGCCACACTAAAATGCCAGATTGATTGTCACACCAAAATGCCAAATTGATTGTCACACTAAAATGCCAAATTGATTGTCACACTAAAATGCCAAATTGATTGTCACACTAACATGTGTGATTGATTGCCACACTAAAATACCAGATTGATTGTCACACTAATATAGCAGATTGATTGTTACACCAAAATGCCAGATTGATTGTCACACTAAAATGCGTGATTGTTTGTCACACCAAAATACCACATTGATTGTCACACTAAATTACCAGATTGTCACATTAAAATACTGTACTGTCAGCACTGATGTAGAAACTTTGGAGCCACATAGAGCAGCATGATTAGTTAAGATTGTTGAGCTGATGGCAGTCTACAAGATTTAGTGAATACAGTTTGTCAATCTGAAATGATCACATGGCAAGTCAAATTTAACAGCATCCTCCTCAGCATGCCAACAATCAGCACACCCATGACCTATTGTCTTCATCTCCACAGTCAAGTGTCACTTGTGACAGGCTGGACTTCCTCACATTGATGGACAAACAATATGTTGTGTGACTTCTGTATGATAATATGCCGATATGTCTTATGTGCTAATGGTGTTTGCCTTGCATGCTCCTAAGAATATCATGTTTGTAATTATCAAAGTAACTGCCACATTAAATGTTTGTGTCTATACAGTGGGCTGTATCTTCTCTACAGTTTACATATAGTTCATTTTTTTCTCTAAAGTGGTTTATCTTATCTACAGTTTACAAAGAAATCATTTTTCTCTAAAGTGGTTTATCTTCTCTACATGTTTACAAAGAAATCATTTTTCTCTAAAGCGATTTATCTTCTCTACAGTTTACAAATAAATCATTTTTCTCTAAAGCGATTTATCTTCTCTACAGTTTACAAAGAATTTTTCTCTAAAGCGATTTATCTTCTCTACAGTTTACAAAGAAATCATTTTTCTCTAAAGTGGTTTATCTTCTCTACAGTTTACAAAGAAATCATTTTTCTCTAAAGCGATTTATCTTCTCTACAGTTTACAAATAAATCATTTTTCTCTAAAGCGATTTATCTTCTCTACAGTTTACAAAGAAATCATTTTTCTCTAAAGTGGTTTGTGTCTTGTACAAAGTTAAAATACTTGTTCTATAGGAAGAGTTGAGTACTTGATGAATAAGTTTGGGAAAGTAAATAGCACCTAGTAACCGTGTGTTACCGGGGCCTCATTATGTGGGAAGTAAAGAATAGTGACACTGTGACCTTCCAGGCATGTCATAAGAGGCGACTAAGGGGGTTGATTGATAGCTTGACAAGCTGTCATTGTAAAAAGCATTGTTATGGAAACGGAACCATAGATTTTAGAAGCAGTGATCTCTGCAATATGTGCCATTTTGGCATGCAAGGTTTCTGCTTTTGAGATTGTAGTTCTGCCCTATGTGCCGTCTTCGGCTCGAAAGGACAATAGATAGATAGATAGAAGAACAATGAACCACTAACCTCCAAATGAAAGCATAGTCCCACACAAACATGAACACATCCACACAAACACATTCACAAGAACATTTGAACACACCCACTCAAAATCATCCACACAAGCACATGAACACACCCACAAAAACACATGCACACAAACACATGCACTCACACACCCATTCAAGCAGATAAACACCCACACAAAACCAGCAGCTACACAATACACTAATTGCTGTTATGTTTCAGGATCGTGAGATACCCCGGCTAGTTCGTGGTCAAATGTGCAGGTCAGTATAAAAGTTGACAAGTTCTGGGGCATCTGTGTTCTCCACTACAGTTGTAGATTAGGGGAGGGGTATCTGTGTTCTCTACTACAGTTGTAGATTATTGGTGGGGTATCTGTGGTGTCACTTGCAGTAGTTGTATTAGGGTTGGACGTCTCATAAATTAAATTGCAGTGTCACTTTGATATTTGAATCATCTGCTCAGCTGTGAGTGTCATGAGATAAGTCAATGTTAGGTATGAGGTTGAGCTGTGAGTGTCATGAGATAAGTCAATGTTAGGTATGGAGTTGAGCTGTGAGTGTCTTGAGATAAGTCACTGTTAGGTATGGAGTTGAGCTGTGAGTGTCTTGAGATAAGTCACTGTTAGGTATGAGGTTGAGCTGTGAGTGTGATGAGATAAGTCAATGTTAGGTATGAGGTTGAGCTGTGAGTGTAATCTACCATTGGCCATAAGATGTGATCTGTCCCCAGAGTTGTGGGCTCCATGCTCGACCAGCTGGATGTGCTGCGGGCAGTGTCTGTGAGGTGCACCCAGGTTGATGAGAGGATGGTCTGTCAGGCAGCTACAAGGCTCTCACAGGCTGAGATGGACAAGCTGATCACTTGAGTATGTCTGTCCTAGACTGTCAGTCATGAGTCAATGATCTTGTGAAAATAATGACTGTCAGTAATAGGTCACTGATCTTGTGAAAGTAATGACTGCTAGTCATTGTTTGCTGATCCTGTGGAAGTAATAACTGTCAGTGATAGGGTCACTGATCTTGTGGAAGTTATGACTGTCAGTTATAGGTCACTGATCTTGTGAAAGTAATGACTGCTAGTCATAGTTTGCTGATCCTGTGAAAGTAAGGACTGTCAGTCATGGCTCAATGATATTGTGGAAGTAATGACTGTCAGTAATTGTTTGCTGATCTTGAAGTAATGATTATCAGTCATGTCAGTCAGTTATTAGCCAATGATCTTCTGGAAGTAATGAGTATCAGTCATGCTTTGCTGATCTTGTGAAAATAATGGTTATCAGTCATGTCACTGATCTTGTAGCAGTAATGACAGTCAGTCATGGGCTGCCAATCTTGTAAAAGTAACTGTCAGTCATGCACAATCATAGGCTACCAATCGGGTGGAAATAATGACTGTCAGTTATAGGTTGCCTGATCTTTTGAAATAATGACTGCCAGTTATGGGTCGCTGATCTTGTGGAAATAATGACTGCCAGTCATAGGTTGCTTGATCTTGTAGAAATAATGACTGCCAGTTGTAGGTCACTGATCTTGTAGAAATAATGACTGCCAGTTGTAGGTCACTGATCTTGTAGAAATAATGACTGCCGGTTGTAGGTCACTGATCTTGTAGAAATAATGACTGCCGGTTGTAGGTCACTGATCTTGTATAAATAATGACTGCCAGTTATAGGTTGCCTGATCTTTTGAAATAATGACTGCCAGTTATAGGTTGCTTGATCTTGTGGAAATAATGACTGCCAGTTATAGGTTGCCTGATCTTTTGAAATAATGACTGCCAGTTATAGGTTGCTTGATCTTGTAGAAATAATGACTGCCAGTTATAGGTTGCTTGATCTTGTAGAAATAATGACAGCCAGTTATAGGTTGCTTGATCTTGTGGAAATAATGCCTGCCAGTTATAGGTTGCCTGATCTTTTGAAATAATGACTGCCAGTTATAGGTTGCTTGATCTTGTGGAAATAATGACTGTCAATTATAGGTTGCTTGATATTGTGGAAATAATGACTGCCAGTTATAGGTTGCTTGATCTTGTAGAAATAATGACGGCCAGTTATAGGTTGCTTGATCTTGTAGAAATAATGACTGTCAGTTATAGGTTGCTTGATCTTGTGGAAATAATGACTGTCAGTTATAGGTTGCTTGATATTGTAGAAATAATGACTGCCAGTTATAGGTTGCTTGATATTGTAGAAATAATGACTGCCAGTTATAGGTTGCTTGATCTTGTAGAAATAATGACTGCCAGTTATAGGTCACTGATCTTGTAGAAATAATGACTGCCAGTTATAGGTTGCTTGATCTTGTAGAAATAATGACTGTCAGTTATAGGTTGCTTGATATTGTGGAAATAATGACTGTCAGTTATAGGTTGCTTGATATTGTGGAAATAATGACTGTCAGTTATAGGTTGCTTGATCTTGTGAAAATAATGACTGTCAGTTATAGGTTGCTTGATCTTGTGGAAATAATGACTGCCAGTTATAGGTTGCTTGATCTTGTAGAAATAATGACTGCCAGTTATAGGTTGCTTGATCTTGTAGAAATAATGACTGCCAGTTATAGGTTGCTTGATCTTGTAGAAATAATGACTGTCAGTTATAGGTTGCTTGATCTTGTAGAAATAATGACTGCCAGTTATAGGTTGCTTGATATTGTGGAAATAATGACTGCCAGTTATAGGTTGCTTGATCTTGTAGAAATAATGACTGCCAGTTATAGGTTGCTTGATCTTGTAGAAATAATGACTGCCAGTTATAGGTTGCTTGATCTTGTAGAAATAATGACTGCCAGTTATAGGTTGCTTGATCTTGTAGAAATAATGACTGCCAGTTATAGGTTGCTTGTTCTTGTAGAAATAATGACTGCCAGTTATAGGTTGCTTGATCTTGTGGAAATAATGACTGCCAGTTATAGGTCACTGATCTTGTAGAAATAATGACTGCCAGTATTAGGTTGCTTGCTCTTGTAGAAATAATGACTGCCAGTTATAGGTTGCTTGCTCTTGTAGAAATAATGACTGCCAGTTATAGGTTGCTTGATCTTGTAGTAATAATGACTGCCAGTTATAGGTTGCTTGATCTTGTAGTAATAATGACTGCCAGTTATAGGTCACTGATCTTGTATAAATAATGACTGCCAGTTATAGGACACTGATCTTGTATAAATAATGACTGCCAGTTATAGGTCACTGATCTTGTAGAAATAATGACTGCCAGTTATAGGTCACTGATCTTGTATAAATAATGACTGCCAGTTATAGGTCACTGATCTTGTATAAATAATGACTGCCAGTTATAGGTCACTGATCTTGTATAAATAATGACTGCCAGTTATAGGTCACTGATCTTGCATAAATAATGACTGCCAGTTATAGGTCACTGATCTTGTATAAATAATGACTGCCAGTTATAGGTCACTGATGTTGTGAAAGTAATGACTGAGTTATGGGTCACTGATCTTGTGGAAGTATTGACTGCCAGTTATGGATCACTAATCTTGTGGAAGTAATGACTGCCAGTTATAGGTCACTTTATCTTGTGGAGTTATGACTATGGGTCATTGATATTGTGGAAGTAATGACTGTTAGTAATGGGTCAATGATCTTGTGGAAGTAATGACTGCTAGGTATGGGTTGCTGATCTTGTGAAAGTAAACATTTACAAATGTGATCAAGCTGACAGGGCCAGAGATGAGATGATTGAGAGGATTCTTAATTACATCCACACCAGAGAGATTGGGTTGTGGTGATGTAGGTTTTCTGTTGTTTAGGATATTATAATTGATGTTAGCAGATGTGTTGATATTACAGTTGATGTTAGCAGATGTGTTGATATTCAGTTGATGATAGCAGATTATGATATTACAGTTGATGTTAACAGATGTGTTATTACAGCTGAGGTTAGCAGATGTGTTATTGCAGTTGTTAGCAGATGTGTTGATATTACAGTTGATGTTAGCAGATGATGTGTTGTTAGTGTTGGTTGATTGCATTTATCATAAGCATAACAGTGGTAGGGGAGATTATTGCTGAAGTAAGGGAGAACCATTGTACAGTGTTTGTCAGTTTTGGTGAGGGAATAATATGAGAAATGTAGGGAAATTATTTTAGTTGAGGTGAGGGACTTAAGGGCAACTAGGTAGGATGGTGTGGGGTCATAGATTGGGAATATTGTTATTTTAGATTGGAAGGACTGAAGTGGGTGTATTGTTTTAGACTGGGAGGAATGGAGGTGATTGTTATTTTAGACTGGGAAGGATGGAGGTGATTGTTATTTTAGTTTGGGAAGGATGGAGGTGATTGTTATTTTAGATTGGGAAGGATGGAGTTGATTATTTTATATTGGGAGAGATGGAGGTGATTATTATTTTAGATTGGGAAGTATGGAGGTGATTATTATTTTAGATTGGGAAGGATGGAGGTGATTATTGTTTTAGATTGGGAAGGATGGAGGTGATTATTATTTTAGATTGGGAAGGATGGAGGTGATTATTATTTTAGATTGGGAGAGATGGAGGTGATTATTATTTTAGATTGGGAAGGATGGAGGTGATTATTATTTTAGATTGGGAAGGATGGAGGTGATTATTATTTTAGATTGGGAAGGATGGAGGTGATTATTATTTTAGATTGGGAAGGATGGAGGTGATTATTTTAGATTGGGAAGGATGGTGGTGATTATTTTAGATTGGGAAGGATGGAGGTGATTATTATTTTAGATTGGGAAGGATGGAGGTGATTATTATTTTAGATTGGGAAGGATGGAGGTGATTATTATTTTAGATTGGGAAGGATGGAGGTGATTATTATTTTAGATTGGGAAGGATGGAGGTGATTATTATTTTAGATTGGGAAGGATGGAGGTGATTATTATTTTAGATTGGGAAGGATGGAGGTGATTATTATTTTAGATTGGGAAGGATGGAGGTGATTATTATTTTAGATTGGGAAGGATGGAGGTGATTATTATTTTAGATTGGGAAGGATGGAGGTGATTATTATTTTAGATTGGGAAGGATGGAGGTGATTATTATTTTAGATTGGGAAGGATGGAGGTGATTATTATTTTAGATTGGGAGAGATGGAGGTGATTGTTATTTTAGATTGGGAGAGATGGAGGTGATTATTATTTTAGATTGGGAAGGATGAAGGTGATTATTATTTTAGATGTAGCAAGGGGTAGGGAAAATGTTAGATGAGGGAGTTATAGAATAAGATGAAGGGATGACGATTATAGATAGTGGAGGAAAATTTGTAAGAGCCTTTGAGGGGGTTGAATTGTTGCAGGAGATGGAGTTTATTACATTGTGAGAGCAACAGGTCACTGGGCATGACTTCTTGAAATAGCAAATGATCGCCGTGAAAGTGTCAGGGAAGTGTTGTCGCCCATCCCCATGAGAAATGAAATCTTGATGTTCCACCTTGAGCTGTTATCACTGCTTGACAGCAGCTTCTCATCGAGCTAATGTTAGGTCCATTCTTGGGGCATACCATTCTTCTAGCAGCACTTGTGCTACCCAGTCATGGTTTTCCTGACTGTCTTCCCAGTCTAGAGTAGTTTGGTCTACACCGCTCCATGTGAGAAAGGTCCAGGGAAACAGTGGGCCATGATATGACATCTGTTGTTGAAAGTGGTCCATGACAATACATGGATGAGCATTGAGATACTGCAATATCATGGCTGGTACATTTCTGTTGTTGAAAGTGGTCCATGACAATACATGGATGAGCATTGAGTTACTGCAATATCATGGCTGGTACTTTTCTGTTGTTGAAAGTGGTCCATGACAATACATGGATGAGCATTGAGTTACTGCAATATCATGGCTGGTACATTTCTGTTGTTGAAAGTGGTCCATGACAATACATGGATGAGCATTGAGTTACTGCAATATCATGCCTGTTACATTTCTGTTGTGATATCTCTAATACCCACCAGGCTGCCATTTGATGACTAGGTTCATTGTAGCTGTGTAAGAGCTTCCATCCCAAACCATTACCATCTCGTCTCTCTCTTTAGTACACAATTGTCAGTAAGATGGTCTTGACGCCTGTACACCAAACAATGCCTCACAGACAGTATCTAGACTGCCTCCATTGATGAACAGGCCATACTATCTGGCCAAACATGCTTGTCTATGGTGAACAGACAGGACTGGTGTATGAGGTCACAGATCAGTTGTCACAATGGTACCCCAGGAAATGACATGCAGCATAAGTTCTCACGATAAGTGTCACAATGATGCCCTGGGTGAAATGCAGCCAAAGTTATCACAATGATACCCCAGGAAATGACATGCAGCATAAGTTCTCACAATAAGTGTCACTGCCCTGGGTGAAATGCAGCCAAAGTTATCACAATGGTACCCCAGGAAATGACATGCAGCATAAGTTCTCACGATAAGTGTCACTGCCCTGGGTGAAATGCAGCCAAAGTTATCACAATGATACCCCAGGAATGGGCGAACCTCAGTTGCCTATCTGGAGAAACCACCCAACTGGGCATACAGATGTTCGGACAACCTGTGTTCAATTCCCGCTGAAAACTCTTGTACTTGTGGTTGGGAAACAAATATCCACAGGGGTCGACCCAGCTGCTGGCAGAAATAGGTAACCAGGGTAATACTCTGGGAAGGCGAGGAATGCTGCCTTGCATTGTAAGTTTTGATGCTTGAAGTGACACTATCCAGAAGTCTGAACACATCTGGTTTGGCGGTCGAGCACATGGGTGGAAACTTCACATGCTAAGATGCTGATTCAAGTCTCGTACTTTACCTTACCCCAGGAAATGACACAGCATAAGTTATCACAATGATACCCCAGGAAATGACAGCATAACTTGGCACAATGATACTCCAGGGAAATGACATACAGCATTAAGTTGACTTTTAAAAAAACCTAGATAATGACATGCAGCCAAAATTGTCACAATGATACCCCAGGAAATGACAGCATAACTTGGCACAATGATACTCCAGGGAAATGACATACAGCATTAAGTTGACTTTAAAAAAAACCTAGATAATGACATGCAGCCAAAATTGTCACAATGATACCCCAGGAAATGACAGCATAACTTGGCACAATGATACTCCAGGGAAATGACATACAGCATTAAGTTGACTTTAAAAAAACCTAGATAATGACATGCAGCCAAAATTGTCACAATGATACCCCAGGAAATGACAGCATAACTTGGCACAATGATACTCCAGGGAAATGACATACAGCATTAAGTTGACTTTAAAAAAAAACCTAGATAATGACATGCAGCCAAAATTGTCACAATGATACCCCAGGAAATGACAGCATAACTTGGCACAATGATACTCCAGGGAAATGACATACAGCATTAAGTTGACTTTAAAAAAAACCTAGATAATGACATGCAGCCAAAATTGTCACAATGATACCCCAGGAAATGACAGCATAACTTGGCACAATGATACACCAGGGAAATGACATACAGCATTAAGTTGACTTTAAAAAAAACCTAGATAATGACATGCAGCCAAAATTGTTACAATGATACCCCAGAAAAAAAGATGCAGCATAAGTTGTCACAATGACACCCCAGGAAAAGACATGTCATGCAGCATAAGTTGTCACAATGACGCCCCAGGAAAAGACATGTCATGCAGCATAAGTTGTCACAATGATACAAGACATTGAAGAAAAAGTCACAAGTACCATGAGAATGCAAGAGATTCATGTTTTATTTGAGCTGTTTGTCCCTGAAATATGTGGAGAGAAGCGGCAGAAAGTGTTCTAGTCGGCAACTGGTAGCTGCCTGTCCACTGCGCTGAGCACGGACTGTGCCTTGCTGAACAAGAAGCTCAATAGCCAGGCAAACAGGCAAATCACCATCATCATGAGGTAGAAGGCCAAGGTCGTCCATTGCGTTTCTTGTGTCTGACCATCAGTTCTCTCTGGCTCTCGGCTTGCTGACCTTGACCTCCTGATTCGGCTGAGGGCACTGATGATGAACTCTCTGGCTCCAGACCAAGCACCGGGGCCAATCAACCGGTACTGCCAACACAAGAAAACAGGAAATGAGGCATGACATGAGGCAAGAGCCAACATAAGAAAAGAGGAAATGAGACGGGACATGAGACAACACAAGAAAACAGGAAATGAGGCATGACATGAGACGAGACAAAACAAGAAAACAGGGAATGAGGCGTGACATGAGACATAAGAGTCACACAAGAAAACAGGAAATGAGGCATGACAAAAGACATGAGATAACACAAGAAAACAGGAAATGAGGCGTGACATGAGACATAAGAGTCACACAAGAAAACAGGAAATGAGGCATGACAAGAGACATGAGACAACACAAGAAAACAGGAAATGAGGCATGACATGAGACATAAGAGTCACACAAGAAAACAGGAAATGAGGCATGACAAGAGACAAGAGACAAAACAAGAAAACAGGGAATGAGGCGTGACATGAGACATAAGAGTCACACAAGAAAACAGAAAATGAGGCATGACAAGAGACAACACAAGAAAACAGGAAATGGGGCATGACATGAGACATAAGAGTCAACATAAGAAAACAGGAAATGAGGCGTGACATGAGAAAACACAAGAAAACAGGAAATGAGGCATGACAAGAGACAACACAAGAAAACAGGAAATGAGGCATGACATGAGACATAAGAGTCAACATAAGAAAACAGGAAATGAGGCATGACATGAGACATAAGAGTCAACACACAAGAAAACAGGAAATGAGGCATGACAAAAGACAACACAAGAAAACAGGAAATGAGGCATGACATGAGACATAAGAGTCAACACAAGAAAACAGGAAATGAGGCGTGACATGAGAAAACACAAGAAAACAGGAAATGAGGCATGACAAGAGACAACACAAGAAAACAGGAAATGAGGCATGACATGAGAAAACACAAGAAAACAGGAAATGAGGCATGACATGAGAAAACACAAGAAAACAGGAAATGAGGCACGACATGAGACAGAGTCAACACAAAAATAACAGAAAATCAGGCGTGATATAAGACATAAGAGTCAACACAAGAAAACAGGAAAGGGGGCATGATATGAGACAAGAGCCAACACAAGAAAACCGGAAATGTGTGACATGAGACAATAGCCAACACAAGAAAACAGGAAATGAGGCATGACATGAGACAAAACAAGAAAACAGGGAATGAGGTGTGACATGAGACATAAGAGTCACACAAGAAAACAGGAAATGAGGCATGACAAGAGACAACACAAGAAAACAGGAAATGAGGCATGACATGAGATAGAGTCAACACAAAAATAACAGGAAATCAGGCGTGATATAAGACATAAGAGTCAACACAAGAAAACAGGAAATGGGGCGTGATATGAGACAAGAGCCAACACAAGAAAACCGGAAATGTGTGACATGAGACAATAGCCAACACAAGAAAACAGGAAATGAGGCATGACATGAGACAAAACAAGAAAACAGGGAATGAGGCGTGACATGAGACATAAGAGTCACACAAGAAAACAGGAAATGAGGCATGACAAGAGACAACACAAGAAAACAGGAAATGAGGCATGACATGAGATAGAGTCAACACAAAAATAACAGGAAATCAATCGTGATATAAGACATAAGAGTCAACACAAGAAAACAGGAAATGGGGCGTGATATGAGACAAGAGCCAACACAAGAAAACTGGAAATGTGTGACATGAGACAAGAGCCAACACAAGAAAACAGGAAATGAGGCATGACATGAGACAACACATGAAAACAGGAAATAAGGCATCACATGAGACAAGAGCCAACACAAGAAAACAGGAAATGAGGCATGACAAGAGACAACACAAGAAAACAGGAAATGAGGCATGACATGAGACATAAGAGTCAACAGTCAACATAAGAAAACAGGAAATGAGGCGTGACATGAGACATAAGAGTCAACACAAGAAAACAGGAAATGAGGCATGACAAGAGACATGAGACAACACAAGAAAATAGGAAATGAGGTGTGACATGAGACATAAGAGTCACACAAGAAAACAGGAAATGAGGCATGACAAGAGACATGAGATAACACAAGAAAACAGGAAATGACGCATGACATGAGACATAAGAGTCACACAAGAAAACAGGAAATGAGGCATGACAAGAGACATGAGACAACACAAGAAAACAGGAAATGAGGCATGACATGAGACAAGAGACAAAACAAGAAAACAGGGAATGAGGCGTGACATGAGACATAAGAGTCACACAAGAAAACAGGAAATGAGGCATGACAAGAGACAACACAAGAAAACAGGAAATGGGGCATGACATGAGACATAAGAGTCAACATAAGAAAACAGGAAATTAGGCGTGACATGAGAAAACACAAGAAAACAGGAAATGAGGCATGTCAAGAGACAACACAAGAAAACAGGAAATGAGGCATGACATGAGACATAAGAGTCAACATAAGAAAACAGGAAATGAGGCATGACATGAGACATAAGAGTCAACACACAAGAAAACAGGAAATGAGGCATGACAAAAGACAACACAAGAAAACAGGAAATGAGGCATGACATGAGACATAAGAGTCAACACAAGAAAACAGGAAATGAGGCGTGACATGAGAAAACACAAGAAAACAGGAAATGAGGCATGACAAGAGACAACACAAGAAAACAGGAAATGAGGCATGACATGAGACATAATAGTCAACATAAGAAAACAGGAAATGAGGCATGACATGAGACATAAGAGTCAACACAAGAAAACAGGAAATGAGGCATGACAAAAGACAACACAAGAAAACAGGAAATGAGGCATGACATGAGACATAAGAGTCAACACAAGAAAACAGGAACTGAGGCGTGACATGAGAAAACACAAGAAAACAGGAAATGAGGCATGACATGAGACAGAGTCATCACAAAAATAACAGGAAATCAGGCGTGATATAAGACATAAGAGTCAACACAAGAAAACAGGAAATGGGGCGTGATATGAGACAAAAGCCAACACAAGAAAACTGGAAATGTGTGACATGAGACAAGAGCCAACACAAGAAAACAGGAAATGTGTGACATGAGACAAGAGCCAACACAAAAAAACAGGAAATGTGTGACATGAGACAAGAGCCAACACAAGAAAACAGGAAATGAGGTAGGACATGAGGCACAAGAGCCAACACAAGAAAACAGGAAATGAGGTATGACATGAGGCACAAGAGCCAACACAAGAAAACAGGAAATGAGGCATAACATGAGACAAGAGCCAACAAAAGAAAACTGTTAGAAGACATAATGGTAGAGTCAAAACAAAGAAAACTGGACATAAAAGAATTGAAGATAAACTGAGACAAAAATTAAAGATAACTGAGGTAGAATTAGATATGAATTTAAGATAATCTGAGGTAGAATTAGACAAGAATTGAAGATAGTCTAAGGCAGATTTAGACAAGAATTGAATCTAGCCCGAGGTAGATTTAGACAAGAATTGAAGATAGCCTCAGGTAGATTTAGATAAGAATTAAAGATAGTCTGAGGTAGATTTAGACAAGAATTGAAGACAGACAGGTAGAATTAGACAAGAATTGAAGATAGTCTGTGGTAGATTTAGACAAGAATTGAAAATATTATGAGGTAGAATTAGACAAGAATTGAAGATAGTCTGAGGTAGAATTAGACAAGAATTGAAGATAGTCTGAGGTAGAATTAGATAAGAATTGAAGATAGTCTGAGGTAGAATTAGATAAGAATTGAAGATAGTCTGAGGTAGAATTAGATAAGAATTGAAGATAGTCTGAGGTAGAATTAGATAAGAATTGAAGATAGTCTGAGGTAGAATTAGATAAGAATTGAAGATAGTCTGAGGTTGATTTAGAGAAGAATTGAAGATAGTCTGAGGTAGAATTAGATAAGAATTGAAGATAGTCTGAGGTAGAATAGATAAGAATTGAAGATAGTCTGAGGTAGAATTAGATAAGAATTGAAGATAGTCTGAGGTAGAATTATATAAGAATTGAAGATAGTCTGAGGTAGAATTAGACAAGAATTGACGATAGTCTGAGGTAAAATTAGACAAGAATTGAAGATAGTCTGAGGTAGAATTAGACAAGAATTGAAAATAGTCAGAATTAGACAATTGAAGATAGACTGAGGTAGAATTGGACAAGAATTGAAAATAGCCTGAGGTAGAATTATATAAGAATTGAGAAAAGACAGGTAGAATTAGACAAGAATTGAAGATAGACATGTAGAATTAGACAAGAATTGAAAATAGTCTGAGGTAGAATTAGACAAGAATTAAAGATAGACTGACGTAGAATTAGACAAGAATTGAAGAGGGACTGAGGTAGAATTAGACAAGAATTGAAAATTGTCCAAGGTAGAATTAGACCAAAAAAAAAACAGGTAGAATTAGACAAGAATTGAAGATAGACAGGTAGAATTAGACAAGAATAAAGATAGAGTGAGATAGCAATGGACAAGAATTAAAGATAGAACTGAGGTAG
The DNA here is from genome assembly GCA_032433765.1 of Megaustenia siamemsis. Classification (NCBI taxonomy): domain Eukaryota; kingdom Metazoa; phylum Mollusca; class Gastropoda; order Stylommatophora; family Ariophantidae; genus Megaustenia; species Megaustenia siamemsis. The sequence continues at coordinate 803,358 of JAVIAB010000008.1, read as the reverse complement.
AATTAGACAAGAATTGAAGATAGTATGAGGTAGAATTAGAGAAGAATTGAAGATAGTCTGAGGTTGATTTAGAGAAGAATTGAAGGTAGACAGGTAGAATTAGACAAGAATTGAAGACAGTCTGAGGTAGAATTAGATAAGAATTGAAAATAGTCTGAGGTAGAATAAGACAAGAATTGAATATAGTCTGATGTTGATTTAGAGAAGAATTGAAGATAGTCTGAGGTTGATTTAGAGAAGAATTGAAGATAGTCTTAGGTTGATTTAGAGAAGAATTGAAGGTAGACAGGTTGAATTAGACAAGAATTGAAGACAGTCTGAGGTAGAATTAGACAAGAATTGAATATAGTCTGAGGTTGATTTAGAGAAGAATTGAAGATAGTCTGAGGTTGATTTAGAGAAGAGATGAAGGTAGACTGAGGTTGATTTAGAGAAGAATTGAAGGTAGACTGAGGTTGATTTAGAGAAGAATTGAAGGTAGACTGAGGTAGAATTAGACAAGAATTGAAGACAGCCTGAGGTAGAATTAGATAAGAATTGAAGACAGCCTGAGGTAGAATTAGATAAGAATTGAAGACAGACTGAGGTAGAATTAGACAAGAATTGAAGACAGTCTGAGGTAGAATTAGATAAGAATTGAAGACAGACTAAGGTAGAATTAGAGAAGAATTGGAGGTAGACTGAGGTAGAATTAGACAAGAATATAAGACAGTCTGAGGTAGAATTAGATAAGAATTGAAGACAGACTGAGGTAGAATTAGAGAAGAATTGAAGACAGTCTGAGGTAGAATTAGAGAAGAATTGAAGACGTCTGAGGTAGAATTAGACAAGAATTGAAGACAGACTGAGGTAGAATTAGAGAAGAATTGAAGGTAGACTGAGGTAGAATTAGACAAGAATTGAAGACAGTCTGAGGTAGAATTAGACAAGAATTGAAGACAGTCTGAGGTAGAATTAGACAAGAACTAGTTGGTCATGACAGGGATATTATAACTCACCTGGGCTGGCAGGCAAGAACCCATGTAACACTTCAATGCCAGCTCGGGATCTGAACAAAACAGTTTCCACAACTTGGGCCGGACACCGATCAGTGAGGCCACCTGGTCCATGTAGTCTATCCAGAAAGTCTGTCGGAGAATGAGCAAGAGATGTGAGGAAACAGGGAGGGGTCTATGTGTGTGTGTATGTGTGTAAACTATATCAAGTTTGCTACTTTTCCTGTTTTCTAAAAGAATATACTTCCATGTGTCCTGCTCTCAATTTTCAAAAGGGTCAACAACAACCAACATCATGTCTATCATCTCTGACATCAAAGTCTGATATCCCATCATGTCTATCATCTCTGACATCAAAGTCTGATATCCCATCATGTCTATCATCTCTGACATCAAAGTCTGATATCCCATCACGTCTTTTATCTCAGACATCAAAGTCTGATATCCCTTCACGTCTGTCATCTCTGACATCAAAGTCTGATATCCCATCACGTCTGTCATCTCAGACATCAAAGTCTGATATCCCATCACGTCTGTCATCTCAGACATCAGTCTGATATCCCATCACGTCTGTCATCTCAGACATCAGTCTGATATCCCATCACGTCTATCATCTCTGACATCAAAGTTTGATATCTCATCACTTCTATCATCTGATATCAAAGCCTGATATCCAATCACATCTATCATCACTAACATCAAAGTCTGATATCCCATCATGTCAATCATATCTGACATCAAAGTCTGATATCCCATCATGTCTATCATCTCTGACATCAAAGTCTGATATCCCATCATGTCAATCATATCTGACATCAAAGTCTGATATCCCACCACACTTATCTTTGACATCACAATGACCACATCTATCATCTCTGACAGCACATTGGCCACATCTATCATCTCTGACAGCACATTGGCCACATCTATCATCTCTGACATCACATTGGCCACATCTATCATCTCTGACATCACAATGACCACATCTATAATCTCTGACATCACAATGACCACATCTATAATCTATGACATCACAATGACCACATCTATAATCTCTGACATCACAATGGCCACATCTATAATCTCTGACAGCACATTGGCCACATCTATCATCTCTGACATCACAATGACCACATCTATAATCTCTGACATCACAATGACCACATCTATAATCTCTGACATCACAATGACCACATCTATAATCTCTGACATCACAATGGCCACATCTATAATCTCTGACATCACATTGGCCACATCTATCATCTCTGACATCACAATGGCCACGTCTATAATCTCTGACATCACAATGGCCACATCTATAATCTCTGACATCACAATGGCCACATCTATCATCTCTGACATCACAATGACCACATCTATAATCTCTGACATCACATTGGCCACATCTATCATCTCTGACATCACAATGACCACATCTATAATCTCTGACATCACAATAACCACATCTATAATCTCTGACATCACAATGACCACATCTATAATCTCTGACATCACATTGGCTACATTTATCATCTCTGACATCACATTGGCTACATCTAATACCTCTGACATCCCATTGGCCACATCTATCACCTCTGACATCCCATTGGCCACATCTATCACCTCTGACATCACATTGGCCACATCTATCACCTCTGACATCCCATTGGCCACATCTATCACCTCTGACATCACATTGGCTACATGTATCACCTCTGACATCCCATTGCCCACATCTATCACCTCTGACATCACATTGGCTACATGTATCACCTCTGACATCCCATTGACCACATCTATCACCTCTGACATCACATTGGCTACATCTAATACCTCTGACATCCCATTGGCCACATCTATCACCTCTGACATCACACTGGCCACATCTATCATCTCTGACATCACATTGGCCACATCTATCATCTCTGACATCACATTGGCCACATCTATCATCTGACATCCCATTGGCCACATTTATCATCTCTGACATCACATTGGCTACATCTAATACCTCTGACATCCCATTGGCCACATCTATCACCTCTGACATCACATTGGCCACATCTATCATCTGACATCACATTGGCCACATCTATCATCTCTGACATCACATTGGCCACATCTATCATCTCTGACATCACATTGGCCACATTTATCATCTCTGACATCACATTGGCTACATCTAATACCTCTGACATCCCATTGGCCACATCTATCACATCTGACACAAAGACGGACGGACGGACACACCCACCAGCACTTGCTGACTCCCCACAAACCCCGCCTACCTGTAGAGTGTGCCGACGAGACTCCACGTAGAGATCAGACATGGCCACCTCCTTCAGTCTGATGTCCTCTTCCATCACCTCCCGGCTGGGTAAGGTCGCTGCTCCTGGAAAAGACCAAGGAATGAAGCGGTTCATGGCGAACGTCTCAGAGATCAATCTATGGGGACTCGGTTATTTCTACTCTAGTAAAACACATAATGGCGTTAGTAACGTTTGTGTAAACAGACCAATACAGTATGTGTGATTGACCACAGACCAATACAGTATGTGCGATTGACCACAGACCAATACAGTATGTGCGATTGACCACAGACCAATACAGTTTGTGTGATTGACCACAGACCAATACAGTTTGTGTGATTGACCACAGATCTATACAGTTTGTGTGATTGACCACAGACCTATACAGTTTGTGTGATTGACCACAGACCTATACAGTATGTGTGATTGACCACAGATCTATACAGTTTGTGTGATTGACCACAGACCTATACAGTTTGTGTGATTGACCACAGACCTATACAGTATGTGTGATTGACCACAGATCTATACAGTTTGTGTGATTGACCACAGACCTATACAGTTTGTGTGATTGACCACAGACCTATACCGTTTGTGTGATTGACCACAGACCTATACAGTTTGTGTGATTGACCACAGACCTATACAGTTTGTGTGATTGACCACAGACCTATACAGTTTGTGTGATTGACCACAGACCTATACAGTTTGTGTGATTGACCACAGACCTATACAGTTTGTGTGATTGACCACAGACCTACACAGTTTGTGTGATTGACCACAGACCTACACAGTTTGTGTGATTGACCACAGACCTACACAGTTTGTGTGATTGATCACAGACCTATACAGTTTGTGTGATTGATCACAGACCTACATTGATAGTCACAGATTGACGTTAATTCTCGATTAGGTTGCCATCACCTCCATAACCGTTAGAGGTCGTTGTTAAAGTTAAACTAAGGACCCAACACGTGTTCAACTCTCCCCCCCCCCCCAGGTTCAACACAAAGCCTCTCCCTTAGGTCCAACCCACCCCACAAGTAGTTCAACAAACGTCCATGGTTTCAATCCACCCCCCCCCCACTCCCCCTATTCTACAGAAATTTTCCCTCACGCAATTACTGACCAGTGGAGGCTTAATTCAGGGAATGTGATGTCTTGTTTAACTGACCACCAGGTCTCGCCCAATCATATTCCTAAAGCACCGGGACTCACCTGTCAGTCCTAAAGCCCCGGGACTCACCTGTCAGTCCTAAAGCACCGGGACTCACCTGTCAGTCCTAAAGCACCGGGACTCACCTGTCAGTCCTAAAGCACCGGGACTCACCTGTCAGTCCTAAAGCACCGGGACTCACCTGTCAGTCCTAAAGCACCGGGTCTCACCCGTCAGTCCTAAAGCACCGGGTCTCACCCGTCAGTCCTAAAGCACCGGGTCTCACCCGTCAGTCCTAAAGCACCGGGTCTCACCCGTCAGTCCTAAAGCACCGGGTCTCACCCGTCAGTCCTAAAGCACCGGGTCTCACCCGTCAGTCCTAAAGCACCGGGTCTCACCCGTCAGTCCTAAAGCACCGGGACTCACCCGTCAGTCCTAAAGCACCGGGACTCACCCGTCAGTCCTAAAGCACCGGGACTCACCCGTCAGTCCTAAAGCACCGGGACTCACCCGTCAGTCCTAAAGCACCGGGACTCACCCGTCAGTCCTAAAGCACCGGGACTCACCCGTCAGTCCTAAAGCACCGGGACTCACCCGTCAGTCCTAAAGCACCGGGACTCACCCGTCAGTCCTAAAGCACCGGGACTCACCCGTCAGTCCTAAAGCACCGGGACTCACCCGTCAGCCCTAAAGCACCGGGACTCACCCGTCAGCCCTAAAGCACCATGACTCACCCGTCAGCCCTAAAGCACCATGACTCACCCGTCAGCCCTAAAGCACCATGACTCACCCGTCAGCCCTAAAGCACCATGACTCACCCGTCAGCCCTAAAGCACCATGACTCACCCGTCAGCCCTAAAGCACCATGACTCACCCGTCAGCCCTAAAGCACCATGACTCACCCGTCAGCCCTAAAGCACCATGACTCACCCGTCAGCCCTAAAGCACCAGGACTCACCCGTCAGCCCTAAAGCACCAGGACTCACCCGTCAGCCCTAAAGCACCAGGACTCACCCGTCAGCCCTAAAGCACCAGGACTCACCCGTCAGTCCTAAAGCACCAGGACTCACCCGTCAGTCCTAAAGCACCAGGACTCACCCGTCAGTCCTAAAGCACCAGGACTCACCCGTCAGTCCTAAAGCACCAGGACTCACCCGTCAGTCCTAAAGCACCAGGACTCACCCGTCAGTCCTAAAGCACCAGGACTCACCCGTCAGTCCTAAAGCACCAGGACTCACCCGTCAGTCCTAAAGCACCAGGACTCACCCGTCAGTCCTAAAGCACCAGGACTCACCCGTCAGTCCTAAAGCACCAGGACTCACCCGTCAGTCCTAAAGCACCAGGACTCACCCGTCAGTCCTAAAGCACCAGGACTCACCCGTCAGTCCTAAAGCACCAGGACTCACCCGTCAGTCCTAAAGCACCAGGACTCACCCGTCAGTCCTAAAGCACCAGGACTCACCCGTCAGTCCTAAAGCACCAGGACTCACCCGTCAGTCCTAAAGCACCAGGACTCACCCGTCAGTCCTAAAGCACCAGGACTCACCCGTCAGTCCTAAAGCACCAGGACTCACCCGTCAGTCCTAAAGCACCAGGACTCACCCGTCAGTCCTAAAGCACCAGGACTCACCCGTCAGTCCTAAAGCACCAGGACTCACCCGTCAGCCCTAAAGCACCAGGACTCACCCGTCAGCCCTAAAGCACCAGGACTCACCCGTCAGCCCTAAAGCACCAGGACTCACCCGTCAGCCCTAAAGCACCAGGACTCACCCGTCAGCCCTAAAGCACCAGGACTCACCCGTCTGCCCTAAAGCACCAGGACTCACCCGTCAGTCCTAAAGCACCAGGACTCACCCGTCAGTCCTAAAGCACCAGGACTCACCCGTCAGTCCTAAAGCACCAGGACTCACCCGTCAGTCCTAAAGCACCAGGACTCACCCGTCAGTCCTAAAGCACCAGGACTCACCCGTCAGTCCTAAAGCACCAGGACTCACCCGTCAGTCCTAAAGCACCAGGACTCACCCGTCAGTCCTAAAGCACCAGGACTCACCCGTCAGTCCTAAAGCACCAGGACTCACCCGTCAGTCCTAAAGCACCAGGACTCACCCGTCAGTCCTAAAGCACCAGGACTCACCCGTCAGTCCTAACGCACCAGGACTCACCCGTCAGTCCTAAAGCACCAGGACTCACCCGTCAGTCCTAAAGCACCAGGACTCACCCGTCAGTCCTAAAGCACCAGGACTCACCTGTCATGATTCTGGCAAACCAACGACTTTGCATCTCTGAGATGGGCATGGCGGCACCGATAGATTGGACCAGTCCAATAATTGCCAGGGTCGGGTGTGGCAGGTGTGGCGGGAACACGTACTTGTAGAGCCGACACCTGTTGTTGTCCAGCTTGAGAACCGCCGAGTCCACTACATCCACCCTGTAGTCGTAGCCCGTGGCCATGATAATGACGTCACAGGGACACGTCGAGTTGTCCTCAAACCACACTCGGTTGCTCTCCACGTATTGGACGTTGGGTCTGGTCTGGACACGCCCACTGACCAGGTGGATAGGCAGCTCGTCGTTGATGGTTGGATGACAGTTCAAAACTCTGCAAATAAAAAAGGCAGACAGTCCTGGAAGTGTGTTGATGTAGCTGATCTAGTGATGTCTCCACAGATGCGAGGTTTGATGTTATTAAACTGTAGGTTTACATCAACACAATGCTACCACTTCACAAACAAGTGATGCACAACAAAGGACTTTGGCTGAGGCGGAATTTGATCAGGAAATGTGGGTAGAACAGCGCAAAAGACAAAGATAAATGATAGGCGTAACAAAGGTAAAAGATAAATGGTAGGCGTGACAAAGGTAAAAGATAAATGGTAGGCGTGACAAAGGTAAAAGATAAATGGTAGGCGTGACAAAGGTAAAAGATAAATGGTAGGCGTAACAAAGGTAAAAGATAAATGGTAGGCGTGACAAAGGTAAAAGATAAATGGTAGGCGTGACAAAGGTAAAAGATAAATGGTAGGCGTAACAAAGGTAAAAGATAAATGGTAGGCGTGACAAAGGTAAAAGATAAATGGTAGGCGTGACAAAGGTAAAAGATGAATAGTAGGCGTGACAAAGGTAAAAGATAAATAGTAAGCGTGACAAAGGTAAAAGATAAATGGTAGGCGTGACAAAGGTAAAAGATAAATAGTAAGCGTGACAAAGGTAAAAGATAAATAGTAAGCGTGACAAAGATAAAAGATAAATAGTAAGCGTGACAAAGGTAAAAGATAAATAGTAAGCGTGACAAAGGTAAAAGATAAATAGTAAGCGTGACAAAGGTAAAAGATAAATGGTAGGCGTGACAAAGGTAAAAGATAAATAGTAAGCGTGACAAAGGTAAAAGATAAATAGTAAGCGTGACAAAGGTAAAAGATAAATAGTAGGCATGACAAAGGTAAAAGATAAATAGTAAGCGTGACAAAGGTAAAAGATAAATAGTAAGCGTGACAAAGGTAAAAGATAAATGGTAGGCGTGACAAAGGTAAAAGATAAATAGTAAGCGTGACAAAGGTAAAAGATAAATAGTAAGCGTGACAAAGGTAAAAGATAAATGGTAAGGACAAAGGTAAAAGACAAAGGTAAAAGATAAATAGTAAGCGTGACAAAGGTAAAAGATAAATGGTAGGCGTGACAAAGGTAAAAGATAAATAGTAAGCGTGACAAAGGTAAAAGATAAATGGTAAGTGTGACAAAGGTAAAAGATAAATGGTGGGCATGACAAAAATTAAAAGGTAAGCGGAACAAATGTCAATGGTAAGCGGAACAAAGATAAAGCAGACAATTGTAAAGTGTAGAGGGAACAAAAGTAAATGGTAGAGGGGACAAAGGTGAATGATAGTGGGACAAAGATAAAAGGTAGAAGAGAAAGATAAATAGTAGGCGCGCATCTCTTACCCGTGTGCAGGCTTTAGTCCGTAGGTCACGTGGTCTACCCGGAAGTTAGCTTGCAGCTGAACGCACCAATCAAGGAGACGGTACGGCAGTGTAAACACCAAGCGACTATTGGCCAGCATGTCGGCGGGCAGCCCCCAGAAGGCGGTCCTTGGAACGATCCATGCCCCTCGTCGTGAGCTGATGTAGACCTGGAAAGGAGGGGAGTGTGTGTGGATGAAGAACAATGTTAGAATATTAGGCGGTAATGACATGGTAACAAGGTGATAGGTAATATGTGGGTGGTGAGGCGGTAATGACATGGTAACAAGGTGATAGGTAATATGTGGGTGGTGACAAGGTGGTAATATGAGGGTGGCGAGGCGATGTGGGTGATGGTGCGGTAATGGTGGTACGGCGGTAATGATATGTGGGTGATGATGCGGTAATATGTTGATGGTACGGCGGTAATGATATGTGGGTGATGATGCGGTAATATGTTGATGGTACGGCGGTAATGATATGTGGGTGATGATGCGGTAATATGTTGATGGTACGGCGGTAATGATATGTGGGTGATGATGCGGTAATATGTTGATGGTACGGCGGTAATGATATGTGGGTGATGGTGCGGTAATGGTGGTACGGCGGTAATGATATGTGGGTGATGATGCGGTAATGGTGGTACGGCAGTAATGATATGTGGGTGATGGTGCGGTAATGGTGGTACGGCGGTAATGATATGTGGGTGATGATGCGGTAATGGTGGTACGGCAGTAATGATATGTGGGTGATGGTGCGGTAATGGTGGTACGGCGGTAATGATATGTGGGTGATGATGCGGTAATGATATGTGGGTGATGGTGCGGTAATGGTGGTACGGCGGTAATGATATGTGGGTGATGATGCGGTAATGGTGGTACGGCGGTAATGATATGTGGGTGATGATGCGGTAATGATGGTACGGCGGTAAATTTGATAAAATATCTTTTAAAGAAAACTGCTAGAACAAAAATTCAGATAAGAGACAGAGTATCTTGGTCTACGCCCTATGGGCTGGCACCGGCTCAAAAGGTCAATAGACGGCGGTAATGACATGTAGGTGATGAGGCGGTTATGTGGGTGACGAGGCGGTTATGTGGGTAATGAGGCGGTTATGTGGGTGACGAGGCGGTTATGTGGGTAATGAGGCGGTTATGTGGGTAATGAGGCGGTTATTGTGTGGGTGATGAGGCGGTTATTGTGTGGGTGATGAGGCGGTTATTATGTGGGTGATGAGGCCGTAATGGCACGTGTGTGACGAGGCGGTAATGGCACGTGTGTGACGAGGCGGTAATGGCACGTGTGTGACGAGGCGGTAATGGCATGTGTGACGAGGCGGTAATGGCATGTAGCTGACGAGGCGGTAATGGCATGTAGCTGACGAGGCGGTAATGACATGTAGCTGACGAGGCGGTAATGACATGTAGCTAACGAGGCGGTAATGACAAGTGTGACGAGGCGGTAATAACATGTAGCTAACGAGGCGGTAATGACATGTAGCTAACGAGGCGGTAATGACAAGTGTGACGAGGCGGTAATAACATGTAGCTAACGAGGCGGTAATGACATGTAGCTAACGAGGCGGTAATGACAAGTGTGACGAGGCGGTAATAACATGTAGCTAACGAGGCGGTAATGACAAGTGTGACGAGGCGGTAATAACATGTAGCTAACGAGGCGGTAATGACACCTGTGCTGAGAATCGTATGTGATGGGATATGAAGAGTTGCGGTTTACGGACACTGACATGACAGCGAAGGAGAAACGGGGAGTGAGGGTCGGAGAAAGAGGAAAAGGGAAAGTCTAAATGGAGAATGAATGAGCACTGTGGCTAGGTAGAGTCTGTGAAATATGGTTCAAATCTTTGGTGGGTGGGGTACATGTTGGGTGTGGGGGTGTTAGTGGGTGGGGGTAATTATTGGTGAGGGTAGGGGTTAGGTGTTGAGGGTTAGGAGTAGTTGTGGTGGCTGGGGTAGATGGTGGGAAAAGGTGTTGCTGGACAGGGTAGATGGTAGTAGGTGTTAGTGGATGGGGCAGATGGTGGGAGTAGTAGATGATGGGTGGGGTAGATTAGGGAGTGGGTGTTAGTTGGTGGGGTAGATGTTGGTGGGTGTTAATTGGTGGGGTAGATGGTGGTAGGTGTTAGTTGCTGCGGTAGATGGTGGTAGGTGTTAGTTGCTGCGGTAGATGGTGGTAGGTGTTAGTTGCTGCGGTAGATGGTGGTAGGTGTTAGTTGCTGCGGTAGATGGTGGTAGGTGTTAGTTGCTGCGGTAGATGGTGGTAGGTGTTGGTTGGTGGGGTAGATGGTGTTGGGTGTTGGTGGCTGGGTTAGATGGTGCTGGGTGTTGGTGGCTGGGTTAGATGGTGCTGGGTGTTGGTGGCTGGGTTAGATGGTGCTGGGTGTTGGTGGCTGGGTTAGATGGTGCTGGGTGTTGGTGGCTGGGTTAGATGGTGCTGGTGGCTGGGTTAGATGGTGCTGGGTGTTGGTGGCTGGGTTAGATGGTGCTGGATGTTGGTGGCTGGGTTAGGTGCTGCTAGTGGCTGGTGTAGGTGGTGCTAGTGGCTGGGATAGGTGGTGCTGGGTGTTGGGGTAGATTTTGCTGGCCGCTGGGGGTAGATGGTGCTGGCGGCTGAGTATGTGGCTGGGGGTAGATGGTGCTGGCTGCATGTGGCTGGGGGTAGATGGTGCTGGCTGCATGTGGCTGGGGGTAGATGGTGCTGGCTGCATGTGGCTGGGGGTAGATGGTGCTGGCTGCATGTGGCTGGGGGTAGATGGTGCTGGCTGCATGTGGCTGGGGGTAGATGGTGCTGGCTGCATGTGGCTGGGGGTAGATGGTGCTGGCTGCATGTGGCTGGGGGTAGATGGTGCTGGCTGCATGTGGCTGGGGGTAGATGGTGCTGGCTGCATGTGGCTGGGGGTAGATGGTGCTGGCTGCATGTGGCTGGGGGTAGATGGTGCTGGCTGCATGTGGCTGGGGGTAGATGGTGCTGGCTGCATGTGGCTGGGGGTAGATGGTGCTGGCTGCATGTGGCTGGGGGTAGATGGTGCTGGCTGCATGTGGCTGGGGGTAGATGGTGCTGGCTGCATGTGGCTGGGGGTAGATGGTGCTGGCTGCATGTGGCTGGGGGTAGATGGTGCTGGCTGCATGTGGCTGGGGGTAGATGGTGCTGGCTGCATGTGGCTGGGGGTAGATGGTGCTGGCTGCATGTGGCTGGGGGTAGATGGTGCTGGCTGCATGTGGCTGGGGGTAGATGGTGCTGGCTGCATGTGGCTGGGGGTAGATGGTGCTGGCTGCATGTGGCTGGGGGTAGATGGTGCTGGCTGCATGTGGCTGGGGGTAGATGGTGCTGGCTGCATGTGGCTGGGGGTAGATGGTGCTGGCTGCATGTGGCTGGGGGTAGATGGTGCTGGCTGCATGTGGCTGGGGTAGATGGTGCTGGCTGCATGGTGCTGGCTGCATGTGGCTGGGGGTAGATGGCGCTGGGGGTAGATGGCGCTGGGGGTAGATGGCGCTGGGGGTAAATGGCGGCTGGGGGTAAATGGCGGCTGGGGGTAAATGGCGGCTGGGGGTAAATGGCGGCTGGGGGTAAATGGCGGCTGGGTGTAAATGGCGGCTGGGTGTAAATGGCGGCTGGGTGTAAATGGCGGCTGGGTGTTGGTGTAAATGGCGGCTGGGTGTTGGTGTAAATGGCGGCTGGGTGTTGGTGTAAATGGCGGCTGGGTGTTGGTGTAAATGGCGGCTGGGTGTTGGTGTAAATGGCGGCTGGGTGTTGGTGTAAATGGCGGCTGGGTGTTGGTGTAAATGGCGGCTGGGTGTTGGTGTAAATGGCGGCTGTGTGTTGGTGTAAATGGCGGCTGGGTGTTGGTGTAAATGGCGGCTGGGTGTTGGTGTAAATGGCGGCTGGGTGTTGGTGTAAATGGCGGCTGGGTGTTGGTGTAAATGGCGGCTGGGTGTTGGTGTAAATGGCGGCTGGGTGTTGGTGTAAATGGCGGCTGGGTGTTGGTGTAAATGGCGGCTGGGTGTTGGTGTAAATGGCGGCTGGGTGTTGGTGTAAATGGTGGCTGGGTGTTGGTGTAAATGGTGGCTGGGTGCTGGGGTAAATGGCGCTGGGGTAAATGGCGCTGGGGTAAATGGCGCTGGGTGCTGGGGTAAATGGCGCTGGGTGCTGGGGTAAGTGGCGCTGGGTGCTGGGGTAAGTGGCGCTGGGTGCTGGGGTAAATGGCGCTGGGTGCTGGGGTAAAGGCGTGCTGTCGGGTAAATGGCGCTGGGTGTCGAGGTAAATGGCGCTGGGTGTCGGGGGTAAATGGCGCTGGGTGTCGGGGGTAAATGGCGCTGGGTGTCGGGGGTAAATGGCGCTGGGTGTCGGGGGTAAATGGCGCTGGGTGTCGGGGTAAATGGCGCTGGGTGTCGGGGGTAAATGGCGCTGGGTGTTGGGGGTAAATGGCGCTGGGTGTTGGGGGTAAATGGCGCTGGGTGTTGGGGTAAATGGCGCTGGGTGTTGGGGGTAAATGGCGCTGGGTGTTGGGGTAAATGGCGCTGGGTGTTGGGGGTAAATGGCGCTGGGTGTTGGGGGTAAATGGCGCTGGGTGTTGGGGGTAAATGGCGCTGGGTGTTGGGGGTAAATGGCGCTGGGTGTTGGGGGTAAATGGCGCTGGGTGTTGGGGGTAAATGGCGCTGGGTGTTGGGGGTAAATGGCGCTGGGTGTTGGGGGTAAATGGCGCTGGGTGTTGGGGTAAATGGCGCTGGGTGTTGGGGTAGATGGCGCTGGGTGCTGGGGTAGATGGCGCTGGGTGCTGGGGTAGATGGCGCTGGGTGCTGGGGTAGATGGCGCTGGGTGCTGGGGTAGATGGCGCTGGGTGTTGGGGTAGATGGCGCTGGGTGTTGGGGTAGATGGTGGTAGGTATTGGTGGCTGGGGTAGATGGTGGTAGGCATTGGTGGCTGGGGTAGATTGTGGTTGGTATTGGTGGCTGGGGTAGATGGTGGTAGGCATTGGTGGCTAGGGTAGATGGTGGTAGGTATTGGTGGCTGGGGTAGATGGTGGTAGGCTTTGGTGGCTTGGGTAGATGATGGTAGGTATTGGTGGCTTGGGTAGTTGATGGTAGGTATTGGTGGCTTGGGTAGTTGATGGTAGGCATTGGTGGCTTGGGTAGATGATGGTAGGTATTGGTGGCTTGGGTAGTTGATGGTAGGTATTGGTGGCTTGGGTAGTTGATGGTAGGCATTGGTGGCTTGGGTAGATGATGGTAGGCATTGGTGGCTTGGGTAGTTGATGGTAGGTATTGGTGGCTTGGGTAGATGATGGTAGGTATTGGTGGCTTGGGTAGATGATGGTAGGTATTGGTGGCTTGGGTAGATGATGGTAGGTATTGGTGGCTTGGGTAGATGATGGTAGGTATTGGTGGCTTGGGTAGATGATGGTAGGTATTGGTGGCTTGGGTAGATGATGGTAGGTATTGGTGGCTTGGGTAGATTATGGTAGGTATTGGTGGCTTGGGTAGATGGTGGTAGGTATTGGTGGCTTGGGTAGATGGTGGTAGGTATTGGTGGCTTGGGTAGATGGTGGTAGGTATTGGTGGCTTGGGTAGATGGTGGTAGGTATTGGTGGCTTGGGTAGATGATGGTAGGTATTGGTGGCTTGGGTAGATGATGGTAGGTATTGGTGGCTTGGGTAGATGGTGGTAGGTATTGGTGGCTTGGGTAGATGATGGTAGGTATTGGTGGCTTGGGTAGATGATGGTAGGTATTGGTGGCTTGGGTAGATGATGGTAGGTATTGGTGGCTTGGGTAGTTGATGGTAGGTATTGGTGGCTTGGGTAGATGGTGGTAGGTATTGGTGGCTTGGGTAGATGGTGGTAGGTATTGGTGGCTGGGGTAGATGATGGTAGGTATTGGTGGCTGGGGTAGATGATGGTAGGTATTGGTGGCTTGGGTAGATGGTGGTAGGTATTGGTGGCTTGGGTAGATGATGGTAGGTATTGGTGGCTGGGGTAGATGGTGGTAGGTATTGGTGGCTTGGGTAGATGGTGGTAGGTATTGGTGGCTGGGGTAGATGGTGGTAGGTATTGGTGGCTGGGGTAGATGGTGGTAGGTATTGGTGGCTGGGGTAGATGGTGGTAGGTATTGGTGGCTGGGGTAAATGGTGGTAGGTATTGGTGGCTGGGGTAGATGATGGTAGGTATTGGTGGCTTGGGTAGATGATGGTAGGTATTGGTGGCTTGGGTAGATGATGGTAGGTATTGGTGGCTTGGGTAGATGATGGTAGGTATTGGTGGCTTGGGTAGATGATGGTAGGTATTGGTGGCTGGGGTAGTTGGTGGCAGGTATTGGTGGCTTTGGTAGATGATGGTAGGTATTGGTGGCTGGGGTAGATGGTGGTAGGTATTGGTGGCTTGGGTAGATGATGGTAGGTATTGGTGGCTTGGGTAGATGATGGTAGGTATTGGTGGCTGGGGTAGATGATGGTAGGTATTGGTGGCTTGGGTAGATGATGGTAGGTATTGGTGGCTTGGGTAGATGGTGGTAGGTATTGGTGGCTTGGGTAGATGGTGGTAGGTATTGGTGGCTTGGGTAGTTGATGGTAGGTATTGGTGGCTTGGATAGTTGATGGTAGGTATTGGTGGCTTGGATAGTTGATGGTAGGTATTTGTGGCTTGGGTAGATGGTGGTAGGTATTGGTGGCTTGGTTAGATGGTGGTAGGTATTGGTGGCTTGGGTAGATGGTGGTAGGTATTGGTGGCTTGGGTAGATGGTGGTAGGTATTGGTGGCTTGGGTAGTTGATGGTAGGTATTGGTGGCTTGGGTAGATGGTGGTAGGTATTGGTGGCTTGGGTAGTTGATGGTAGGTATTGGTTGCTTGGGTAGTTGATGGTGGTAGGTATTTGTGGCTTGGGTAGATGGTGGTAGGTATTGGTGGGTTGGGTAGTTGATGGTAGGTATTGGTGGCTTGGGTAGTTGATGGTAGGTATTGGTGGCTTGGGTAGATGGTTGTAGGTATTGGTGGCGTGGGTAGTTGATGGTAGGTATTGGTGGCTTGGGTAGATGGTGGTAGGTATTGGTGGCTTGGGTAGTTGATGGTAGGTATTGGTAGCTTGGGTAGATGGTGGTAGGTATTGGTGGCTTGGGTAGATGGTGGTAGGTATTGGTGGCTTGGGTAGTTGATGGTAGGTATTGGTGGCTTGGGTAGATGGTGGTAGGTATTGGTGGCTTGGGTAGATGATGGTAGGTATTGGTGGCTTGGGTAGATGGTGGTAGGTATTGGTGGCTTGGGTAGATGGTGGTAGGTATTGGTGGCTTGGGTAGATGATGGTAGGTATTGGTGGCTTGGGTAGTTGATGGTAGGTATTGGTGGCTTGGGTAGATGATGGTAGGTATTGGTGGCTTGGGTAGATGATGGTAGGTATTGGTGGCTTGGGTAGATGGTGGTAGGTATTGGTGGCTTGGGTAGATGGTGGTAGGTATTGGTGGCTTGGGTAGATGGTGGTAGGTATTGGTGGCTTGGGTAGATGGTGGTAGGTATTGGTGGCTGGGGTAGATGGTGGTAGGCATTGGTGGCTGGGGTAGATGGTGGTAGGTATTGGTGGCTTGGGTAGATGATGGTAGGTATTGGTGGCTGGGGTAGTTGATGGTAGGTATTGGTGGCTTGGGTAGATGGTGGTAGGTATTGGTGGCTTGGGTAGTTGATGGTAGGTATTGGTGGCTTGGGTAGATGGTGGTAGGTATTGGTGGCTTGGGTAGATGGTGGTAGGTATTGGTGGCTTGGGTAGATGGTGGTAGGTATTGGTGGCTTGGGTAGTTGATGGTAAGTGATGGGTGGGGTAAATGGTGGCAACCATGTTCCAGCAACACTTGTGGGTTTGTGCCCACCGAGACTTTTGCTAGGACTGGGGACATGGTCGGTGGCACGACAGCGGACAAATATTGATGACCTACCTTGATTAGGACATTGTTGTTGTGACTGTCATTGTTCGCTTACCTCTTGGGCCGATCTGGCCAGGTCGCAAGCAATGTCGACAGCCGAGTTGCCGAACCCTGTGGAGTGGAGATTACAGCTTTCACTGGTGATCAAGGCGGTAACAGCATCATCACGTGTGCGATAATGCAGCAGTAGGTACAACAGCGTTATTCACTCATGCTTTCAACTATGCCCACACAGGCGCAACAATTTTACCTACACACAAACAGCTCTATCCCCACATACAACGACGTAGTCACACTCGACTTTACCCACACAGCTACAACAGCTTTATTCATACACATAAATCTACCCACACAAGCACACCCGTTTAACACATGCACATAATGATATCCACAGGGACAACAGCTTTACTCACAACCTACTCTGCCCGCCCGCACACTCAAAACTACACACACACAACACTACACACACACACACACACTCAACACTACACACAACACTACACACACAACACTACACACACACACAACACTACACACACACACACACAACACTACACACACACACACACACAACACTACACACACACACACACAACACCACACACACACAACACTACACACACACACACCTACACACACAACACTACACACACACACAACTACACACACAACACTACACACACACACAACACTACACACACACACACTCAACACTACACACACACACACACTCAATACACACACACACTCAATACTACACACACACACACACTCAACACTACACACACACTCAACACTACACACAGACACACTCAACACTACACACAGACACACTCAACACTACACACACACACTCTCAACACTACACACACACACTCTCAACACTACACACACACACTCTCAACACTACACACACACACTCTCAACACTACACACACACACTCTCAACACTACACACACACACTCTCAACACTACACACACACACTCTCAACACTACACACACACACTCTCAACACTACACACACACTCTCAACACTACATACACACACTAATATTTACCCACCAACAAACACTCGCCCGTCACAAGCACCGACATAACTATACCCACACATCCCGCATCACCGTCCAAACAATCTACCCACATTTTTACTTCGCCTTCCACACATTCTCTCCACACACACACACACACACACACACACACCCATCTACCCCCGCACACAATCTACCTCCACACACAGACATTTATGAATGTTACCCAGAATGAGAACCGTCTTGCCGAGGAAGGGCGTCGAGTCCTTGTACGAGTGTGAGTGCAGCACAGGCCCGTGGAAGTTGTCCAGCCCGGGGACGCTCGGCAGGTAGGGCACAGAGTGGTGCCCAGTACAGATCATAACGCCATCAAATGTCTCACTGACCACGTCAGCGTCACGTTGACATCTAGAGTTGGTCACGTCAGTCGAAAGACTTCTGACAAATGTCACGTCCCACCTCCCGTCGACGTCATAGTTAGCGGACTTGCAAACATGGCGGACCTGTGTATTGAATAGGATATGACGTGTCAGGCGGAAGTGCTTAGCGTACAGCCGGAAGTAGTCCAGTACTTTTGAATGAGTTAGAAATGGCGGATAGTCGTCAGGCGGCGGGTAGTCGCTGAACATCATCATATACTTGCTGGTGTTTATCACTAGGCTGTTGTAGATGCTTGCACTGTCGGCCGCCACGTGGGTAGAGAAGTTCCACAAGCCACCGATGTCCGAGCTCTTCTCCATGCACACAGGTTCCAGACCCTCCTCCAGACAACTCTTGATTGCCGCCAGCCCGCTACAGCCTGCGCCGACAATAGCGATTCTCTTCTTGTGAGTGACATACTTTCTCGCCATGATAGTCTCACACGCTCATTTCTTTGCTGCCCTCTCGTTATATCGTTCCCATGGCACGCCGACGCGAGGGGGTGTAACTCGGTGTCTTGTCAAGGGGTGGACAACTAGCGAGGTGATGTCAGGGTTGCTGGCTGAAAGTAGACAAGTTACACATCTTAGAGTGCGCTCACATAAACCTACCTGAGTCCTACTTGGTTGTACCGTCTGGTTCAAGACCTTGGGGTAGGTCGAGGTCAATGAGTTTCCTGGAAGTGCCGAGAGATAAGAGGCAAGGCGACCTAATCAAGAGTAGGTCAGGACGTTGGAGCGAAGTATGGACATCCTTAACACAAGGACACGAACACATTGAAAAACGTAGACAGGCATTCACTGATCATCATGGACACGTACACACTTGACCATCATGGACACGTACACACTGACCATCATGGACACGTACACACTGACCATCATCTTCAGCACTCTCCCAATTAAGGTCAAGGACTAGGCAATATCAGATTTTGTTGTCCACCCAATGTCAGACAGAATAATTTAACTTAATAGCTGATAGATTAACAGTAGGCCTAATAGCTGATAAATTAACAGTAGGCCTAATAGCTGATAGATTAACAGTAGGCCTAATAGCTGATAGATTAACAGTAGGCCTAATAGCTGATAGATTAACAGTAGACCTAATAGCTGATAGATTAACAGTGGACCCAATAGCTGATAGATTAACAGTGGACCCAATAGCTGATAGATTAACAGTGGACCCGCTAGCTGATAGATTAACAGTGGACCCACTAGCTGATAGATTAACAATGGACCCAATAGCTGAATTAACAGTAGACCTAATAGCTGATAGATTAACAGTAGACCTAATAGCTGATAGATTAACAGTAGACCTAATAGCTGATAGATTAACAGTGGACCTAATAGCTGATAGATTAACAGTAGACATAATAGCTGATAGATTAACAGTAGACTTAGTTTATAGATTAACAATAGACGACCAATATCTGACAGATGTAACAATAGTCGACCAATATCTGACAGATGTGACAATAGTCGACCAATATCTGACAGATGTAACAATAGTCGACCAATATCTGACAGATGTAACAATAGTCGACCAATATCTGACAGATTAACAACAGACGACCAATATCTGACAGATGTAACAACAGACGACCAATATCTGACAGATGTAACAACAGACGACCAATATCTGACAGATGTAACAACAGACGACCAATATCTGACAGATGTAACAACAGACGACCAATATCTGACAGATGTAACAACAGACGACCAATATCTGACAGATGTAACAACAGACGACCAATATCTGACAGATGTAACAACAGACGACCAATATCTGACAGATGTAACAACAGACGACCAATATCTGACAGATGTAACAACAGACGACCAATATCTGACAGATGTAACAACAGTCGACCAATATCTGACAGATGTAACAACAGTCGACCAATATCTGACAGATGTAACAACAGACGACCAATATCTGACAGATGTAACAATAGTCGACCAATATCTGACAGAAGTAACAACAGACGACCAATATCTGACAGATGTAACAACAGTCGACCAATATCTGACAGATGTAACAACAGTCGACCAATATCTGACAGATGTAACAACAGTCGACCAATATCTGACAGATGTAACAACAGTCGACCAATATCTGACAGATGTAACAACAGTCGACCAATATCTGACAGATGTAACAACAGTCGACCAATATCTGACAGATGTAACAACAGTCGACCAATATCTGACAGATGTAACAACAGTCGACCAATATCTGACAGATGTAACAGTCGACCAATATCTGACAGATGTAACAACAGACGACCAATATCTGACAGATGTAACAACAGACGACCAATATCTGACAGATGTAACAACAGTCGACCAATATCTGACAGATGTAACAACAGACGACCAATATCTGACAGATGTAACAATAGTCGACCAATATCTGACAGATGTAACAACAGACGACCAATATCTGACAGATGTAACAACAGTCGACCAATATCTGACAGATGTAACAACAGTCGACCAATATCTGACAGATGTAACAACAGTCGACCAATATCTGACAGATGTAACAACAGTCGACCAATATCTGACAGATGTAACAACAGTCGACCAATATCTGACAGATGTAACAACAGTCGACCAATATCTGACAGATGTAACAACAGTCGACCAATATCTGACAGATGTAACAGTCGACCAATATCTGACAGATGTAACAACAGACGACCAATATCTGACAGATGTAACAACAGACGACCAATATCTGACAGATGTAACAACAGTCGAAAAAAAAGCTGACAGATGTAACAACAGTCGAAAAAAAAGCTGACAGATGTAACAACAGTCGACCAATATCTGACAGATGTAACAACAGTCGACCAATATCTGACAGATGTAACAACAGTCGACC
Source organism: Megaustenia siamemsis (assembly GCA_032433765.1). Lineage (NCBI taxonomy): Eukaryota > Metazoa > Mollusca > Gastropoda > Stylommatophora > Ariophantidae > Megaustenia > Megaustenia siamemsis. The sequence continues at coordinate 782,682 of JAVIAB010000008.1, read as the reverse complement.
AATAGCTGACAGATGTAACAACAGTCGACCAATAGCTGACAGATGTAACAACAGTCGACCAATATCTGACAGATGTAACAACAGTCGACCAATATCTGACAGATGTAACAACAGTCGACCAATATCTGACAGATGTACCAGTCGACCAATATCTGACAAATGTAACAACAGTCGACCAATATCTGACAGATGTAACAACAGTCGACCAATAGCTGACAGATGTAACAACAGTCGACCAATATCTGACAGATGTAACAACAGTCGACCAATATCTGACAGATGTAACAACAGTCGACCAATATCTGACAAATGTAACAACAGTCGACCAATATCTGACAAATGTAACAACAGTCGACCAATATCTGACAGATGTAACAACAGACGACCAATATCTGACAGATGTAACAACAGTCGACCAATATCTGACCTGACATTTAATAAACAAAAGTCGACACAAAAGTAAATAAGTCACGTGACTATCAGTCACAGAACATAAGTGTAGAGGAAATGAGAAGTGACGCCCTGTCCCAGGGTGTCCGTGGGCTGGGAGTTTTAGTCAGCAACAAACATCGAACCTAAAGTTTTAGTCAAACCTTCGACTGGATTAAGTAATTAATGTAAGAAACCATCCATGGATAACAGAATTAATGTAAGAAACCATCCATGGATGATGGAAAATTAATATAATAGACCATTCTTGCAATGTAAGGAAAAAGTCCCAAATACACCCGCGGATTACAAGGAAAGTCACAAAACATCCATGTAATGTAAGGAAAGAGTCACAAAACATCCATATAATGTAAGGAAAGAGTCACAAAACATCCATGTAATGCAAGGAAAGAGTCACAAAACATTCATATAATGTAAGGAAAAGTCACAAAACATCCATATAATGTAAGGAAAAGTCACAAAACATCCATATAATGTAAGGAAAAGTCACAAAACATCCATATAATGTAAGGAAAAGTCACAAAACATCCATATAATGTAAGGAAAAGTCACAAAACATCCATATAATGTAAGGAAAAGTCACAAAACATCCATATAATGTAAGGAAAAGTCACAAAACATCCATATAATGCAAGGAAAAAGTCACAAAACATCCATATAATGCAAGGAAAAAGTCACAAAACATCCATATAATGCAAGGAAAAAGTCACAAAACATCCATATAATGCAAGGAAAAAGTCACAAAACATCCATATAATGCAAGGAAAAGTCACAAAACATCCATATAATGCAAGGAAAAGTCACAAAACATCCATATAATGCAAGGAAAAAGTCACAAAACATCCATATAATGCAAGGAAAAGTCACAAAACATCCATATAATGCAAGGAAAAAGTCACAAATCCATATAATGCAAGGAAAAAGTCACAAAACATCCATATAATGCAAGGAAAAGTCACAAAACATCCATATAATGCAAGGAAAAGTCACAAAACATCCAGATAATGCAAGGAAAGAGTCACAAAACATACATATAATGCAAGGAAACCATATAATGCAAGGAAAGAGTCACAAAACATCCATTAAATGCAAGGAAAGAGTCACAAAACATCAATGGATTATAGAATGAATGTTTTTACTTGATGCTCTTTACATTTGTCGAGATAAGCTTCTCTCCCCTCCCCCAGACCAAGAAATACTGAAAGCAAGTTCATGAAGACTTTTGGTTGATTAATCTAGTTACCCAGAAGTTTTATTTATCAGAATACACAAAGCGCCCAGTTACCCAGAAGTCTTATCTACCAGAATGCATAAAGCGTCCAGTTACAGTCTTATCTACCAGAATACACAAAGCGTCCAGTTACAGTCTTATCTATCAGAATACATAAAGCGTCCAGTTACAGTCTTATCTACCAGAATACACAAAGCGTCCAGTTACACAGAAGTCTTATCTACCAGAATACATAAAGCGTCCAGTTACAGTCTTATCTACCAGAATACACAAAGCGTCCAGTTACACAGAAGTCTTATCTACCAGAATACACAAAGCGTCCAGTTACCCAGAAGTCTTATCTACCAGAATACACAAAGCGTCCAGTTACACAGAAGTCTTATCTACCAGAATACACAAAGCGTCCAGTTACACAGAAGTCTTATCTACCAGAATACACAAAGCGTCCAGTTACCCAGAAGTCTTATCTACCAGAATACATAAAGCGTCCAGTTACAGTCTTATCTACCAGAATACACAAAGCATCCAGTTACACAGAAGTCTTATTTACCAGAATACACAAAGTGTCCAGTTAGTCTTATCTACCAGAATACACAAAGTGTCCAGTTACCTAGACGTCTTATCTACCAGAATACACAAAGTGTCCAGTTACACAGAAGTCTTTACCAGAATACACAAAGCGTCCAGTTACAGAGTCTTATCTAACAGAATACACAAAGTGTCCAGTTACCCAGAAGTCTTATCTACCAGAATACACAAAGTGTCCAGTTACCTAGACGTCTTATCTACCAGAATACACAAAGTGTCCAGTTACACAGAAGTCTTTACCAGAATACACAAAGCGTCCAGTTACAGAGTCTTATCTAACAGAATACACGAAGTGTCCAGTTACCCAGAAGTCTTATCTACCAGAATACACAAAGCGTCCAGTTACCCAGAAGTCTTATCTACCAGAATACACAAAGCGTCCAGTTACCCATACGTATCTACCAGAATACACAAAGCGTCCAGTTACACAGAAGTTTTATCTACCAGAATACACAAAGCGTCCAGTTACACAGAAGTTTTATCTACCAGAATACACAAAGCGTCCAGTTACACAGAAGTCTTAACAGAATAAACAAAGCGTCCAGTTACACAGAAGTCTTATCTACCAGAATAAACAAAGCGTCCAGTTATACAGAAGTCTTATCTAACAGAATACACAAAGCGTCCAGTTACACAGAAGTTTTATCTACCAGAATACACAAAGTGTCCAGTTACACAGAAGTCTTATTTACCAGAATACACAAAGTGTCCAGTTACACAGAAGTCTTATTTACCAGAATACACAAAGTGTCCAGTTACACAGAAGTCTTATTTACCAGAATACACAAAGTGTCCAGTTACACAAAACATTTAAGTTTTGATTCACGAGATTAATTTTCCTAAAAACGAGCACCAGCAAATATTTACAGCCCAGCCTATCTATTCTATCAGACATATTTATCACGTCAGTTATCTATCAGACATATTTATCACGTCAGTTATCTATCAGACATATTTATCACGTCAGTTATCTATCAGACATATTTATCACGTCAGTTATCTATCAGACATATTTATCACGTCAGTTATCTATCAGACATATTTATCACGTCAGTTATCTATCAGACATTTATCACGTCATTTATCTATCAGACATATTTATCACGTCATTTATCTATCAGACATATTTATCACGTCAGTTATCTATCAGAAATATTTATCACGTCAGTTATCTATCGACATATATATCACGTCAGTTATCTATCAGACATATTAATCACGTCAGTTATCTATCAGACATGTTTATCACGTCAGTTATCTATCAGACATGTTTATCACGTCAGTTATCTATCAGACATGTTTATCACGTCAGTTATCTATCAGACATGTTTATCACGTCAGTTATCTATCAGACATGTTTATCACGTCAGTTATCTATCAGACATGTTTATCACGTCAGTTATCTATCAGACATGTTTATCACGTCAGTTATCTATCAGACATTTATCACGTCAGTTATCTATTCTGTCAGACATATCTATCACGTCGGTTATTTATTCTGTCAGACATATTTATCACGTCAGTTATCTATCAGACATATTTATCACGTCAGTTATCTATTCTATCAGAAATATTTATCACGTCAGTTATCTATCAGACATATTTATCACGTCAGTTATCTATTCTATCAGACATATTTATCACGTTAGTTATCTATTCTATCAGACATATTTATCTCGTCAGTTATCTACTCTATTATAAATATTTATCACGTTAGTCATCTACTCTATTATAAATATTTATCACGTCAGTTATCTACTCTATCAAATAATTTATCACGTCAGTTAACTACTCTATCAGACATATTTATCTCGTCAGTTATTAGAAATATTTATCACGTCAGTTATCTACTGTCAGACATATTTATCATGTCAGTTATCTACTCTGTCAGACATATTTATCACGTCAGTTATCTACTCTGTCAGACATATATATCACGTCAGTTATCTATTGGACATATCTGTCACGTCGGTTATCTATCGGACATATCTATCACGTCAGTTATCTATTCTGTCAGACATATCTATCACGTCGGTTATCTATTCTGTCAGACATATTTAGCACGTCAGTTATCTATCAGAAATATTTATCACGTCAGTTATCTATCATACATATTTATCACGTCAGTTATCTACTCTATCAAATAATTTATCACTATCAGACATTTATCACGTCAGTTAACTACTCTATCAGACATATTTATCACGTCAGTTATCTACTCTATCAAATAATTTATCACGTCAGTTAACTACTCTATCAGACATATTTATCACGTCAGTTAACTACTCTATCAGACATATTTATCACGTCAGTTAACTACTCTATCAGACATATTTATCACGTCAGTTATTTATTCTATCAAAAATATTTATCACGTCAGTTATCTACTCTATCAGAAATATTTATCACGTCAGTTATCTACTCTATCAGAAATATTTATCACGTCAGTTATCTACTCTATCAGAAATATTTATTTCGTCAGTTATCTACTCTATCAGAAATATTTATTTCGTCAGTTATCTACTCTATCAGAAATATGTATTACGTCAATTATTCACTGTGATATTTACCTGAAATATTTATCTCGTCATTTATTTACCTGCCGTTTAACTCCATCACTCTATTTACCTGATAGATTTATTCCGTCACTTCTACACTCTGTTGTCCTAGACTATTTTCCCCGTCTGTGAGAGAGTCTGTTCGGGGTAGAGATAGACTGATCACTGACCGACTGGACAATGCCGCGTGCAGCACCTGCCCAATGTGTGACGTAGACACAACCGGCCGGTGCAGCTCATGGTCTGGTAACAAAGAGAGAAAGCCAGCCCCTGGCCATTGGTCAGTTCGTGACTCGCGTGCACATCTCTTTGTCCGCTCACATCACTGCCCAAGGTCGTCCGTGTGGGACACGGCTGGGACAGGGTGAGTGCTCTACTTGTCCCAAGCGTGTTTTCCTTCAGTTTCTCATTCAATCGGAAAACTAAATGTAAACAAAACATGAAAGGAGTTTCATTTTGTCTGGTCCATCTAGTCTGGTCCATATTTCTATGTCTGGTCCATCTAGTCAGGTCCACATTTCTATGTCTGGACCATCTAGTCAGGCCCACATTTCTATGTCTGGTCCATCTAGTCAGGTCCACATTTCTATGTTTGGTCCATCTAGTCAGGTCCACATTTCTATGTCTGCACCATCTAGTTTAGCCCACATTTCTATGTCTGGCCCATCTAGTCAAGTCCACATTTCTATGTCTGGCCCATCTAGTCAAGTCCACATTTCTATGTCTGGTCTATCTAGTCAGGTCCACATTTCTATGTCTGGTCCATCTAGTCAGGTCCACATTTCTATGTCTGGTCCATCTAGTCAGGTCCACATTTCTATGTCTGGTCCATCTAGTCAGGTCCACATTTCTATGTCTGGTCCATCTAGTCAGGTCCACATTTCTATGTCTGGTCCATCTAGTCAAGTCCACATTTCTATGTCTGGTCCATCTAGTCAAGTCCACATTTCTATGTCTGGTCCATCTAGTCAAGTCCACATTTCTATGTCTGGTCCATCTAGTCAGGTCCACATTTCTATGTCTGGTCCATCTATTCAGGTCCACATTTCTATGTCTGGTCCATCTAGTCAGGTCCACATTTCTATGTATGGTCCATCTAGTCAGGTCCACATTTCTATGTCTGGTCCATCTAGTCAGGTCCACATTTCTATGTCTGGACCATCTAGTCAGGCCCACATTTCTATGTCTGGTCTATCTAGTTAGGTCCACATTTCTATGTCTGGCCCATCTAGTCAAGTCCACATTTCTATATCTGGTCCATCTAGTCAAGTCCACATTTCTATGTCTGGTCCATCTAGTCAGGTCCACATTTCTATGTCTGGTCCATCTAGTCAGGTCCACATTTCTATGTCTGGTCCATCTAGTCAGGTCCACATTTCTATGTCTGGTCCATCTAGTCAAGTCCACATTTCTATGTCAGGTCCATCTAGTCAAGTCCACATTTCTATGTCTGGTCCATCTATTCAGGTCCACATTTTTATATCTGGTCCATCTAGTCAGGTCCACATTTCTATGTCTGGTCCATCTAGTCAGGTCCACATTTCTATGTCTGGTCCATCTAGTAAGGTCCACATTTCTATGTCTGGTCCATCTAGTCAGGTCCACATTTTTATATCTGGTCCATCTAGTCAGGTCCAAATTTCTTTGTCTGGTGCATGTAGTAAGGTCCATATTTCTATGTCTGGTCCATAAAGTCTGGTTCACATTTCTATGTCTGGTCCATCTAGTCTGGTTCACATTTCTATGTCTGGTCCATCTAGTCTGGTTCACATTTCTATGTCTGGTCCATCTAGTCTAGTCCACATTTCTATTTTTTGGTCCATCTAGTCAAGTCCACATTTCTATGTCTGGTCCATCTAGTCTGGCCCACATTTCTATATCTGGTCCATCTAGTCAGATCCACATTTCCATGTCTGGTCCATCTAGTCAGGTCCACATTTGTATGTCTGGTCCACACTTCTATGTCTGGTCCATCTAGTCTGGTCCACATTTCTATTTCTGGTCCATTTAGTCTGGTCCACATTTCTAAGTCTGGTCCATCTAGTCTGGTCCACATTTATATGTCTGGTCAATCTAGTCTCGTCCACATTTCTATGTCTGGTCAATCTAGACTGGAAAACATTTCTATGTCTGGTCAATCTAGTCTGGTCCACACTTCTATGTCTGGTCCATCTAGTCTGGTCATATAGTTTAGCCCACATTTCTATGCCTGGTCCACATTTCTACGTCTGATCCATCTTGTTGGGTCGACACTTCTATGTCTGGTCCACATTTCTATGTCTGGTCCAGCTAGTCTGGTCCACTTTTCTATGTCTGGTCCATCTAGTCAGGTCCACATTTCTATGTCTGGACCATCTAGTCAGGTCCACATTTCTATGTCTGGACCATCTAGTCTGGCCCACATTTCTATGTCTGGTCCAGCTAGTTTCGTCCACATTTCTATGTCTGGACCATCTAGTCAGGTCCACATTTCTATGTCTGGTCCATCTAGTCATGCCAACATTTCTATGTCTGGTCCATCTAGTCTCGTCCACATTTCTATGTCTGGACCATCTAGTCAGGTCCACATTTCTATGTCTGGTTCATCTAGTCATGCCAACATTTCTATGTCTGGTCCATCTAGTCAGGTCCACATTTCTATGTTTGCACCATCTAGTTTAGCCCACATTTCTATGTCTGGTCCATCTAGTCAAGTCCACATTTCTATGTCTGGTCCATCTAGTCAGGTCCACATTTCTATGTCTGGTCCATCTAGTCAGGTCCACATTTCTATGTCTGGTCCATCTAGTCAAGTCCACATTTCTATGTCTGCACCATCTAGTCAAGTCCACATTTCTATGTCTGGCCCATCTAGTCAAGTCCACATTTCTATGTCTGGTCTATCTAGTCAGGTCCACATTTCTATGTCTGGTCCATCTAGTCAAGTCCACATTTCTATGTCTGGTCCATCTAGTCAGGTCCACATTTCTATGTCTGGTCCATCTAGTCAGGTCCACATTTCTATGTCTGGTCCATCTAGTCAAGTCCACATTTCTATGTCTGGTCCATCTATTCAGGTCCACATTTCTATGTCTGGTCCATCTAGTCAGGTCCACATTTCTATGTATGGTCCATCTAGTCAGGTCCACATTTCTATGTCTGGTCCATCTAGTCAGGTCCACATTTCTATGTCTGGACCATCTAGTCAGGCCCACATTTCTATGTCTGGTCCATCTAGTTAGGTCCACATTTCTTTGTCTGGCCCATCTAGTCAAGTCCACATTTCTATGTCTGGTCCATCTAGTCAAGTCCACATTTCTATGTCTGGTCCATCTAGTCAGGTCCACATTTCTATGTCTGGTCCATCTAGTCAGGTCCACATTTCTATGTCTGGTCCATCTAGTCAGGTCCACATTTCTATGTCTGGTCCATCTAGTCAAGTCCACATTTCTATGTCTGGTCCATCTAGTCAAGTCCACATTTCTATGTCTGGTCCATCTAGTCAAGTCCACATTTCTATGTCTGGTCCATCTATTCAGGTCCACATTTTTATATCTGGTCCATCTAGTCAGGTCCAGATTTCTATGTCTGGTCCATCTAGTCAGGTCCACATTTCTATGTCTGGTCCATCTAGTAAGGTCCACATTTCTATGTCTGGTCCATCTAGTCAGGTCCACATTTTTATATCTGGTCCATCTAGTCAGGTCCAAATTTCTTTGTCTGGTGCATGTAGTAAGGTCCATATTTCTATGTCTGGTCCATAAAGTCTGGTTCACATTTCTATGTCTGGTCCATCTTGTCTGGTTCACATTTCTATGTCTGGTCCATCTAGTCTGGTTCACATTTCTATGTCTGGTCCATCTAGTCTCGTCCACATTTCTATGTCTGGTCCATCTAGTCAAGTCCACATTTCTATGTCTGGTCCATTTAGTCTGGCCCACATTTCTATATCTGGTCCATCTAGTCAGATCCACATTTCCATGTCTGGTCCATCTAGTCAGGTCCACATTTCTATGTCTGGTCCACACTTCTATGTCTGGTCCATCTAGTCTGGTCCACATTTCTATTTCTGGTCCATTTAGTCTGGTCCACATTTCTAAGTCTGGTCCATCTAGTCTGGTCCACATTTATATGTCTGGTCCACATTTATATGTCTGGTCAATCTAGTCTCGTCCACATTTCTATGTCTGGTCAATCTAGTCTGGTCCACACTTCTATGTCTGGTCCATCTAGTCTGGTCATATAGTTTAGCCCACATTTCTATGCCTGGTCCACATTTCTACGTCTGATCCATCTTGTTGGGTCGACACTTCTATGTCTGGTCCACATTTCTATGTCTGGTCCAGCTAGTCTGGTCCACTTTTCTATGTCTGGTCCATCTAGTCAGGTCCACATTTCTATGTCTGGACCATCTAGTCAGGTCCACATTTCTATGTCTGGACCATCTAGTCTGGCCCACATTTCTATGTCTGGTCCAGCTAGTCTCGTCCACATTTCTATGTCTGGACCATCTAGTCAGGTCCACATTTCTATGTCTGGTCCATCTAGTCATGCCAACATTTCTATGTCTGGTCCATCTAGTCTGGTTCACATTTCTATGTCTGGACCATCTAGTCTGGTTCACATTTCTATGTCTGGTCCATCTAGTCTCGTCCACATTTCTATGTCTGGACCATCTAGTCAGGTCCACATTTCTAAGTCTGGTCCATCTAGTCTGGTCCACATTTCTATGTCTGGCCCATCTAGTTTCGTCCACATTTCTATGTCTGGTCCAGCTAGTTTCGTCCACATTTCTATGTCTGGTCCATCTAGTCAGGCCCACATTGCTATGTCTGGTCCATCTAGTCTCGTCCACATTTCTATGTCTGGTCCATCTAGTCTGGTCCACATTTCTATGTCTGGTCAATCTAGTCAGGCCCACATTTCTATGTTTGGTCCATCTAATCTGGTACACATTTCTATGTCTGGTCCATCTAGTCTGGCCCACATTTCTATGTCTGGCCCATCTAGTCTGGCCAACATTTCTATTTCTGGTCCATCTAGTCAAGTCCACATTTCTATGTCTGGTCCAACTAGTCTGGCCCACATTTCTATGTCTGGTCCATCTAGTCAGGTCCACATTTCTATGTCTGGTCCATCTAGTCAGGTCCATACATTTATTTGTCTGGTCTATTTAGTCAGTTCCACACATTTATGTCTGGTCCACATTTCTTTGTCTGGTCCATCTAGTTTAGCCCACACTTCTATGTCTTGTCCATCTAGTCTGGTCCATCTAGTCTGGTCCATATAGTTTAGCCCACATTTCTATGTCTGGTCAATCTAGTCTAGTCCACATTTCTATGCCTGGTCCATCTAGTCTGGTCCACACTTCTATGTCTGGTCCATCTAGTCTGGTCCACATTTCTATGCCTGGTCCATTTAGTCTGGTCCACACTTCTATGTCTGGTCCATCTAGTTTCGTCCACATTTATATGTCTGGTCCATCTAGTCTGGAACACACTTCTATGTCTGGTCCATCTAGTCTGGTCATATAGTTAGCCCACATTTCTATGCCTGGTCCACATTTCTACGTCTGGTCCATCTTGTTGGGTCGACACTTCTATGTCTGGTCCCTCTAGTCTGAATCACATTTCTATGTCTGGTCCGGCTAGTCTGGTCCACATTTCTATGTCTGGTCCATCTAGTCTGGTCTACATTTCTATGTCTGGTCCAGCTAATCTGGTCCACACTTCTATGTCTGGTCCCTCTAGTCTGAATCACATTTCTATGTCTGGTCCATCTAGTCTGGTCCACACTTCTATGTCTGGTCCATCTAGTCTGGCCCACATTTCTATGTCTGGTCAATCTAGTCTGGTCTACATTTCTATGTCTTGTCCATCTAGTCTGGTCCACATTTCTCTGTTTGGTCCATCTAGTCTGGTCCACACTACGATGTCTGGTCCATCCAGTCTGGTCCACATTTCTATGTCTGGTTCATCTAGCATGGTCCACACTACTATGTCTGGTCCATCTAGTCTGGTCCATATAGTTTAGCCCAGATTTCTGTATCTGGTCCACATTTCTACGTCTGGTCCATCTAGTCGAGTCGACACTTCTATGTCTGCCCAATCTAGTCAGGTACACATTTCTATGTCTGTTCCATCTAGTTTAGCCCACATTTCTTTATGCATATAAAGTCTAGCATATCTAATCAGGCCCATACATTTATGTCTGGTCCACATATCTTTATTTGGTCCATCTGGTTTAGCCCACATTTCTTTGCCTGGTCTATCTAGTCAGGTCCACACATTTATGTCTGGTCCACATTTCTTTGTCTGGTCCATCTAGTCAGGTCGACACATTTATCTCTGGTCCACATCTCTTTGTCTGGTCCATCTAGTCAGGTCCACATTTCTATGTCTGGACCATGTAGTCTAGCCCCCATTTCTGTCTGGCAGACATTTCTATGTCTGGTTCACATTTCTATGTCTGGCTCACATTTCTATGTCTGGCTCACATTTCTATGCCTGGTTCACATTTCTATGTCTAACCCACATTTCTATGTCTGGTTCACATTTCTATGTCTAACCCACATTTCTATGTCTGGTTCACATTTCTATGTCTGGCTCACATTTCTATGCCTGGTTCACATTTCTATGTCTGCTTCACATTTCTATGTCTAACCCACATTTCTATGTCTGGTCCACATTTCTATGTCTTTTCCATCTAGTCTGGCCCACATTTCGATGTCTGGTCCACGTTTCTATGTCTTGTCCATCTAGTCTAACCCACATTTCTATGTCTGGTCCACATTTCTATATCTGGTCCACATTTCTATGTCTGGTCCACATTTCTATGTCTAGTTCACATTTCTATGCCTGGTCCACATTTCTATGTCTGGTTCACATTTCTATGTCTGGTTCACATTTCTATGCCTGGTCCACATTTCTATGTCTGGTTCACATTTCTATGTCTGGTTCACATTTCTATGTCTGGTCCACATTTCTATGTCTAGTACGCATTTCTATTTCTGGTCCACATTTCTATGTCTGGTCCACATTTCTATGTCTGGTCCACATTTCTATGTCTAGTCCACATTTCTTATTTCTGGTCCACATTTCTATGTCTGGCCCACATTTCTATGTCTGGTTTACATTTCTATGTCTGGTTCACATTTCTATGTCTAGTCCACATTTCTATGTCTGGTCCACATTTCTATGTCTGGTTCACATTTCTATGTCTAGTCCACATTTCTATGTCTGATCCATCTTGTCAGGTCTATCTTTATATGTCACCGGCTAAATACACTCATATTGTACCGTGACATCTACTGGGGATACTCAACACTGTACCGTGACATCTACTGGGGTTATTCAACCCTGTACCGTGACATCTACTTGGGTTACTCAACACTGTACCGTGACATCTACTTGGGTTACTCAACACTGTACCGTGACATCTACTGGGGTTACTCAACACTGTACCGTGACATCTACTTGGGTTACTCAACACTGTACCGTGACATCTACTGGGGTTACTCAACACTGTACCGTGACATCTACTTGGGTTACTCAACACTGTACCGTGACATCTACTGGATTTACTAAACACTGTACCGTGACATCTACTGGAGTTACTCAACACTGTACCGTGACATCTACTGGAGTTACTCAACACTGTACCGTGACATCTACTGGGGTTACTCAACACTGTACCGAGACATCTACTGGGGATACTCAACACTGTACCGTGACATCTACTGGGGTTACTCAACACTGTACCGAGACATCTACTGGGGATACTCAACACTGTACCGTGACATCTACTGGAGTTACTCATCACTGTACTATGACATCTACTGGAGTTACTCATCACTGTACTGTGACACATACTGATGTTACTCCATAGTGTACTATATCATCTGATGAGGTTAATCCTTAATGTACTGTGACATTTAGAGAGGTTGCTCCACAATATGAAGATGGACAGTGACAACAACATGAAGATGGACAATGACAACAACATGAAGATGGACCGTGACAACAACATGAAGATGGACAGTGACAACAACATGAAGATTGACAGTGACAACAACATGAAGATGGACAGTGACAACAACATGAAGATGGACCGTGACAACAACATGAAGATGGACAGTGACAACAACATGAAGATGGACCGTGACAACAACATGAAGATGGACAGTGACAACAACATGAAGATGGACAGTGACAACAATATGAAGATGGACAGTGACAACAACATGAAGATGGACAGTGACAACAACATGAAGATGGACAGTGACAACAACATGAAGATGGACAGTGACAACAACATGAAGATGGACAGTGACAACAACATGAAGATGGACCGTGACAACAACATGAAGATGGACCGTGACAACAACATGAAGATGGACAGTGACAACAACATGAAGATGGACAGTGACAACAACATGAAGATGGACAGTGACAACAACATGAAGATGGACAGTGACAGCAACATGAAGATGGACCGTGACAACAATATGAAGATGGACAGTGACAGCAATATGAAGATGGACCGTGACAACAACATGAAGATGGACCGTGACAGCAACATGAAGATGGACAGTGACAGCAATATGAAGATGGACCGTGACAACAACATGAAGATGGACCGTGACAACAATATGAAGATGGACAGTGACAGCAATATGAAGATGGACCGTGACAACAACATGAAGATGGACAGTGACAGCAACATGAAGATGGACAGTGACAACAACATGAAGATGGACAGTGACAGCAATATGAAGATGGACCGTGACAACAACATGAAGATGGACCGTGACAACAACATGAAGATGGACAGTGACAACAACATGAAGATGGACCGTGACAACAACATGAAGATGGACCGTGACAACAACATGAAGATGGACAGTGACAACAACATGAAGATGGACAGTGACAACAACATGAAGATGGACAGTGACAACAACATGAAGATGGACAGTGACAACAACATGAAGATGGACAGTGACAACAATATGAAGATGGACAGTGACAACAATATGAAGATGGACAGTGACAACAACATGAAGATGGACAGTGACAACAACATGAAGATGGACAGTGACAACAACATGAAGATGGACAGTGACAACAACATGAAGATGGACAGTGACAACAATATGAAGATGGACAGTGACAACAACATGAAGATGGACAGTGACAACAATATGAAGATGGATAGTGACAACAACATGAAGATGGACAGTGACAACAACATGAAGATGGACCGTGACAACAATATGAAGATGGACATTGACAACAACATGAAGATGGACAGTGACAACAATATGAAGATGGACAGTGACAACAACATGAAGATGGACAGTGACAACAACATGAAGATGGACAGTGACAACAATATGAAGATGGATAGTGACAACAACATGAAGATGGACAGTGACAGCAACATGAAGATGGACCGTGACAACAACATGAAGATGGACAGTGACAACAACATGAAGATTGACAGTGACAGCAACATGAAGATGGACCGTGACAACAACATGAAGATGGACCGTGACAACAACATGAAGATGGACAGTGACAGCAACATGAAGATGGACCGTGACAACAACATGAAGATGGACAGTGACAACAATATGAAGATGGACAGTGACAACAACATGAAGATGGACAGTGACAGCAACATGAAGATGGACCGTGACAACAACATGAAGATGGACAGTGACAACAACATGACGATGGACAGTGACAGCAACATGAAGATGGACAGTGACAACAACATGAAGATGGACCGTGACAACAACATGAAGATGGACAGTGACAACAACATGAAGATGGACAGTGACAACAATATGAAGATGGACAGTGACAACAATATGAAGATGGACAGTGACAACAACATGAAGATGGACAGTGACAACAACATGAAGATGGACAGTGACAACAACATGAAGATGGACAGTGACAACAACATGAAGATGGACAGTGACAACAATATGAAGATGGACAGTGACAGCAATATGAAGATGGACAGTGACAACAACATGAAGAGGGACAGTGACAACAACATGAAGATGGACAGTGACAACAACATGAAGATGGACAGTGACAACAACATGAAGATGGACAGTGACAACAATATGAAGATGGACAGTGACAACAACATGAAGATGGACAGTGACAACAATATGAAGATGGACAGTGACAACAACATGAAGATGGACAGTGACAACAATATGAAGATGGACAGTGACAACAACATGAAGGTGGACAGTGACAGCAATATGAAGATGGACAGTGACAACAACATGAAGATGGACAGTGACAACAACATGAAGATGGACAGTGACAGCAACATGAAGATGGACCGTGACAACAACATGAAGATGGACCGTGACAACAACATGAAGATGGACAGTGACAGCAACATGAAGATGGACCGTGACAACAATATGAAGATGGACAGTGACAACAATATGAAGATGGACAGTGACAACAACATGAAGGTGGACAGTGACAGCAACATGAAGATGGACCGTGACAACAACATGAAGATGGACAGTGACAACAACATGACGATGGACAGTGACAGCAACATGAAGATGGACAGTGACAACAACATGAAGATGGTCAGTGACAGTAACATGAAGATGGACAGTGACAACAACATGAAGATGGACAGAGCTTCCAGTGCCTGTTTAGGAAAGGTGGACTTCCCTCCGCCCCCAGTGCTTGTCTAGTAATGTGGGTCCTCCCTCCGTCCCCAGTGCCTGTGTATTAATGTTGGACCTCTCCCCGCCCCTTTTGTGTGTCTAATAATCTTGGACCTCTCCCCGCCCCAGCTACCTGTCTAGTAATGTTGGACCTCTTCCCGCACCCTCTACCTGTCTAGTAATGTTGGACCTCTTCCCGCACCCTCTACCTGTCTAGTAATGTTGGACCTCTTCCCGCACCCTCTACCTGTCTAGTAATGTTGGACCTCTTCCCGCACCCTCTACCTGTCTAGTAATGTTGCACCTCTCCCCGCCCCCTCTACCTGTCTAGTAATGTTGGACCTCTTCCCGCACCCTCTACCTATCTAGTAATGTTGGATCTCTCCCCGCCCCATCTACCTGTCTAGTAATGTTGGACCTCTTCCCACACCCTCTACCTATCTAGTAATGTTGGACCTCTCCCGCCCCCTCTACCTATCTAGTAATGTTGGACCTATCCCCGCCCCATCTACCTGTCTAGTAATGTTGGATCTCTCCCCGCCCCTCTACCTGTCTAGTAATGTTGGACCTCTTCCCGCACCCTCTACCTGTCTAGTAATGTTGGATCTCTCCCCGCCCCCTCTACCTGTCTAGTAATGTTGGACCTCTTCCCGCACCCTCTACCTGTCTAGTAATGTTGGACCTCTTCCCGCACCCTCTACCTGTCTTGTAATGTTGGATCTCTCCCCGCCCCCTCTACCTGTCTAGTAATGTTGGACCTCTTCCCGCACCCTCTACCTGTCTAGTAATGTTGGACCTCTTCCCGCACCCTCTACCTATCTAGTAATGTTGGACCTATCCCCGCCCCATCTAACTGTCTAGTAATGTTGGACCTATCCCCGCCCCATCTACCTGTCTAGTAATGTTGGACCTCTCCCCGCCCCCTCTACCTGTCTAGTAATGTTGGACCTCTCCCCGCCCCCTCTACCTGTCTAGTAATGTTGGACCTCTTCCCGCACCCTCTACCTATCTAGTAATGTTGGATCTCTCCCCGCCCCCTCTACCTATCTAGTAATGTTGGACCTATCCCCGCCCCATCTACCTATCTAGTAATGTTGGACCTCTTCACGCCCCCTCTACCTATCTAGTAATGTTGGACCTATCCCCGCCCCATCTACCTATCTAGTAATGTTGGACCTCTTCACGCCCCCTCTACCTATCTAGTAATGTTGGACCTATCCCCGCCCCATCTACCTATCTAGTAATGTTGGACCTCTTCACGCCCCTCTACCTGTCTAGTAATGTTGGATCTCTCCCCGCCCCCTCTACCTGTCTAGTAATGTTGGACCTCTCCCCGCCCCCTCTACCTGTCTAGTAATGTTGGACCTCTTCCCGCACCCTCTACCTATCTAGTAATGTTGGACCTATCCCCGCCCCATCTACCTGTCTAGTAATGTTGGACCTCTCCCCGCCCCCTCTACCTATCTAGTAATGTTGGACCTCTTCCCGCACCCTCTACCTATCTAGTAATGTTGGACCTCTTCCCGCACCCTCTACCTGTCTAGTAATGTTGGACCTCTTCCCGCACCCTCTACCTATCTAGTAATGTTGGACCTATCCCCGCCCCATCTACCTGTCTAGTAATGTTGGACCTCTTCACGCCCCCTCTACCTATCTAGTAATGTTGGATCTCTCCCCGCCCCCTCTACCTGTCTAGTAATGTTGGACCTCTCCCCGCCCCCTCTACCTATCTAGTAATGTTGGATCTCTTCTCGCACCCTCTACCTGTCTAGTAATTTTGGACCTCTTCTCGCACCCTCTACCTATCTAGTAATGTTGGATCTCTCCCCGCACCCTCTACCTATCTAGTAATGTTGGATCTCTCCCCGCCCCCTCTACCTGTCTAGTAATGTTGGATCTCTCCCCGCACCCTCTACCTGTCTAGTAATGTTGGATCTCTCCCCGCACCCTCTACCTATCTAGTAATGTTGGATCTCTCCCCGCCCCCTCTAACTGTCTAGTAATGTTGGATCTCTCCCCGCACCCTCTACCTGTCTAGTAATGTTGGATCTCTCCCCGCCCCCTCTAACTGTCTAGTAATGTTGGATCTCTCCCCGCACCCTCTACCTGTCTAGTAATGTTGGATCTCTCCCCGCACCCTCTACCTATCTAGTAATGTTGGACCTCTTCCCGCACCCTCTACCTGTCTAGTAATGTTGGATCTCTCCCCGCACCCTCTACCTATCTAGTAATGTTGGATCTCTCCCCGCCCCCTCTAACTGTCTAGTAATGTTGGATCTCTTCCCGCACCCTCTACCTATCTAGTAATGTTGGATCTCTCCCCGCACCCTCTACCTATCTAGTAATGTTGGACCTCTTCCCGCACCCTCTACCTATCTAGTAATGTTGGATCTCTCCCCGCCCCCTCTACCTGTCTAGTAATGTTGGACCTCTCCCCGCCCCCTCTACCTATCTAGTAATGTTGGACCACTCCCCGCCCCCTCTACCTGTCTAGTAATGTTGGACCTCTCCCCGCCCCCTCTACCTGTCTAGTAATGTTGGACCTCTTCCCGCACCCTCTACCTATCTAGTAATGTTGGACCTCTTCCCGCACCCTCTACCTGTCTAGTAATGTTGGACCTCTTCCCGCACCCTCTACCTGTCTAGTAATGTTGGACCTCTCCCCGCCCCCTCTACCTGTCTAGTAATGTTGGACCTCTTCCCGCACCCTCTACCTATCTAGTAATGTTGGACCTCTTCCCGCACCCTCTACCTGTCTAGTAATGTTGGACCTCTTCCCGCACCCTCTACCTGTCTAGTAATGTTGGACCTCTTCCCGCACCCTCTACCTGTCTAGTAATGTTGGACCTCTCCCCGCCCCCTCTACCTGTCTAGTAATGTTGGACCTCTTCCCGCACCCTCTACCTATCTAGTAATGTTGGACCTCTTCCCGCACCCTCTACCTATCTAGTAATGTTGGACCTCTTCCCGCACCCTCTACCTGTCTAGTAATGTTGGACCTCTTCCCGCACCCTCTACCTATCTAGTAATGTTGGACCTCTTCCCGCACCTTCTACCTATCTAGTAATGTTGGACCTATCCCCGCCCCATTTACCTATCTAGTAATGTTGGACCTATCCCCGCACCCTCTACCTGTCTAGTAATGTTGGATCTCTCCCCGCCCCATCTACCTGTCTAGTAATGTTGGACCTCTCCCCGCCCCCTCTACCTGTCTAGTAATGTTGGACCTCTTCCCGCACCCTCTACCTATCTAGTAATGTTGGACCTCTTCCCGCACCCTCTACCTATCTAGTAATGTTGGACCTCTTCCCGCACCCTCTACCTGTCTAGTAATGTTGGACCTCTTCCCGCACCCTCTACCTATCTAGTAATGTTGGACCTCTTCCCGCACCCTCTACGTGTCTAGTAATGTTGGACCTCTTCCCGCACCCTCTACGTGTCTAGTAATGTTGGACCTCTTCCCGCACCCTCTACGTGTCTAGTAATGTTGGACCTCTTCCCACACCCTCTACGTGTCTAGTAATGTTGGACCTCTTCCCGCACCCTCTACCTGTCTAGTAATGTTGGACCTCTTCCCGCATCCTCTACCTGTCTAGTAATGTTGGACCTCTCCCCGCACTTTCTACGTGTCTAGTAATGGTTGACCTCTCCCCGCCACCTCTACGTGTCTAGTAATGTTTGACCTCTCCCCGCCACCTCTACGTGTCTAGTAATGGTTGACCTCTCCCCGCCACCTCTACGTGTCTAGTAATGTTTGACCTCTCCCCGCCACCTCTACGTGTCTAGTAATGGTTGACCTCTCCCCGCCACCTCTACATGTCTAGTAATGGTTGACCTCTCCCCGCCACCTCTACGTGTCTAGTAATGGTTGACCTCTCCCCGCCACCTCTACGTGTCTAGTAATGGTTGACCTTCCGATGCCCCCTGTACCTGTCTAGCAATGTTGGACTTCCCCACGCCCCCAGTACCTGTCTAGAAATGTTTGGCCTCCCCCCCCACCTGTCTAGTAATTTTGAACCTACCTCCGCCCCCAGTGCCTGTCTAGTAATGTTGGACCTCCCCCGCCCCCAGTACTTGTCTAGCAATGTTGGACCTCCTCAGGACCCCAATGCCTCTCTAGTAATGTTGGACCTTCCCCGCCCCCAGTACTTGTCTAGTAATGTTGGACCTCATCCCGCCCCCAGTGTCTAATAATGTTGGACCTCCTACCGCCCCCAGTATCTAATAATGTTGGACCTCTTCCCGCCCCCAATGCCTCTCTAGTAATAGGGAACCTCCCCCCGCCCCCAGGACCTGTCTAGTAATGTTGGACCTCCTCCCGCCCCCAATGCCTCTCTAGTAATAGGGAACCTCCCCCTGCCCCCAGTACCTGTCTAGTAATGTTGGACTTCCCCCGCCCCCAGTACCTGTCTAGCAATGTTGGACCTCCTCAGGCCCCCAATGCCTCTCTAGTAATGTTGGACCTCATCCCGCCCCAGTGTCTAATAATGTTGGACCTCATCCCGCCCCCAGTGTCTAATAATGTTGGACCTCATCCCGCCCCCAGTGTCTAATAATGTTGGACCTCCCCTGCCCCAAGTACCTGTCTAGTAATGGTGGACCATTACTACTCCCCATGTAGCAGAGACTCAGATAATCTCAGGGCCAGGAAGAGGACAAAATGACCTGACCAACTTTCTGCCTGGAGTGAGCAGCTCCACGTGGTGGTGGACCGCTTTTTGTGTCTAGGGCCAGCAGCTCCACGTGGTGGTGGACCACTCTTTGTGTCTAGAGCCAGCAGCTCCACGTGGTGGTGGACCACTCTTTGTGTCTAGAGCCAGCAGCTCCACGTGGTGGTGGACCACTCTTTGTGTCTAGAGCCAGCAGCTCCACGTGGTGGTGGACCGCTCTTTGTGTCTAGGGCCAGCAGCTCCACGTGGTGGTGGACCACTCTTTGTGTCTAGAGCCAGCAGCTCCACGTGGTGGTGGACCACTCTTTGTGTCTAGGGCCAGCAGCTCCACGTGGTGGTGGACCACTCTTTGTGTCTAGAGCCAGCAGCTCCACGTGGTGGTGGACCGCTCTTTGTGTCTAGGGCCAGCAGCTCCACGTGGTGGTGGACCGCTCTTTGTGTCTGGGGCCAGCAGATCCATGTGGTGGTGGACCACTCTTTGTGTCTGGGGCCAGCAGATCCATGTGGTGGTGGACCGCTCTTTGTGTCTGGGGCCAGCAGATCCATGTGGTGGTGGACCACTCTTTGTGTCTGGGGCCAGCAGATCCATATGGTGGTGGACCGCTCTTTGTGTCTGGGGCCAGCAGATCCATGTGGTGGTGGACCACTCTTTGTGTCTGGGGCCAGCAGATCCATGTGGTGGTGGACCACTCTTTGTGTCTGGGGCCAGCAGATCCATGTGGTGGTGGACCACTCTTTGTGTCTGGGGCCAGCAGATCCATGTGGTGGTGGACCGCTCTTTGTGTCTAGGGCCAGCAGATCCATGTGGTGGTGGACCGCTCTTTGTGTCTGGGGCCAGCAGATCCATGTGGTGGTGGACCGCTCTTTGTGTCTGGGGCCAGCAGATCCATGTGGTGGTGGACCGCTCTTTGTGTCTGGGGCCAGCAGATCCATGTGGTGGTGGACCGCTCTTTGTGTCTGGGGCCAGCAGATCCATGTGGTGGTGGACCGCTCTTTGTGTCTGGGGCCAGCAGATCCATGTGATGGTGGACCGCTCTTTGTGCCTGGAGCCAGCAGCTCCACGTGGTGGTGGACCGCTCTTTGTGTCTGGGGCCAGCAGATCCACGTGGTGGTGGACCGCTCTTTGTGTCTGGGGCCAGCAGATCCACGTGGTGGTGGACCGCTCTTTGTGTCTGGGGCCAGCAGATCCACGTGGTGGTGGACCGCTCTTTGTGTCTGGGGCCAGCAGATCCACGTGGTGGTGGACCACTCTTTGTGTCTGGGGCCAGCAGATCCACGTAGTGGTGGACCGCTCTTTGTGTCTGGGGCCAGCAGATCCATGTGATGGTGGACCGCTCTTTGTGTCTGGGGCCAGCAGATCCACGTAGTGGTGGACCGCTCTTTGTGTCTGGGGCCAGCAGATCCACGTGGTGGTGGACCGCTCTTTGTGTCTGGGGCCAGCAGATCCACGTAGTGGTGGACCGCTCTTTGTGTCTGGGGCCAGCAGATCCATGTGGTGGTGGACCACTCTTTGTGTCTGGGGCCAGCAGATCCATGTGGTGGTGGACCGCTCTTTGTGTCTAGGGCCTGCAGATCCATGTGGTGGTGGACCGCTCTTTGTGTCTGGGGCCAGCAGATCCATGTGGTGGTGGACCGCTCTTTGTGTCTGGGGCCAGCAGATCCATGTGGTGGTGGACCGCTCTTTGTGTCTGGGGCCAGCAGATCCATGTGGTGGTGGACCGCTCTTTGTGTCTGGGGCCAGCAGATCCACGTAGTGGTGGACCGCTCTTTGTGTCTGGGGCCAGCAGATCCACGTAGTGGTGGACCGCTCTTTGTGCCCGCCGAGTTTCTGGCCCCAGTCAAGGCCGGACGGTCCAGATGTCACTTCAACTTTCTGGACTCGTTGGGAGGTCACGCCTGATCTGGGTCACGATAACTGTAGCGAGGCCAGACAGGCACGTGAGGCAAGTCTATTTATATACACTCGTGGCCTTGAGCTGCTGCAGGCGGCCTTGACGTGTCAGAGGTCGCTCTGTTTTATGGTGCAGTCGCTGGGACCTCGGGGAGGAAAAGGGGTGGGGGGTCATATATAACTGATGAGTAGAAATAGATCTCCCACACAGTTTGTTCTCTCTTCTACATCTCCCACACAGTCTGTTCTCTCTTCTACATCTCCCACACAGTCTGTTCTCTCTTCTACATCTCCCACACAGTCTGTTCTCTCTTCTACATCTCCCACACAGTTTGTTCTCTCTTCTACATCTCCCACACAGTCTGTTCTCTCTTCTACATCTCCCACACAGTTTGTTCTCTCTTCTACATCTCCCACACAGTCTGTTCTCTCTTCTATATCTCACACACAGTCTGTTCTCTCTTCTACATCTCCCACACAGTTTGTTCTCTCTTCTACATCTCCCACACAGTTTGTTCTCTCTTCTACATCTCACACACAGTCTGTTCTCTCTTCTACATCTCCCACACAGTTTGTTCTCTCTTCTACATCTCACACACAGTTTGTTCTCTCTTCTACATCTCCCACACAGTTTGTTCTCTCTTCTACATCTCACACACAGTCTGTTCTCTCTTCTACATCTCACACACAGTTTGTTCTCTCTTCTACATCTCCCACACAGTTTGTTCTCTCTTCTACATCTCACACACAGTCTGTTCTCTCTTCTACATCTCCCACACAGTTTGTTCTCTCTTCTACATCTCCCACACAGTTTGTTCTTTCTTCTACATCTCCCACACAGTCTGTTCTCTCTTCTACATCTCCCACACAGTCTGTTCTCTCTTCTACATCTCCCACACAGTCTGTTCTCTCTTCTACATCTCCCACACAGTCTGTTCTCTCTTCTACATCTCACACACAGTCTGTTCTCTCTTCTACATCTCCCACACAGTCTGTTCTCTCTTCTACATCACCACACAGTCTGTTCTCTCTTCTACATCTCCCACACAGTCTGTTCTCTCTTCTACATCTCCCACACAGTCTGTTCTCTCTTCTACATCTCCCACACAGTCTGTTCTCTCTTCTACATCTCACACACAGTCTGTTCTCTCTTCTACATCTCCCACACAGTGTGTTCTCTCTTCTACATCTCACACACAGTCTGTTCTCTCTTCTACATCTCCCACACAGTCTGTTCTCTCTTCTACATCTCCCACACAGTTTGTTCTCTCTTCTACATCTCACACACAGTCTGTTCTCTCTTCTACATCTCACACACAGTCTGTTCTCTCTTCTACATCTCACACACAGTCTGTTCTCTCTTCTACATCGCACACACAGTCTGTTCTCTATTCTACATCTCCCACATAGTTTGTTCTCTCTTCTACATCTCACACACCGTCTGTTCTCTCTTCTACATCTCCCACACAGTTTGTTCTCTCTTCTACATCTCACACACAGTCTGTTCTCTATTCTACATCTCACACACAGTCTGTTCTCTCTTCTACATCTCACACACAGTTTGTTCTCTCTTCTACATCTCACACACAGTCTGTTCTCTATTCTACATCTCACACACAGTCTGTTCTCTCTTCTACATCTCACACACAGTCTGTTCTCTCTTCTACATCTCACACACAGTCTGTTCTCTCTTCTACATCTCCCACACAGTCTGTTCTCTCTTCTACATCGCACACACAGTCTGTTCTCTCTTCTACATCTCACACACAGTCTGTTCTCTCTTCTACATCTCACACACAGTTTGTTCTCTCTTCTACATCTCACACACAGTCTGTTCTCTATTCTACATCTCACACACAGTCTGTTCTCTCTTCTACATCTCACACACAGTCTGTTCTCTCTTCTACATCTCACACACAGTCTGTTCTCTCTTCTACATCTCACACACAGTTTGTTCTCTCTTCTACATCTCACACACAGTCTGTTCTCTATTCTACATCTCCCACACAGTTTGTTCTCTCTTCTACATCTCACACACAGTCTGTTCTCTCTTTTACATCTCACACACAGTCTGTTCTCTCTTCTACATCTCACACACAGTCTGTTCTCTCTTCTACATCTCACATACAGCCTGCTCTCTCTTCTACATCTCACACACAATATGTTCTCTCTTCTACATCTCACACACAATATGTTCTCTCTTCTACATCTCACACACAGTCTGTTCTCTCTTCTACATCTCACATACAGCCTGCTCTCTCTTCTACATCTCACACACAATATGTTCTCTCTTCTACATCTCACACACAATATGTTCTCTCTTTTACATCTCCCACACAGTCTGTTTTCTCTTCTACATCTCACAGCCTGCTCTCTCTTCTACATCTCACACACAATATGTTCTCTCTTCTACATCTCCCACACAGTCTGTTCTCTCTTCTACATCTCACACACAGTATGTTCTCTCTTCTACATCTCACACACAGTCTGTTCTCTCTTCTACACCTCCCACAGTGTGTCATTACCCCCTCCCCCGCAATGTGTCATTACCCCCTCCCACAATGTGTCATTACCCCCTCCCACATTGTGTCATTACCCCTCCCACAATGTGTCATTACTCCCCTTCCACATTTTTGCTATTCCCAGAATGTGTCACTACTCACCCTCCCACAATGTGTCATTACCCCCCCTCCCACGATGTGTCATTAACCCCTCCCACCATGTGTCATTACCCCCTTCCATATCTCCCACAGTCTGTCCTCTCTTCTACATCTCCCACACAATCTGTCCTAATTCTACATCTCCCACACAGTCTGTCCACTTTTCTACATCTCCCACACAGTCTGTCTCACCGTACTAGCCCACCAGAATAATTTTTTAAAATATCTTATTACTCCCGCTCCCACAATGTGTCATTACTCCCCCTCTAACGTGTGTGTCTTTACTCACCCTCCCACAATGTGTCATTACTCACCCTCCCACAATGTGTCATTACTCCCTCTCCCACATTGTGTCATTATTCCCCTTCCCACATTGTGTCATTACCCCCTCCCACAATGTGCCATTACTTCCCCTCCCACAATTTGGCCATTCCCACAATGAATCATTACTCACGCTCCCACAATGTGTCATCACCCCCTCCCACATTGTGTTATTACTCCCCTTCCCACATTGTGTCATTACCCCCTCCCACAAAGTGTCATTACTCACCCTCCCACAATGTGTCATTACCTGCTCCCACAATGTGCCATTACCCCTTCCCACAATTTGACATTGCTCACCCTCCCACAATGTGTCATTACCCCCTCCCAAAATTTGTCATTACCCCTCCCACAATTTGGCATTGCCCATCCTCTCACAATGTGTCATTGCCCACTCCCACAATGTGTCATTTCTCACCCTCCCACAATGTGTCATTACTCCCTCCCACACTGTGTCATTACCCCCTCCCACAATGTGTCATTAACCCCTCCCACAATTTGACATTTCCCACCCTCATACAATGTGTGATTACCTCCTCCCACAATGTGCCATTACCCTTCCCACAATTTGACATTGCTCACCCTCCCACAATGTGTCATTAACCCCTCCCACAATTTGGCATTGCCCACCCTCCCACAATGTGTTATTACCCCCCCCCCTTTCCCACAATGTGTCATTACCCCCTCCACAATTTGGCATTGCCCATCCTCTCACAATGTGTCATTTCTCACCCTTCCACAATGTGTCATTACCCCCTCCCACAATGTGTCATTGCCCCCTCCCACAATTTAGCATTGCCCACCCTCCCACAATGTGTCATTACCCCCTTCCACAATGTGTCATTACCCCCTACCACAATGTGTCATTTCTCACCCTCCCACAATGTGTAATTACTCCCCCCCCAATGTGTCATTACCCCGTCCCACAATGTGTCGTTAACCCCTCCCACAATGTGTCATTACTCCCCTCCTACATTGTGTAATTACCCCCTCCCATAATGTTTCATTACCCCATCCCACATTGTGTCATTACCCTCTACAACAATTTGGCCATTCCCACAATGTGTCATAACTCACCCTGCCATAATGTGTCAATCACCCCTCCCACAATGTGTCATTACTTCCCCTCCCACAAATTGGCCATTCCCACATTGTGTCATTACCCCCTACCACAATGTTTCATTACTCCCCTCCCACAATTTGGCGATTTCCACAATTTGGCCATTTCCACAATGTGTCATTACTCACCCTCCCATAAATTGGCCATTCCCACAGTGTGTCATTACTCCCCTCCCACAATGTGTCATTACTCCCCCACAATTTGGCCATTCCCACAATGTGTCATTACCCCCCCCCACTCCCACAAATTGGCCATTCCCACAATGCGTCATTACCCCTCCCACATTGTATCCTTACTCCCCTTCCCACATTGTGTCATTACCCCCTCCCACAATGTGTCATTACTCCCCCTCCCACAATTTGGCCATTCCCACAATGTGTCATTACTCACCCTCCCACAGTGTGTCATTACTCCCTCCCAGAATTTGTCATTGCCCACCTTCCCACAATGTGTCATTACTCCCCCTCCCACAATGTGTAATTATTCAACCTTCCACAGTGTGTCATTATCCCCTCCCACAATGTGTCATTACTCCCCCTCCCACAATATATCATTACCCACCCTCCCAAAATGTATCATTACCCCCTCCCACAATGTGTCATTACCTCACCCACAATGTGTCATTACTCACCCTCCCACAATGTGTCATTACCCCCTCCCAGAATGTGTCATTACCTTTCCCACAATGTATCATTACCCACCCTCCCAAAATGTATCATTACCCCCTCCCACAATGTATCATTACCCCCTCCCACAATGTGTCATTACCTCTCTCACAATGTATCCTTACCCATCCTCCCAAAATGTATCATTACCCCCTCCCACAATGTGTCATTACCCACTCACACAATGTGTCATTACCCACCCTCCCACAGAACTCTGTCCACTTGTGAACTCCCTCTACCCGTCTTTGCTTACAAATCATCAACTGACCGTTCGGTTTCCTGGCAAGGAGATTATTCGAATTTCATGAACGGAAGAATGGGCGATAGCGTGGGACAAACGGTTGTTGGGGAAGCCCCTGTACTGTCACGTGAATGCTGGGATACCCTACGCCCACAACAACAACAAGGAAGTTGTGCATTGTTTATCTTGATGGAATTGGTCATACAGTCAACCTTGTTGTTCGTGGCTGTCTTCTTAACAGACTTTTCCTTGTCATGTTCTAGTATAGGCAATGGTGTCAACATGAAGTGACAAGTTCTGGCTGTACACCCGCGACATGGCCAAGTCAGACCGCCTCAAGTGGTTAAAGTTGAAGTCAGCCAACAAGTAACTGTAAGACAATTTACTGAGCTCATTGTTGATAGTAGTAAGTAGCAAATATTTATGATCATTTTTATTGAAAACTGGTCTGTGCTAATTTTATGTTCCTTTGTTATCATCGTTGTATTAGTTGTATCATATGTCATGAATAATCAATATCCTTGTATCATTATTTTGTATGTCTTTTGACTTTGAGTGTTCCACACTCGTGTGGTGTGTACTGTGTTTATGTTGTTCACATATTTTGTCAAGGTTGATGATCGTTTCAAGTTTTTCAAATATGTGTAACCTTTACCAAATTTTAAAATGGCGTGACTGTGTCTAAATATAAGTATAAGGTCCGTGTCTAAATATAACCGACACGGACCTTATATTTAGTAGACGATATTGTAAAGGTTTTTACCCAAGTACATTACGTAGTCTGCTGGTGTTTCTTTCTCAAACAACACGTATCACCACAGGAAATTCTTGAAGGTGTTGAACCATAACCTGTTGTCGAGATATTGAGATTGCCAACTGCTTGTGTCCACATTAAGTTGGTGTGCCTGTTGTAGAAGCCCATCACCGTCTCCCATGCTTACTTTGCTGGCCTGGGACACATTTCTCCGGCTATCGTTGATAGAAGATGAACCAAGAGCAACATTTTAAAACTGTGGGTATTTGGCAAATAACGTGTCTACAGGTTCTACATTTACCGGTAGATGGCAGCACAGGATAGTTGGTATTCAGGTAATAGTGTAGCCCATGTTTCAGAAATTGTAACCAGTGATTATTTTTGTGACTAGACACACAAGCAATGTCATGTGGTTACAGCAGCGTCATGTGGTTACAGCAGCGTCATGTGGTTACAGCAGCGTCATGTGGTTACAGCAGCGTCATGTGGTTACAGCAGTGTCATGTGGTTACAGCAGCGTCATGTGGTTACAGCAGCGTCATGTGGTTACAGCAGTGTCATGTGGTTACAGCAGCCTCATGTGGTTACAGCAGTGTCATGTGGTTACAGCAGCCTCATATGGTTACAGCAGTGTCATGTGGTTACAGCAGCCTCATATGGTTACAGCAGCGTCATGTGGTTACAGCAGCCTCATATGGTTACAGCAGTGTCATGTGGTTACAGCAGCCTCATATGGTTACAGCAGTGTCATGTGGTTACAGCAGCCTCATATGGTTACAGCAGTGTCATGTGGTTACAGCAGCCTCATATGGTTACAGCAGCGTCATGTGGTTACAGCAGTGTCATGTGGTTACAGCAGCCTCATATGGTTACAGCAGCATCATGTGGTTACAGCACCGTCATGTCGTTACAGCAGCCTCATATGGTTACAGCAGCCTCATATTGTTACAGCAGCCTCATGTGGTTACAGCAGCATCATGTGGTTACAGCAGCGTCATGTGGTTACAGCAGCGTCATGTGGTTACAGCAGCGTCATGTGGTTACAGCAGTGTCATGTGGTTACAGCAGTGTCATGTGGTTACAGCAGCCTCATGTGGTTACAGCAGCGTCATGTGGTTACAGCAGTGCCATGTGGTTACAGCAGCGTCATGCGGTTACAGCAGTGTCATGTGGTTACAGCAGCCTCATGTGGTTACAGCAGTGTCATGTGGTTACAGCAGCGTCATGTGGTTACAGCAGCGTCATGTGGTTACAGCAGTGTCATGTGGTTACAGCAGCGTCATGTGGTTACAGCAGCGTCATGTGGTTACAGCAGTGTCATGTGGTTACAGCAGTGTCATGTGGTTACAGCAGTGTCATGTGGTTACAGCAGCGTCATGTGGTTACAGCAGCGTCATGTGGTTACAGCAGCGTCATGTGGTTACAGCAGCGTCATGTGGTTACAGCAGCGTTATGTGGTTATACATTTAGTTACAGTGGCATTGTGTGGTTATACATTTAGTTACAGTAGCATCGTATGGTTATACATTTAGTTACAGTAGCATCGTGTGGTTATACATTTAGTTACAGTAGCATCGTATGGTTATACATTTAGTTACAGTAGCATCATATGGTTATACATTTAGTTACAGTGGCATCGTATGGTTATACATTTAGTTACAGTAGCATCGTATGGTTATACATTTAGTTACAGTAGCAACGTGTGGTTATACATTTAGTTACGGTAGCATCGTATGGTTATACATTTAGTTACGGTAGCATCGTATGGTTATACATTTAGTTACGGTAGCATCGTATGGTTATACATTTAGTTACAGTGGCATCGTATGGTTATACATTTAGTTACAGTAGCATCGTATGGTTATACATTTAGTTACAGTAGCATCGTATGGTTATACATTTAGTTACGGTAGCATCGTATGGTTATACATTTAGTTACGGTAGCATCGTATGGTTATACATTTAGTTACAGTGGCATCGTATGGTTATACATTTAGTTACAGTAGCATCGTATGGTTATACATTTAGTTACAGTAGCATCGTATGGTTATACATTTAGTTAGAATTGCTGACCAAGGATTCTGGGACACACTTTGTGAGCGTTTCCTCACAGCAACTTTGATTCATGTTTGGCTTAAAATAAGTTTGAAACTTTTGATTGGCTACTTTTGATTGGCTACTTTTGACAGAATGCCAGACACTGGGACAAAGCTGTAGTATTATTGGGTGGGGGCCTCTTGTGGGGGGAGTTGTAGAGATCAATAGATTAAGACTGACCACCAACAGGGATCACACAATAGTCATAGTTTAGGGTGATGGCAGAACCAAGTAAAATATCAGCAGATGTCAGGCAAGTCTTGAATGATCTTTAAAACAGAGTTTAGGCCTAGAGTTTTGAGTTAGAACTGATGGGTTTTATTTGAAGTTCACAAATGGTTTTGGAGTTCACATCTGGCAACTTTTGGAGTTCACATCTGACAAGTTTTGGAGTTCACATCTGGCAAGTTTTGGAGTTCACATCTGACAAGTTTTGGAGTTCACATCTGACAAGTTTTGGTAGTTCACATCTGGCAAGTTTTGGAGTTCACATCTGGCAAGTTTTGGAGCTCACATCTGGCAAGTTTTGGAGTTCACATCTGGCAAGTTTTGGAGTTCACATCTGGCAAGTTTTGGAGTTCACATCTGGCAAGTTTTGGAGTTCACATCTGACAAGTTTTGGAGTTCAGATCTGGCAAGTTTTGGAGTTCACATCTGGCAAGTTTTGGAGTTCACATCTGGCAAGTTTTGGAGTTCACATCTGGCAAGTTTTGGAGTTCAGATCTGGCAAGTTTTGGAGTTCACATCTGGCAAGTTTTGGAGTTCACATCTGGCAAGTTTTGGAGTTCACATCTGACAAGTTTTGGAGTTCACATCTGACAAGTTTTGGAGTTCAGATCTGGCAAGTTTTGGAGTTCAGATCTGGCAAGTTTTGGAGTTCACATCTGGCAAGTTTTGGAGTTCACATCTGGCAAGTTTTGGAGTTCACATCTGGCAAGTTTTGGAGTTCACACATCTGGCAAGTTTTGGAGTTCACATCTGGCAAGTTTTGGAGTTCACATCTGGCAAGTTTTGGAGTTCAGATCTGGCAAGTTTTGGAGTTCACATCTGGCAAGTTTTGGAGTTCACATCTGGCAAGTTTTGGAGTTCACATCTGGCAAGTTTTGGAGTTCACATCTGACAAGTTTTGGAGTTCACATCTGACAAGTTTTGGAGTTCAGATCTGGCAAGTTTTGGAGTTCAGATCTGGCAAGTTTTGGAGTTCACATCTGGCAAGTTTTGGAGTTCACATCTGACAAGTTTTGGATTTCAGATCTGGCAAGTTTTGGAGTTCAGATCTGGCAAGTTTTGGAGCTCACATCTGGCAAGTTTTGGAGTTCACATCTGGCAAGTTTTGGAGTTCACATGTGGCAAGTTTTGGAGTTCACATCTGGCAAGTTTTGGAGTTCACATCTGGCAAGTTTTGGAGTTCACATCTGGCAAGTTTTGGAGTTCAGATCTGGCAAGTTTTGGAGTTCACATCTGGCAAGTTTTGGAGTTCACATCTGGCAAGTTTTGGAGTTCAGATCTGGCAAGTTTTGGAGTTCAGATCTGGCAAGTTTTGGAGTTCACATCTGGCAAGTTTTGGAGTTCACATCTGGCAAGTTTTGGAGTTCACATCTGGCAAGTTTTGGAGTTCACATCTGGCAAGTTTTGGAGTTCACATCTGGCAAGTTTTGGAGTTCACATCTGGCAAGTTTTGGAGTTCACATCTGGCAAGTTTTGGAGTTCACATCTGACAAGTTTTGGAGTTCAGATCTGGCAAGTTTTGGAGTTCAGATCTGGCAAGTTTTGGAGTTCAGATCTGGCAAGTTTTGGAGTTCAGATCTGGCAAGTTTTGGAGTTCAGATCTAGAGAAGTTCTGAAGTTCAGATCTAGAGAAGTTCTGAAGTTCAGATCTAGAGAAGTTCTTGAGTTCTCCTTTGACAGCCTTCACTAGAAATTATTTCTTGAGTCACAGTTTCGTGTTCTAGTGTCACACAGAGATTTGTTCAGTGTTCTAGTGTCACACAGATTTGTTCAGTGTTCTAGTGTCACACAGGGTTGTTCAATGTTCTAGTGTCACACAGTGTTGTTCAGTGTTCTAGTGTCACACAGGGTTGTTCAGTGTTCTAGTGTCACACAGAGTTGTTCAGTGTTCTAGTGTCACACAGAGTTGTTCAGTGGTCTAGTGTCACACAGGGTTGTTCAATGTTCTAGTGTCACACAGAGATGTTCAGTGTTCTAGTGTCACACAGGGTTATTCAATGTTCTAGTGTCACACAGAGTTGTTCAATGTTCTAGTGTCACATAGAGTTATTCAGTGTTCTAGTGTCACACAGGGTTGTTCAATGTTCTAGTGTGACACAGGGTTGTTCAATGTTCTAGTGTCACACAGAGTTGTTCAGTGTTCTAGTGTCAAACAGAGTTGTTCAGTGTGCTAGTGTCACACAGAGTTGTTCAGTGTTCTAGTGTCACACAGAGTTGTTCTAGTGTCACACAGGGTTGTTTAATGTTCTAGTGTGACACAGGGTTGTTCAATGTTCTAGTGTGACATAGAGTTATTCAGTGTTCTAGTGTCACACAGGGTTGTTCAATGTTCTAGTGTGACACAGGGTTGTTCAGTGTTCTAGTGTCACACAGGGTTATTCAATGTTCTAGTGTCACACAGAGTTGTTCAATGTTCTAGTGTCACATAGAGTTATTCAGTGTTCTAGTGTCACACAGGGTTGTTCAATGTTCTAGTGTGACACAGGGTTGTTCAATGTTCTAGTGTCACACAGAGTTGTTCAGTGTTCTAGTGTCAAACAGAGTTGTTCAGTGTGCTAGTGTCACACAGAGTTGTTCAGTGTTCTAGTGTCACACAGAGTTGTTCTAGTGTCACACAGGGTTGTTTAATGTTCTAGTGTGACACAGGGTTGTTCAATGTTCTAGTGTGACACAGGGTTGTTCAATGTTCTAGTGTCACACAGAGTTGTTCAGTGTTCTAGTGTCACACAGAGTTGTTCATCGTTCTAGTGTCACACAGAGTTGTTCAATGTTCTAGTGTCACACAGAGTTGTTCAGTGTTCTAGTGGCACACAGAGTTGTTCAGTGTTCTAGTGTCACACAGAGTTGTTCAGTGTTCTAGTGTCACACAGAGTTGTTCAGTGTTCTAGTGTCACACAGAGTTGTTCAGTGTTCTAGTGTCACACAGGGTTATTCAATGTTCTAGTGTCACACAGAGTTGTTCAATGTTCTAGTGTCACATAGAGTTGTTCAGTGTTCTAGTGTCACACAGGGTTGCTCAATGTTCTAGTGTGACACAGGGTTATTCAATGTTCTAGTGTCATACAGAGTTGTTCAATGTTCTAGTGTCACACAGAGTTGTTCAGTGTTCTAGTGTCACACAAGGTTGCTCAATGTTCTAGTGTGACACAGGGTTGCTCAATGTTCTAGTGCCACAGAGGGTTGTTCAGTGTTCTAGTGTGACACAGGGTTGTTCAATGTTCTAGTGTCACACAGGGTTATTCAATGTTCTAGTGTCACACAGAGTTGTTCAATGTTCTAGTGTCACATAGAGTTGTTCAGTGTTCTAGTGTCACACAGGGTTGCTCAATGTTCTAGTGTGACACAGGGTTATTCAATGTTCTAGTGTCACACAGAGTTGTTCAATGTTCTAGTGTCACACAGAGTTGTTCAGTGTTCTAGTGTCACACAAGGTTGCTCAATGTTCTAGTGTGACACAGGGTTGCTCAATGTTCTAGTGTCACAGAGGGTTGTTCAGTGTTCTAGTGTGACACAGGGTTGTTCAATGTTCTAGTGTCACACAGAGATTTGTTCAGTGTTCTAGTGTCACACAGGGTTGCTCAATGTTCTAGTGTCACACAGGGTTGTTCAGTGTTCTAGTGTCACACAGAGTTGTTCAGTGTTCTAGTGTCACACAGAGTTGTTCAGTGTTCTAGTGTCACACAGGGTTGTTCAATGTTCTAGTGTCACACAGAGTTGTTCAGTGTTCTAGTGTCACACAGAGTTGTTCAGTGTTCTAGTGTCACACAGAGTTGTTCAATGTTCTAGTGGCACACAGAGTTGTTCAGTGTTCTAGTGGCACACAGAGTTGTTCAGTGTTCTAGTGGCACACAGAGTTATTCAGTGTTCTAGTGTCACACAGAGTTGTTCAGTGTTCTAGTGTCACACAGAGTTGTTCAATGTTCTAGTGTCACACAGAGTTGTTCAGTGTTCTAGTGTCACACAGAGTTGTTCAGTGTTCTAGTGTCACACAGAGTTGTTCAGTGTTCTAGTGTCACACAGGGTTGTTCAATGTTCTAGTGTCACACAGAGTTGTTCAGTGTTCTAGTGTCACACAGAGTTGTTCAATGTTCTAGTGTCACACAGAGTTGTTCAGTGTTCTAGTGGCACACAGAGTTGTTCAGTGTTCTAGTGTCACACAGAGTTGTTCAGTGTTCTAGTGGCACACAGAGTTGTTCAGTGTTCTAGTGTCACACAGAGTTGTTCAATGTTCTAGTGGCACACAGAGTTGTTCAGTGTTCTAGTGGCACACAGGGTTGTTCAGTGTTCTAGTGTCACACAGAGTTGTTCAATGTTCTAGTGGCACACAGAGTTGTTCAGTGTTCTAGTGTCACACAGAGTTGTTCAGTGTTCTAGTGTCACACAGAGTTGTTCAGTGTTCTAGTGTCACACAGAGTTGTTCAGTGTTCTAGTGTCACACAGGGTTGTTCAATGTTCTAGTGTCACACAGAGTTGTTCAGTGTTCTAGTGTCACACAGAGTTGTTCAGTGTTCTAGTGTCACACAGAGTTGTTCAATGTTCTAGTGGCACACAGAGTTGTTCAGTGTTCTAGTGGCACACAGAGTTGTTCAGTGTTCTAGTGGCACACAGAGTTATTCAGTGTTCTAGTGTCACACAGAGTTGTTCAGTGTTCTAGTGTCACACAGAGTTGTTCAATGTTCTAGTGTCACACAGAGTTGTTCAGTGTTCTAGTGTCACACAGAGTTGTTCAGTGTTCTAGTGTCACACAGAGTTGTTCAGTGTTCTAGTGTCACACAGGGTTGTTCAATGTTCTAGTGTCACACAGAGTTGTTCAGTGTTCTAGTGTCACACAGAGTTGTTCAATGTTCTAGTGTCACACAGAGTTGTTCAGTGTTCTAGTGGCACACAGAGTTGTTCAGTGTTCTAGTGTCACACAGAGTTGTTCAGTGTTCTAGTGGCACACAGAGTTGTTCAGTGTTCTAGTGTCACACAGAGTTGTTCAATGTTCTAGTGGCACACAGAGTTGTTCAGTGTTCTAGTGGCACACAGGGTTGTTCAGTGTTCTAGTGTCACACAGAGTTGTTCAATGTTCTAGTGGCACACAGAGTTGTTCAGTGTTCTAGTGTCACACAGAGTTGTTCAGTGTTCTAGTGTCACACAGAGTTGTTCAGTGTTCTAGTGGCACACAGAGTTGTTCAGTGTTCTAGTGGCACACAGAGTTGTTCAGTGTTCTAGTGTCACACAGAGTTGTTCAATGTTCTAGTGTCACACAGGGTTGTTCAGTGTTCTAGTGTCACACAGAGTTGTTCAGTGTTCTAGTGGCACACAGAGTTGTTCAGTGTTCTAGTGTCACACAGAGTTGTTCAATGTTCTAGTGTCACACAGGGTTGTTCAGTGTTCTAGTGTCACACAGAGTTGTTCAATGTTCTAGTGTCACACAGAGTTGTTCAGTGTTCTAGTGGCACACAGGGTTGTTCAATGTTCTAGTGGCACACAGAGTTGTTCAATGTTCTAGTGGCACACAGAGTTGTTCAATGTTCTAGTGGCACACAGAGTTGTTCAGTGTTCTAGTGTCACACAGAGTTGTTCAATGTTCTAGTGTCACACAGGGTTGTTCAGTGTTCTAGTGTCACACAAAGTTGTTCAGTGTTCTAGTGTCACACAGAGTTGTTCAGTGTTCTAGTGTCACACAGAGTTGTTCAATGTTCTAGTGTCACACAGAGTTGTTCAGTGTTCTAGTGGCACACAGGGTTGTTCAATGTTCTAGTGTTCAAGTGATAGCCCATCCTTCCTCACAGCTACACCGGTCTATAGTAAACTGCAATATGTGTGTGCTGCTGTGTTGTTGTTATTTACAGCAAAGTTCATACATTTCCTGTTTCTCTTGGTTTATTTTCTCATAGCTTCTTCAGTCCACATTGTCTCTGTTTCCAGGCAACAAGATGATCAAAGCTGTGACCTGGGCCAGGAAGAAACAAGGTCAAGGTCAGTGTTTGGTACAAGAAGAGGAACCAAAGAAACAACGTAGTCACTGTATTTGATGTCTTGTTTCTGTCTCTATATTTGATATCTTGTTTCTGTCTCTATATTTGATGCCTTGTTTCTATCTCTATATTTGATGTCTTGTTTCTATCTCTATATTTGATGTCTTGTTTCTGTCTCTATATTTGATGTCTTGTTTCTGTCTCTATATTTGATGTCTTGTTTCTGTCTCTATATTTGAGGTCTTGTTTCTGTCTCTATATTTGATGTCTTGTTTCTGTCTCTATATTTGATGTCTTGTTTCTGTCTCTATATTTGATGTCTTGTTTCTGTCTCTATACTTGATGTCTTGTTTCTGTCTCTATATTTGATGTCTTGTTTCTGTCTCTATATTTGATGTCTTGTTTCTGTCTCTATATTTGATGTCTTGTTTCTGTCTCTATATTTGATGTCTTGTTTCTGTCTCTATATTTGATATCTTGTTTCTGTCTCTATATTTGATGTCTTGTTTCTGTCTCTATATTTGATGTCTTGTTTCTGTCTCTATATTTGATGTCTTGTTTCTGTCTCTATATTTGATGTCTTGTTTCTGTCTCTATATTTGATTTCTTGTTTCTGTCTCTATATTTGATTTCTTGTTTCTGTCTCTATATTTGATATCTTGTTTCTGTCTCTATATTTGATGTCTTGTTTCTGTCTCTATATTTGATATCTTGTTTCTGTCTCTATATTTGATGTCTTGTTTCTGTCTCTATATTTGATATCTTGTTTCTGTCTCTATATTTGATATCTTG
Source organism: Megaustenia siamemsis (assembly GCA_032433765.1). Classification (NCBI taxonomy): domain Eukaryota; kingdom Metazoa; phylum Mollusca; class Gastropoda; order Stylommatophora; family Ariophantidae; genus Megaustenia; species Megaustenia siamemsis. The sequence continues at coordinate 745,763 of JAVIAB010000008.1, read as the reverse complement.
TTTCTGTCTCTATATTTGATGTCTTGTTTCTGTCTCTATATTTTATGTCTTGTTTCTGTCTCTATATTTGATGTCTTGTTTCTGTCTCTATATTTGATATCTTGTTTCTGTCTCTATATTTGATATCTTGTTTCTGTCTCTATATTTTATGTCTTGTTTCTGTCTCTATATTTGATATCTTGTTTCTGTCTCTATATTTGATATCTTGTTTCTGTCTCTATATTTGATGTCTTGTTTCTGTCTCTATATTTGATATATTGTTTCTGTCTCTCTATTTGATGTCTTGTTTCTGTCTCTATATTTGATATCTTGTTTCTGTCTCTATATTTGATATCTTGTTTCTGTCTCTATATTTGATATCTTGTTTCTGTCTCTATATTTGATGTCTTGTTTCTGTCTCTATATTTGATGTCTTGTTTCTGTCTCTATATTTGATGTCTTGTTTCTGTCTCTATATTTGATGTCTTGTTTCTGTCTCTATATTTGAGGTCTTGTTTCTGTCTCTATATTTGATGTCTTGTTTCTGTCTCTATATTTGATGTCTTGTTTCTGTCTCTATATTTGATGTCTTGTTTCTGTCTCTATACTTGATGTCTTGTTTCTGTCTCTATATTTGATGTCTTGTTTCTGTCTCTATATTTGATGTCTTGTTTCTGTCTCTATATTTGATGTCTTGTTTCTGTCTCTATATTTGATGTCTTGTTTCTGTCTCTATATTTGATATCTTGTTTCTGTCTCTATATTTGATGTCTTGTTTCTGTCTCTATATTTGATGTCTTGTTTCTGTCTCTATATTTGATGTCTTGTTTCTGTCTCTATATTTGATGTCTTGTTTCTGTCTCTATATTTGATTTCTTGTTTCTGTCTCTATATTTGATTTCTTGTTTCTGTCTCTATATTTGATATCTTGTTTCTGTCTCTATATTTGATGTCTTGTTTCTGTCTCTATATTTGATATCTTGTTTCTGTCTCTATATTTGATGTCTTGTTTCTGTCTCTATATTTGATATCTTGTTTCTGTCTCTATATTTGATATCTTGTTTCTGTCTCTATATTTGATGTCTTGTTTCTGTCTCTATATTTTATGTCTTGTTTCTGTCTCTATATTTGATGTCTTGTTTCTGTCTCTATATTTGATTTCTTGTTTCTGTCTCTATATTTGATATCTTGTTTCTGTCTCTATATTTTATGTCTTGTTTCTGTCTCTATATTTGATATCTTGTTTCTGTCTCTATATTTGATATCTTGTTTCTGTCTCTATATTTGATGTCTTGTTTCTGTCTCTATATTTGATATCTTGTTTCTGTCTCTCTATTTGATGTCTTGTTTCTGTCTCTATATTTGATATCTTGTTTCTGTCTCTATATTTGATATCTTGTTTCTGTCTCTATATTTGATATCTTGTTTCTGTCTCTATATTTGATGTCTTGTTTCTGTCTCTATATTTGATGTCTTGTTTCTGTCTCTATATTTGATATCTTGTTTCTGTCTCTATATTTGATTTCTTGTTTCTGTCTCTATATTTGATGTCTTGTTTCTGTCTCTATATTTGATGTCTTGTTTCTGTCTCTATATTTGATGTCTTGTTTCTGTCTCTATATTTGATGTCTTGTTTCTGTCTCTATATTTGATGTCTTGTTTCTGTCTCTATATTTGATATCTTGTTTCTGTCTCTATATTTGATATCTTGTTTCTGTCTCTATATTTGATATCTTGTTTCTGTCTCTATATTTGATGTCTTGTTTCTGTCTCTATATTTGATATCTTGTTTCTGTCTCTATATTTGATGTCTTGTTTCTGTCTCTATATTTGATATCTTGTTTCTGTCTCTCTATTTGATGTCTTGTTTCTGTCTCTATATTTGATATCTTGTTTCTGTCTCTATATTTGATATCTTGTTTCTGTCTCTATATTTGATATCTTGTTTCTGTCTCTATATTTGATGTCTTGTTTCTGTCTCTATATTTGATATCTTGTTTCTGTCTCTATATTTGATGTCTTGTTTCTGTCTCTATATTTGATATCTTGTTTCTGTCTCTATATTTGATGTCTTGTTTCTGTCTCTATATTTGATATCTTGTTTCTGTCTCTATATTTGATATCTTGTTTCTGTCTCTATATTTGATATCTTGTTTCTGTCTCTATATTTGATATCTTGTTTCTGTCTCTATATTTGTGCAAGTACACAGAGGTACCACAGAGACAAACACACACACACACAGAGGTACCACAGAGACAAACACACACACACACAGAGGTACCACAGAGACAAACACACACACACACAGAGGTACCACGGAGACAAACACACACACAGAGGTACCATGGAGACAAACACACACACTGAGGTACCACGGAGACAAACACACACACTGAGGTACCATGGAGACAAACACACACACAGAGGTACCACAGAGACAAACACACACACTGAGGTACCACGGAGACAAACACACACACGGAGGTACCACAGAGACAAACACACACACACACACACAGAGGTACCACATAGACCAACACACACACACAGAGGTACCACGGAGACACACACACACACAGAGGTACCATGGGGACAAACACACACAGAGGTACCACAGAGACAAACACACACAGAGGTACCACGGAGACAAACACACACACACACAGAGGTACCACGGAGACAAACACACACACACAGAGGTACCATGGGGACATACACACACACAGAGGTACCATGGGGACAATTACACACACACAGAGGTACCACAGAGACAAACACGTCACTTGTAGATGTGTGCGTGACACATCTGTGTATGTCACTTGTGCATGTGTGTATGTCACTTGTGTATATATGTATATCACATGTGTGTGTGTGTGTGAGTCACCTATATCTTGCAGCCAGCAATGAGAGGTGCATGTGTATGTCACATGTGTGTGTGAGTCACCTATATCTTGCAGCCAGCAATGAGAGGTGCATGTGTATGTCACATGTGTGTGTGAGTCACCTATATCTTGCAGCCAGCAATGAGAGGTGCATGTGTATGTCACATGTGTGTGTGAGTCACCTATATCTTGCAGCCAGCAATGAGAGGTGCATGTGTATGTCACATGTGTGTGTGAGTCACCTATATCTTGCAGCCAGCAATGAGAGGTGCATGTGTATGTCACATGTGTGTGCGAGTCACCTATATCTTGCAGCCAGCAATGAGAGGTGCATGTGTATGTCACATGTGTGTGTGAGTCACCTATATCTTGCAGCCAGCAATGAGAGGTGCATGTGTATGTCACATGTGTGTGCGAGTCACCTATATCTTGCAGCCAGCAATGAGAGGTGCTTGTGTTCTACCACTATTGCCTATCAACAAAGACAGACTAGCATGACCATATGTAGCACTGCTACATTTCATTCCTTTACTTGTAGACGTGTCTTTCCTTCACTCATATGTTTGTCCTCCTTTATAAATATTTATTAATTTCTTATTTCCTTTTTCAATTTGCCATCTGCTCCCAAAGGCCCGTAAACACGTATGTGATTGAACATATCAACTATTTTTATTACCTGAAGCTGTCATCAATAAAATCACATGTTAGTGTTCGAATTTGTCATCAATAAAATCACATGTTAGTGTCTGAACTTGTCATCAATAAAATCACATATTATTACCTGAAGTTGTCATCAATAAAATCACATGTTAGTGTCTGAACTTGTGATCAATAAAATCACATGTTAGTGTCTGAACTTGTGATCAATAAAATCACATGTTAGTGTCTGAACTTGTGATCAATAAAATCACATGTTAGTGTCTGAATTTGTCATCAATAAAATCACATATTAGTGTCTGAATTTGTCATCAATAAAATCATATATTATTACCTGAAGTTGTCATAAATAAAATCACATGTTAGTGTCTGAACTTGTCATCAATAAAATCACATGTTAGTGTCTGAATTTGTCATCAATAAAATCACATATTATTACCTGAATTTGTCATCAATAAAATCATATATTATTACCTAAAGTTGTCATCAATAAAATCACATGTTAGTGTCTGAAGTTGTCATCAATAAAATCACATGTTAGTGTCTGAACTTGTCATCAATAAAATCACATATTAGTGTCTGAATTTGTCATCAATAAAATCACATATTATTACCTGAAGTTGTCATCAATAAAATCACATGTTAGTGTCTGAACTTGTCATCAATAAAATCACATATTATTACCTGAAGTTGTCATCAATAAAATCACATGTTAGTGTCTGAACTTGTCATCAATAAAATCACATGTTAGTGTCTGAACTTGTCATCAATAAAATCACATATTATTACCTGAAGTTGTCATCAATAAAATCACATGTTAGTGTCTGAACTTGTCATCAATAAAATCATGTTATTACCTGAAGTTGTCATCAATAAAATCATGTTATTGCCTGAAGTTGTCATCAATAAAATCATGTTATTGCCTGAAGTTGTCATCAATAAAATCATGTTATTGCCTGAACTTGTCATCAATAAAATCATGTTATTGCCTGAACTTGTCATCAATAAAATCATGTTATTGCCTGAACTTGTCATCAATAAAATCATGTTATTGCCTGAACTTGTCATCAATAAAATCATGTTAGTGTCTGAACTTGTCATCAATAAAATCATGTTATTGCCTGAACTTGTCATCAATAAAATCATGTTATTGTCTGAAGTTGTCATCAATAAAATCATGTTATTACCTGAAGTTGTCATCAATAAAATCATGTTATTGCCTGAACTTGTCATCAATAAAATCATGTTATTGCCTGAACTTGTCATCAATAAAATCATGTTATTGCCTGAACTTGTCATCAATAAAATCATGTTATTGTCTGAAGTTGTCATCAATAAAATCATGTTATTACCCGAAGTTGTCATCAATAAAATCATGTTATTGCCTGAAGTTGTCATCAATAAAATCATGTTATTGCCTGAAGTTGTCATCAATAAAATCATGTTATTACCTGAAGTTGTCATCAATAAAATCATGTTATTGCCCGAAGTTGTCATCAATAAAATCATGTTATTACCTGAAGTTGTCATCAATAAAATCATGTTATTGCCTGAAGTTGTCATCAATAAAATCATGTTATTACCTGAAGTTGTCATCAATAAAATCATGTTATTGCCTGAAGTTGTCATCAATAAAATCATGTTATTGCCTGAAGTTGTCATCAATAAAATCATGTTATTGCCTGAAGTTGTCATCAATAAAATCATGTTATTGCCTGAAGTTGTCATCAATAAAATCATGTTATTACCTGAAGTTGTCATCAATAAAATCATGTTATTGCCTGAAGTTGTCATCAATAAAATCATGTTATTGCCTGAAGTTGTCATCAATAAAATCATGTTATTACCTGAAGTTGTCATCAATAAAATCATGTTATTACCCGAAGTTGTCATCAATAAAATCATGTTATTGCCTGAAGTTGTCATCAATAAAATCATGTTATTGCCTGAAGTTGTCATCAATAAAATCATGTTATTACCCGAAGTTGTCATCAATAAAATCATGTTATTGCCCGAAGTTGTCATCAATAAAATCATGTTATTGCCTGAAGTTGTCATCAATAAAATCATGTTATTACCTGAAGTTGTCATCAATAAAATCATGTTATTGCCCGAAGTTGTCATCAATAAAATCATGTTATTGCCTGAAGTTGTCATCAATAAAATCATGTTATTACCTGAAGTTGTCATCAATAAAATCATGTTATTACCTGAAGTTGTCATCAATAAAATCATGTTATTACCTGAAGTTTTCATCAATAAAATCATGTTATTGCCTGAAGTTGTCATCAATAAAATCACATGTTATTGCCTGAAGTTGTCTGACGTTAGTGTCTGACCTTGTTGTCTGTATCCATCAGATCCTGGAGATGCTGAGGTCAATTATTCCGAGGAAGTAGATCTCCACAGACACATTCCTGATTGTGAGAAGAACCCAGGTCACTGTGAGTTTGTACCTGTAGACCAGTTCAATGTGGACCATCTCCCTCCTGGTTGTCGTGACAACGATCTCGTGGACCTGGTCCAAGCTATGTCAGCACTAACTGTCCGTGTGTTTGTCAAGTATGTCAGTGAGGACAGACCTGAGACATATCCTGGAAGTGACAGACCTTACCCGAGCTCTGAGGACAGGGGCAGACACAGGACCAGGACAGGAACTGGCTGGATTATTGGGGTCTACTCATTCCCTGAGTTTGATTCTCATTACACAAACTGTCCGTGCCAAAAATGTTTAAAATATTCAGCGCCAGAAACCTGCGACTGTCAGAAATGTTTGAAATCTGATGAACCAAAGACCGAGTTTGCTCACATTCTGATACAGACAGCGGCCCATGTTGTCTGTGATGACCAGGAGGCAGCCCACACCACTTGTGATCTCTTCTTTGACAACGGTAGCACGCTTGACAACTGTGGAGATGTTGTGACTCTCAGCGGCTTGTCCGACGTCTGGTGTGATATTGACAGAGACAAGTGTGAGATGAGAACAGTGACTCATGACCTTGCTCTTGTCCGCAAGCTCCAGAATGTCATGGGTTATTGGGACCATGTAAGGAAAAGTTTGGACAGCAAGTACAACCGACCTGAGTTACCACAGGCACTGAAGACACTGACCATCATAGTGTCCCACCCTCACGGATGTAGCAAGCAGGTCAGTGTCGGTCACTACACACAGAGGGATGAAAGAGAGGACAGGAGAGCCATGTACATGTACACAACATCCACTTGCCCCGGGTCCAGCGGGGCTACCGTGCTGGTGGTGGGTCGGAACTTGTGGTACCGCTACGATGGTCTTGTACACTGTGGAAACTGTGAGCACAACAAAGACCTCAACCACAGCGGTTACAGCATAGACCAGTCGTAGTGCTCACAGTCATGACTCATGCTTAGTTCTTGATGTCATCACGAATGTCATTGACTCAACTCATGAAGTGTTGCTAAGTTCATGATGTCATCAGGTATGTCACTGACTCAACTCATGAAACGTTGCTAAGTTCATGATGTCATCAGGTATGTCACTGACTCAACTCATGAACTGTTGCTAAGTTCATGATGTCATCAGGTATGTCACTGACTCAACTCATGAACCATTGCTAAGTTCATGATGTCATCAGGTATGTCACTGACTCAACTCATGAACTGTTGCTAAGTTCATGATGTCATCAGGTATGTCCCTGACTCAACTCATGAACTGTTGCTAAGTTCATGATGTCATCAGGTATGTCCCTGACTCAACTCATGAACCATTGCTAAGTTCATGATGTCATCAGGTATGTCCCTGACTCAACTCATGAACCATTGCTAAGTTCATGATGTCATCAGGTATGTCATTAGTGCCAGCTCCATGTGATGACTTGTATTAAAATAGTGACAGCACTCACTGGTTGTGCATGACAGCACTCACTGGTTGTCTATGACAGCACTCACTGGTTGTCTATGACAGCACTCACTGGTTGCCTATGACAGCACTCACTGGTTGCCTATGACAGCACTCACAGGTTGTCTATGATAGCACTCACTGGTTGTCTATGACAGCACTCACTGGTTGTCTATGACAGCACTCACTGGTTGTCTAGGACATCACTCACTGGTTGTCTATGACAGCACTCACTGGTTGCCTATGACAGCACTCACTGGTTGTCTATGACAGCACTCACAGGTTGTCTAGGACATCACTCACTGGTTGTCTATGACAGCACTCACTGGTTGTCTATGACAGCACTCACAGGTTGTCTAGGACATCACTCACTGGTTGTCTATGACAGCACTCACTGGTTGTCTATGACAGCACTCACTGGTTGTCTATGATAGCACTCACTGGTTGTCTATGACAGCACTCACTGGTTGCCTATGACAGCACTCACTGGTTGCCTATGACAGCACTGACAGGTTGTCTAGGACATCACTCACTGGTTGTCTATGACAGCACTCACTGGTTGTCTATGATAGCACTCACTGGTTGTCTATGATAGCACTCACTGGTTGTCTATGACAGCACTCACTGGTTGTCTATGACAGCACTCACTGGTTGTCTAGGACATCACTCACTGGTTGTCTATGACAGCACTCACTGGTTGCCTATGACAGCACTCACTGGTTGTCTATGACAGCACTCACAGGTTGTCTAGGACATCACTCACTGGTTGTCTATGACAGCACTCACTGGTTGTCTATGACAGCACTCACAGGTTGTCTAGGACATCACTCACTGGTTGTCTATGACAGCACTCACTGGTTGTCTATGACAGCACTCACTGGTTGCCTATGACAGCACTCACTGGTTGTCTATGACAGCACTCACTGGTTGCCTATGACAGCACTCACTGGTTGTCTATGACAGCACTCACTGGTTGTCTATGACAGCACTCACTGGTTGCCTATGACAGCACTCACTGGTTGTCTATGACAGCACTCACTGGTTGCCTATGACAGCACTCACTGGTTGCCTATGACAGCACTGACAGGTTGTCTAGGACATCACTCACTGGTTGTCTATGACAGCACTCACTGGTTGTCTATGATAGCACTCACTGGTTGTCTATGATAGCACTCACTGGTTGTCTATGACAGCACTCACTGGTTGTCTATGACAGCACTCACTGGTTGTCTATGACAGCACTCACTGGTTGTCTAGGACATCACTCACTGGTTGTCTATGACAGCACTCACTGGTTGCCTATGACAGCACTCACTGGTTGTCTATGACAGCACTCACAGGTTGTCTAGGACATCACTCACTGGTTGTCTATGACAGCACTCACTGGTTGTCTATGACAGCACTCACAGGTTGTCTAGGACATCACTCACTGGTTGTCTATGACAGCACTCACTGGTTGCCTATGACAGCACTCACTGGTTGTCTATGACAGCACTCACTGGTTGCCTATGACAGCACTGACTGGTTTTCTATGAAGCCAACACCTGAATGATGTCAAGACACAACAATGACTGCTGAGGTCATCAATGGCAAACCAAACTGATGGTGGCATGTTCTAGAACTGACTTCAAAGTCTTGTTGTTGATGAACTATCTGCTAGTCATGTGGTCAGAGGGGCATTCTGCCATAGGCAGAATAATGTGAAGAGATTTTGTTATTGCCCCAGAGGGTCTCGAATGAGAAAAACAGGAAAAAGAGGCTGATCTCAAGAGGAAGAGAGAAGAGAGAAGAGAGAAGAGAGAAGAGAGAAGAGAGAAGAGAGAAGAGAGAAGAGAGAAGAGAGAAGAGAGAAGAGAGAAGAGAGAAGAGAGAAGAGAGAAGAGCGTGAAGCCAAGATGGCAGACAACTCTTTTAATGAGATGGTGCTACGAGGACATTTCTATTTCTTCTTCAAAATGATGTTTGATGTTATTTAAAGGATGTTTGATGTTACTAAAATGATGTTATTTAAAGGACGTTTGATGTTACTAAAATGATGTTTGATGTTATTTAAAGGATGTTTGATGTTACTAAAATGATGTTATTTAAAGGACGTTTGATGTTACTAAATGATGTTTGATGTTACTAAAATGATGTTTGATGTTACTAAAATGATGTTTGATGTTACTAAAATGATGTTTGATGTTATTTAAAGGATGTTTGATGTTACTAAAATGATGTTTGATGCTACTAAAAGGATGTTTGATGTTTCAAAAAATAATGTTTTATATTACTGAAAGGATGCTTAATGTTACTAAAAGGATGTTTGATGTTACAGGATGTTTTAATAGTTGATTGTTTTTTCTATTTAGAAATAAAGGACAAGAAAGTTGATAAGATTTCTTGAGTGTGGTCACACTGTGGTCTATATATCTGAGATTGTTTGTCTATAGTCTATATATCTGAGATTGTTTGTCTATAGTCTATATATCTGAGATTGTTTGTCTATAGTCTATATATCTGAGATTGTCTATAGTCTATATATCTGAGATTGTTTGTCTATAGTCTATATATCTGTGATTGTCTGTCTATAGTCTATATATCTGAGATTGTTTGTCTGTGGTCTATATATCTGAGATTGTTTGTGGTCTATATATCTGAGATTGTTTGTCTATAGTCTATATATCTGTGATTGTCTGTCTATAGTCTATATATCTGAGATTGTTTGTCTGTGGTTTATATATCTGTGATTGTCTGTCTATATATCTGAGATTGTTTGTCTGTGGTCTATATATCTGTGATTGTCTGTCTATATATCTGTGATTGTCTGTCTATAGTATATATATCTGAGATTGTTTGTCTGTGGTCTATATATCTGTGATTGTCTGTCTATATATCTGTGAGTGTCTGTCTATAGTCTATATATCTGAGATTGTTTGTCTATAGTCTATATATCTGAGATTGTTTGTCTGTGGTCTATATATCTGAGATTGTCTGTCTATAGTCTATATATCTGTGATTGTCTGTTTATAGTCTATATATCTGAGATTGTTTGTCTATAGTCTATATATCTGAGATTGTTTGTCTATAGTCTATATATCTGTGATTGTTTGTCTATAGTCTATATATCTGTGATGTTTGTCTATAGTCTATATATCTGTGATTGTCTGTCTATAGTCTATATATCTGAGATTGTTTGTCTGTGGTCTATATATCTGTGATTGTCTGTCTATAGTCTATATATCTGTGATTGTCTGTCTATAGTCTATATATCTGAGATTGTTTGTCTATAGTCTATATATCTGTGATTGTTTGTCTATAGTCTATATATCTGTGATTGTCTGTCTATAGTCTATATATCTGTGATTGTCTGTCTATAGTCTATATATCTGAGATTGTTTGTCTGTGGTCTATATATCTGAGATTGTTTGTCTGTGGTCTATATATCTGAGATTGCTTGTCTATAGTCTATATATCTGTGATTGTTTGTCTATAATCTATATATCTGTGATTGTCTGTCTATAGTCTATATATCTGTGATTGTCTGTCTATAGTCTATATATCTGAGATTGTTTGTCTGTGGTCTATATATCTGAGATTGTTTGTCTGTGGTCTATATATCTGAGATTGCTTGTCTATAGTCTATATATCTGTGATTGTCTGTCTATAGTCTATATATCTGAGATTGTTTGTCTGTGGTCTATATATCTGAGATTGTTTGTCTGTGGTCTATATATCTGAGATTGCTTGTCTATAGTCTATATATCTGTGATTGTTTGTCTATAGTTTATATATTTGTGATTGTTTGTCTGTGGTCTATATATCTGAGATTGTTTGTGGTTTGCTTTGAAATATTCATCACAATGTTTCCGTTTGATCACCTATTTTTTTATATTGTCAGCTCCATATTGTGGGAAGTTTTCATCATTTTCTATGTCAGCATTCAAAAAAAAAAAAAAAAAGAAAGAAATAATAAACCTGGCAACAAATATTGCCAGGACATGAGTGGGATGTGATATGTTCAGGCCACAGGGTAGAAGATGTCCTGGTCACAACAAGCAGTCTAGGTGGGATCAATGGTCAAAAGGAAGAGTTACAACATCAGAAAAAAGAACATAAACAGATAATAATCATCATCAAGTGCCGGGCCTGCTGGCATAGGTGTTCATGTCACTCCACAACTTTCGATCTCGACAGTTATTTATGATGATAATTTATCATTTCTGTTGTTGACCTTCAGCTTAGCCATTCTCTTAAGCTGTCTGACATCTCTCCTATTTGCTTCCCTCTAACTGTTCGTCCCCCAATTTTCCCAGTTGTCACAATATATTACAACTTTTCTTTCTCATTACATGACCAAAACATGATAATTGTTTCTTCCTAAAATTCATGACTTGAGACACAGCCTGATGCGTCTTTCCTCAGTGACGTCGTGAGTACGCTCAGAAAGATCACACCTGGCCGTGCTCGGCGGCAATGGTTGGAGTCTCCGGAGAGGTCTGTCTTCAAAATTGTCTGCTTCATGTCCGTGCCAGGGCCCGCGGGTGTACGAGACAAATAATAATAAATGAATATTGTAATGGAGGGAGACTTCCGAGACGATAGATCAGCGAATCATTTCAGTGGGTGATGTATGTTTACAACACTCGGAACAAAAAAAAAAATCACAAATAATCAACAAGAGGAAAAAAGCAAAACACAGAACAATAGATGACCCAAACTGCTCGGCACAGCGTCTTGCCACGAGAACCACGCTAGATCACGCGGCCAACTCAGCTACCTAAAAAGATAGCTATCATTGGCGATGTCTTTCACACGTGTAGTAAAAGCTCCCGTCAGTTATAGTTGACTATGGATTTTGCAGCGCCCCTAGAAATGTTATTTTTTCTTTTCTTTCCCTGTGTATTCTCTTTTTCTATGAATCTGCTTGCTTCTTGCTTGAGTTGGAGCTTTAGAGTGTGTTTCCAAAGATTACGGTCTGCAGCTATTTCTTCCAAGGCTGCAGGGTTTATGTTCAGAGTCTTCGTGTCACGTCTACAAATCGAAGTTTTGGGCACCCCCTAGTTCTTTTTCCATTCGCATGTTGTCCATAGAGTATATCTTTAGGTAAGCGGATTTTATTCGGTGCACATTTTTGGCAAGCACATTTAATTTGGTTTACGTGGCCAAGCCAGCGTAACCTACGTTGTTTAAGGAGCGTGTAGATGTTCGGGCGGCCTAAGCGAGTGATGACCTCCACATTTGTCCTTCCAAGTGATACCAAAAATACGGCGCAGACATCACATATAGAATGCGTTTAGCCTTCTCTCCTGCTTTGCAATAAGTTATCCATTTGGTTATGGAAAGCCCCAGTATCACTGCAAATGAATTAACATCCATAAGTGCTCAACCGCCCGTGCCAGCGTAATCATCCAAATTAATGTCTCATCTCCTAAACAAAGAAAGGTAACTGTAGTCCCCGTCGTAGCAGTCTCAGCACACGCCAAAAGACATAAGGCGAAACCGCGCAGAAAGTGAACACAGCCAACTGTTCCCTGTCATACGATACCATCATTCATCATAAACAATTGGAATATCGAAACATGATAAAAACGGATGAGACGCACAGAGCACTTAACTCAGTAGCTCCTGCAACAAGCCGGACTTGGAAAATGAGTAAACTGCAACAAGGAACAATTTTCACGCATAGCCTTCAATTGTTCCCGCCGCCTATCCACTGTAATAGAGTATAGCTAGTGAGAGCATGGGGGCGGGTAACTTAATTGTTACCCGCTTCTCAATAGATAATAGCAGTAACAAATAGTAGCGACCAACAGTAGTTAGGACATGAAGTTGGGGAATGGAAATTTCCTTCAGCCAAGTTTGTGAGTGAGAGGAGATGTAGATTTACAGGTTGTTGTGGAAGTGACCATAGACGCATGACTAGTGCATGCATTGACCCCATGACTTTGGCCCATCTGATAAATAAGTTGTCATCCAACTACCAGGAGAGGTCATTGTCATGAAAGTAAAAAAAAAGTAAAGCCAAGTGGCGTATAGGGAAATACGGTGTTAGTGACCCTATATTTTACAGACCTTCAGCACATGATTTTTGGGGTAATGTGGTCAGTATTACGCCCGTGCTGCTTTACTTTCCCAGAAAAAAAATCCGGTACCCTTTTAAGGCTGGGTGAACCGGGAAGCCATCGGTTGGGATCGAACCCTACCCCTTGTCCTTTGTAGTCCAGTTCACTAACTACTGAGCTATCGCGGCTCCCTATGAGGTAACCATTATTTAAATAGGTTATATAAGTCACGAAAATAATCTGTTATTGTCAAAGTCTTAGACAGTTGAGACACAGGTCAGATTATAGAGTCAAATCTCGGACACGAGGTTGCAAGTGATCAGGAGGGAGTTGCAATTTGTCACTTCGCGACAATTTTATTGGCTACTAATTTTCAGACGTAGAGTTGTGATTGGAGTATTTAAACTTCAACACAATAGGTTTAGACAGTTATAGTCAGAGAGTTCGAGACAGGGGATTAGAGATGTAGACTAAGTAAGCTTAGTCCGGCTTTGGCCGAACTGCCGAAGGCAGTTAGTTACAGTCAGAAATGAATTAAGTCAGGAATAGAAAGTCAACAGTTCGAGTTAGTTAGTCAGAAAGGAGAATTAGACAGTTAGTATAGTCAGGACAGATAGAAGTTAAGATTAGAAAGTGAAGCCAGTTAGTTAGGAAGTTAGAATCTCCAAGTGTAGTTCAAGTCAGTTGAGAAGTTATTATTGATAGAGAGTATTATGAACTTAAGCTGTGAAGTGTTTTTAAGAGTATTTCAATTTGTGTTTCACATTCCTCATGAACGTAAGTTGAATAATGTTGTATGCAAGATATGCACTTACGGACATTCAAATAGTCACCGACGATAGTCTCTTGAGTGTCCTGAATTAACGAAGATTAATTTAAGATAAGTGGACGATCATGGGCCAAGATTAATAATAGTGAAATCAATAAACTGATTATGATTTTATAATGAGAGAAAAAGAGTCTGTCACGAATTATCTGTTGTGATCAACTAAAATAAATGTGCTGTGCTGTCAAGTTATAATATAATATCAGAAACAAGAAACAATAAATATACCATAACAATGAAAACATTTTTATCTGGATACAGTCCACGTGACAGTGTATCTTATCAGTCATATTCATTTGACTCAGATTATTTGAATCTGCATAAATATCTTGTACAGGACTACTACTTAGTCTCAATAAATTCTGGAAATTCTCTTCCGAGTTCCATTTCTCTCTTCTCACCATCTCATGACTTCTTATGTCTCATATAATTTCCTCATGTAACCTTTCACAAGTTATCACTCTGTTACATAATTAATTTCACATGAATCTCATTTTCTTCATGATACTCTTTCTTAGTAGCTTCTCTCTACTCTCAAAATCAGAATTATATCTGGATACAGTCCACGTGACATTGTATCTTATCAGTCATTAATTTATTCGACTCAGAATAATTTGAATCTGCTTAAATCTCTTGTACTCACAAATTTGGCCTGAAGTGGAAATTTCCATGAACCTAAACTATATATGTGTCGTCCAACAATTCTAGACATTACCTCCTTCCCACTTCTGTGTGTCCACTACCCACTTTTGTGAACTTCTATTTCTGGCTGGAAATTTCCATTCCCCAACTTCATGTCCTAACTACTGCTGGTCGCTACTATTTGTTACTGCTATTGCATATTGAGAAGCGGGTAACAACTAAGCTACCTGCCCCCCCCACCCCCCCCCCACCCCATGCTCTCACTAGCTCACTCTATAACATCCATCATATACCGGAAGTTCACATCCTCTTGAAAATGATGATCGTCATATTTTTTTAATGTATAGCGCTTGATGATGTTAGGACATCGTTGTTGACTCCAATTCCGAACATATGAGAACACAGTTAGTCGTCAGATTATCCCCGTCGCACAAGTTATCCATGATTCGCTGCACACTCATGACTATAGCATAGGGTTAGGAACACAACTCGGTAATAAATTGTACATCTTTATTTTCCTATAACAAGTATCTCCCGGAGAGAGGCTGAATACTTGCGTTGCAGACAAACAGTTATAGGACGAAACAGCAGGGATAGTAGTTTACAGTGCTTTAGAATTGGGAGGTAATGAACGCGCTGACAGACTTGCCAGTTTGGCTGATGTTGAGTGTGGAAGGACAATGGACCGCAATGGCATTCTGAATTTCCTCAGGGACGCCGGACGAAAAAAAAAAACGACGCAAGAATTGACCCTAAATCCGCAGCCATGAACAGACTTGGCGAATATCATGTCGAGGTGGGAGGTGCTAGACGAGACACTACGTAGGAAGACTTGTCAATCGACACATAATCGGTGTCGTTAGTCGCTACACGTTGAGGGATATACTTCGGTGGAGATGTGAGGGATATACTTCGGTGGAGATGTGAGGGATACACTTCGGTGGAGATGTGAGGGATATACTTCGGTGGAGATGTGAGGGATATACTTCGGTGGAGATGTGAGCACATGTTCGAAGTGCAATGAGCATGAGCTGTCGACTAAACTATAGCTTGTTTCATAACTCGTGCCCAACTTTTAAAATCGATAGCTTTTTAACCACTTGTTGTAAGTTGTTCAAAATTTGCATGTAAAGTTATAATGATTAGAACCCAACAGGGAATTAATTTCATTTAAAAAAAACATTTGGTTATTATTGTTGCTTATTTGATTTATATAAATTTATAACGACACATTGATGTAGTCAAAACTTAATGTTTACAGTATTTTAAGTTAAAAATCCATACACGGTAAAATTGACGCGTTTGCACGCTTTCGCCGTGGTTTTTTTGGCACAATTAGACACTTGAGAAATTGTGTGTTCCATTTCCGTTCATTCAGAGGTGTAGACGTGAAATTCGCAAAATGTTGGGTATGAATGAAACTGTTACAATAAGAAAATTAAAAGTTTCGCTGAAAAAGAACAACAGTATTGAAATATCAAAGTCTACATTATGGAGGAATGTGAGAGCTGCAGGCTTTACATTCAGAAAGTATTCCAATGGACGAAACATCATCTGTGAGAAGCCACATATAGTAGTCATGAGAAGCAAGTACTTACGTGAAGTAAAAGAGGTGCGCAAGCAAGGTTATGATATTGTGTACTTGGATGAAACATGGATCAATGCTCACCACACTAACCAAAGGGAATGGCAGTCATCAGATGGAAAGATTAAGAGATTAATACCTAGCAGCAAAGGACAGCGCTTGATAATTGCTCATGCAGGTAGTCGACAACATGGACTAATACAGAATGCAGAGCTCATTTTTCTTTCAAAATCCATAGACAATCGGGATTATCACTCTGAGATGAATGGTCACATATTTAGACATTGGATTGAAAATTCTGTTCTCCCATCACTTGATCGACCATCTTGCCTAATAATGGACAATGCAGCGTACCACAACATTGTTGCACTCGAAGAAGTCCCGACGTCACCCAGTACAAAAGATGCTATTAAGATATGGCTCACAAAGGAGCACATACAATTTAATAACATGTACTTAAAACCTGATTTACTATCTCTAGTAAAGCAAAAACAAAGGACAAAGATTTTTCAAATAGATAAGATTATCCAAGAGCACGGTCATATAAGTTGAGGCTGCCACCTTACCATGCTCATTTAAATCCAATAGAACTAATCTGGGCAAAATTAAAAGGACAAGTGGCAGATGAAAATACAACATTCAAAATATGCGATGTAAAGACTCTTGCTAATCTCGCTTTATTAAATATAGACAAAGATTATTGGGCTAAATGTGAAGACCACGTCTTAAAACAGGAAGAGGAATATTGGAAAAATGATGGTTTGTGGAATGTTCAACCCCAAACAGTTATTAATCTTTTAGACTCGTCTGATTCAGAATGAAAGTATATAGCCCCCACAATGTTGGCCCCTATATTACCTTAAATTAGTTCAACAAACGGTCCTTATCAGGACCACACAACTATGAAAATTGGACATACAGGTATATCTTGATATTATCGTCCATCCTCGAACTGAGAAGACAATAATTCTCCTGGTGTTTTTCCTTATTCAGTTATTTCCCCATTACGGCCACGCCTTTACCTAGTGAAAATTAATCATAGACCAGCAACTACGGTAATTTCTATTATTTAGGGGTTCACAATTTACAATTTTGACAAACATCAAAGAAATTCGCCGCTTTAAGAAAACTGCAGCTGCAAGATATTTGTTAAATATACATTTAAAGGGTCTTTTGCATTCTAATAACATTTGGAAAATTTCAGCAGTTTTTAACAAACGGTTACTGAGCAATAGCGTTTTGAAGTTGGGCACGTGATTTGAAACGAGCTATAGACATTTAGACCAGCTTGGGTCGTAAACAAGATCAGCTACTGCGATGTGTTTAGACATTTAGACCAGCTTGGGTCATAAACAAGATCAACTACTGCTATATGTTTAGACATTTAGACCAGCTTGGGTCATAAACAAGATCAGCTACTGCGATGTGTTTAGACATTTAGACCAGCTTGGGTCATAAACAAGATAAGATCAACTACTGCAATATGTTTAGACATTTAGACCAGCTTGGGTCATAAACAAGATCAACTACTGCAATATGTTTAGACATTTAGACCAGCTTGGGTCATAAACAAGATAAGATCAACTACTGCAATATGTTTAGACATTTAGACCAGCTTGGGTCATAAACAAGATCAACTACTGCAATATGTTTAGACATTTAGACCAGCTTGGGTCACAAACAAGATCAACTACTGCGATGTGTTTAGACATTAAAACCAGCTTGGGCCACATACAAGATCAGCTACTGCGATGTGTTTAGACATTTAGACCAGCTTGGGTCATAAACAAGATCAACTACTGCTATATGTTTAGACATTTAGACCAGCTTGGGTCATAAACAAGATCAGCTACTGCGATGTGTTTAGACATTTAGACCAGCTTGGGTCATAAACAAGATAAGATCAACTACTGCAATATGTTTAGACATTTAGACCAGCTTGGGTCATAAACAAGATCAACTACTGCAATATGTTTAGACATTTAGACCAGCTTGGGTCATAAACAAGATAAGATCAACTACTGCAATATGTTTAGACATTTAGACCAGCTTGGGTCACAAACAAGATCAACTACTGCGATGTGTTTAGACCAGCTTGGGTCACAAACAAGATCAACTACTGCGATGTGTTTAGACATTAAAACCAGCTTGGGCCACATACAAGATCAGCTACTGCGATGTGTTTAGACATTTAGACCAGCTTGGGTCACAAACAAGATCAACTACTGCGATGTGTTTAGACCAGCTTGGGTCACAAACAAGATCAACTACTGCGATGTGTTTAGACATTTAGACCAGCTTGGGTCACAAACAAGATCAGCTACTGCGATGTGTTTAGACATTTAGACCAGCTTGGGTCACAAACAAGATCAGCTACTGCGAAGTGTTTAGACATTTAGACCAGCTTGGGTCACAAACAAGATCAGCTACTGCGATGTGTTTAGACATTTAGACCAGCTTGGGTCACAAACAAGATCAACTACTGCGATGTGTTTAGACATTTAGACCAGCTTGGGTCACAAACAAGATCAGCTACTGCGATGTGTTTAGACATTTAGACCAGCTTGGGTCACAAACAAGATCAACTACTGCGATGTGTTTAGACATTTAGACCAGCTTGGGTCACAAACAAGATCAACTACTGCGATGTGTTTAGACATTTAGACCAGCTTGGGTCACGTACAAGACGGTGTGTTTGAGGTTTCCACTGGTTCCCCATAACTTGCCATGTTGGGTTGTTTCAGTGAGTTATATTTGTTTTTTAGAGTTTTGAGAGTGATGCGGTCCTGTAATGTATGCTCTGTGTGTTGAGAGTGATGCGGTCCTGTAATGTATGCTCTGTGTGTTGAGAGTGATGCGGTCCTGTAGGGTATGCTCTGTGTGTTGAGAGTGATGCGGTCCTGTAGGGTATGCTCTGTGTGTTGAGAGTGATGCGGTCCTGTAATGTATGCTCTGTGTGTTGAGAGTGATGCGGTCCTGTAGTGTTTGCTCTGTGTGTTGAGAGTGATGCGGTCCTGTAGGGTATGCTCTGTGTGTTGAGAGTGATGCGGTCCTGTAGGGTTTGCTCTGTGTGTTGAGAGTGATGCGGTCCTGTAGGGTTTGCTCTGTGTGTTGAGAGTGATGCGGTCCTGTAGGGTTTGCTCTGTGTGTTGAGAGTAATGCGGTCCTGTAGTGTATGCTCTGTGTGTTGAGAGTGATGCGGTCCTGTAGGGTATGCTCTGTGTGTTGAGAGTGATGCGGTCCTGTAGGGTATGCTCTGTGTGTTGAGAGTGATGCGGTCCTGTAGGGTATGCTCTGTGTGTTGAGAGTGATGCGGTCCTGTAGGGTATGCTCTGTGTGTTGAGAGTGATGCGGTCCTGTAGTGTATGCTCTGTGTTTTTCTTTATTTCTGGCTGCTCCACTGTCATAATTTGCACAATCACTGACTCCTATCTTGTGAGGTGTGCTCTGACGCCACTTGCACCTCTTCTCAGCATTGCAACCATTATGGAAGGCCTGAATGAAACTAACCTATGTACCGGTATATCCTGGCTTGGAAGACTGAAATAATCGCTACGCAGATCAGTTACTAGGGACAAGATCAACGACGGGACTAAGAAACAACAAAGAACTGCAAGTACTAGCAGGAAATCGTTAATCCTGAGGGGATAAAGAATGAATATCTAGTTATCAGAAGTCAAGGTCACATCTAAAAAAAAAAACAATCATGCAGCATAAAAATAAACAGAAAAATAAACTTGCTAATCTGCAAACTTTGTTGACTGAACTCTACAAACACCATAGGATTGCCTTGCAGTGGATCCCAACTCACTATGGAATACCAGAAAACTAGAGAGCAGATCAGCTTCCAAAAGAAGGTACAACAGGCACACAACCAGATGCGCCGGTTACATACCATCATAAGATACAGATAATCAAATCAATCAGAAGACCGAATGCTCCATATCTGGATGCATTTCATTATATGAATAGATGGGAACAAGTTATCATTATACGCAATAGAACAGGACACAATTGACTCCACAGTCACGTGTCTACAAAATTCAACATCGTTACCTCAACTACATGTACATGTGGACAGGCGTCCCAGACAGCGGAACGCATATTTCAAAAATGCACCGAATATAGTAGACTGAGGAAAGTCCACTTATTCCATTAATACAACACTATAGACAAGACTATATGGACCACTGCAAGAATGACAAAAGACGGTAACATTTATACAAGAAACGACATTGCAGTTATAGACAATACTTCAGGCGAACGAAAGATAGATATATAGATCCAGAAGGTTTTCGAAAATATTAAGAGACAAGTCTCAGAATATCTTGAGGCCTGTACTGGATATTTTTAACACATGCTGTAAACACAGCTTCATCGCGTGAACAGCTTCTTTACCTAATACAAGCCAGCCAACAGCAGTAGTATCTAGATGAATAACACAAAGCTTATATACAATTTCACGTGAATTCAAAAATATGCTCACTGCGTCGGAGTTTATACAGCCTCGTTTTCTTATTTATGACAGAAGTTGACTTTTTTGTGAGCAAAGGCAGATAGCTTTTAATTTTTGAAAGAAATTATAAATAATTAATATTTGCAACTACAAATTAAGGAACTTTACATTTTTTAAATTAGATAATTTAAGATTGCAATAACATATTGATATTTTAAAGATATTGCACAATGTATGAGAAAATTATTTTCTGGGAAACAATATGCATATGTATACAAGTTTTCACAATTTACAATTACAATATATCGACATATAAAGAATTCTTAACTTTTAATATAACATGAGTTGCTTCCCTTTTAATAAAGAAAGATGAATTTTAATTCTAACTCATATAAGTTTATATTATCATTTTCATCAACAATTCAACGATAGAACACTTTTTTGCCTTTAAGTTTAATATGTTAGAACGAACCATGCCTGTAAATATTATGCAACATTTAAATATATATTCTTAAAAAGAATTATTATAATTCTTAAATGATAATCAACTGTTTAAAGTTTCTAAACATTTTTATAGATCAAGGACCAAAAGATGTTAATTTACAAAAATTAGCTGATGCCGTCGCATAACTTCACTGCAGAGTCTAGAAGAGATAATGTTAGAGAGAGAGGTATAAAAAAAAACACAAGTAATATATTATGCAGTTGAAAATTAGAAATTGTAGTAGAAAAAGGGAGAGGAGTTGGAGATAGACAATTGCACATAATTCATGTCACTGGAGAGGGAGAGTGGCAGTTTAAAAGGCTAACATTAGGAGAGAGAGAGAGAGAGAGAGAGAGAGAGAGAGAGAGAGAGAGAGAGAGAGAGAGAGAGAGAGAGAGAGAGAGAGTGAAAGAGCGAAAAAGAGAGATGTATATATATATAAAAACATTAAGATATAGATAGAAGAAAGAGAATGAGAGATAGGCATTTTAAATTTCTAGCATTAATAGATAGAGATTAAAATGCAGGAGTTAAGAGAGCTGAGAGAGTTTATATTTCTAACATCAAAAGTTAACCTTTTGAAAATCCTAGAATGACCAGAAAGACAATTTAAAATACTAGCATGAAGATAAAAGCTGTTTAAAATCTTAGTATGAAAAGAGATGCATTTAAAAGACCTACTTTTAAGAAAGAATCCGTTAATAATGCTAATATGAAAATGAAAGCAGCTTAAAATCCTATTATGTTAATAGTGATAGACAATTACATCTCAAACATTAAAATAGAGAAACAGTCATTCTTTTTTATTTTTTAATTGAGAATCAAGTTCTGAATAGTTTATCAAACTTGTAGTCACAAGTGTTATAACCTGGTGTTTATAATGTCTCTGTGCGGTGACTCGATCAATATATAGAAAAGAAAGGGGGAGCAGGGGTATACATAGAGTACTCAAAAAATAACACTAGGGATATGGAAAAGATAGCAACAGAGAAATGTTATCACAATTACGATGCAGAAATGCAAGCAATAAAGTTGGCAATAGAAAAACTGTTGAACAGTAAACTTAGCCCACAGCCTGTAGAGTTTATGACAGATGCTAGATCAGTGCTCCAGGCACTGCAATCCAGAAAGTTGCTACATCTGCAAACTTTATTGACTGAACTCTGCAAACACCACAGGACTGCCCTGCAGTGGATCCCATCTCACTATGGAATACTAGGAAACTTGAGAGCAGATCAGCTTTCAAAAGAAGGTGCAAAAGGCACACAACCAGATGTGCCGGTTACATAACATCATAAGATACAGATAATCAAATCAATCAGAAGATCAAATGCTCCAAATCACGATGCCTTTCATTATATGAATAGATGGGAACATGTTATCATTATACGCATTAGAGCAGGACATACTTGACTCCACAGTCACGTGTCTACAAAATTCAAGATCGGCACCTCAACTACATGTACATGTGGACAGGTGCCCCAGACAGCGGAACGCATATTTCAAGAATGCACTGAATATAGTACACTGAGGTAAGTCCATCTATTCCATTAATACAACACTACAGACAAGACTATATGCACCACTGCAAGACTGACAAAAGACGGTAACATTTATACAGGAAACGCCATTGCAGTTATAGACATTACTTCAGGCGAACGGAAGATAGATATATAGATCCAGAAGGTTTTCGAAAATAGCAAGAGACAAGTCTCAGAATATCTTGAGGCCTGTACTGGATATTTTTAACACATGCTGTAAACACAGCTTCATCGCGTGAACAGCTTCTTTACCTAATACAAGCCAGCCAACAGCAGTAGTATCTAGATGAATAACACAAAGCTTATATACAATTTCACGTGAATTCAAAAATATGCTCACTGCGTCGGAGTTTATACAGCCTCGTTTTCTTATTTAAGACAGTAGTTGACTTTTTGTGTGAGCAATAGAAGATAACTTTTAATTTTTGAGAGAAATTATAAATAATTAATATTTGTAACACAAATTAAGGAAAGTTACATTTATTTTAATTTGATACTTTAGAATTTGCAATTTCTTATAGAAATTTTTAAAGAGCATGCCCATTTTATGAGAAAATTATTTTCTGAGAAGCAATATGCATATGAATAAAACTTTTGACAATTTACAATTACAACATATCGACCATATAAAGAATTCTTAACTATTAATATAACAGGAGTTGCTTCCCTTATAATAAAACAAGATAATTTTAATTTCTTAAGCATATAAGTTTATATCAACGGTAGAACAATTTTTTGCGTTTAAGTTTGATATGTTAGAACGAACCATGCCTCCATATATTATGCAACATTCAATTATATATTCTTCATAGAATTATTATATTTATTAGCTGATAATCAACTGTTTAAAGTTTCTCAACAATTTTATAGATCCAAAGAAGTTAATTTACAAAAATTAGCTGATGCCGTCTCATCACTTCACCGTAGAGTCTAGAAAAGATAATGTTAGAGAGAGAGAGAGAGAGAGAGAGAGAGAGAGAGAGAGAGAGAGAGAGAGAGAGAGATGTAAAAAAAAACTATGAAATTACTATGCTGTGGAAATTTCAAAATTGTAGTAGTAAAAAGGAGAGGAGTTGGAGATAGACAATTGCACATAATTCATGTCACTGGAGAGGGAGAGTAGAAGTTTAAAAGTCTAACATTAGGAGAGAGAGAGAGAGAGAGAGAGAGAGAGAGAGAGAGAGAGAGAGAGAGAGAGAGAGAGAGAGTGAAAGAGCGAAAAAGAGAGATGTATATATATATAAAAACATTAAGATATAGATAGAAGAAAGAGAATGAGAGATAGGCATTTTAAATTTCTAGCATTAATAGATAGAGATTAAAATGCAGGAGTTAAGAGAGCTGAGAGAGTTTATATTTCTAACATCAAAAGTTAACCTTTTGAAAATCCTAGAATGACCAGAAAGACAATTTAAAATACTAGCATGAAGATAAAAGCTGTTTAAAATCTTAGTATGAAAAGAGATGCATTTAAAAGACCTACTTTTAAGAAAGAATCCGTTAATAATGCTAATATGAAAATGAAAGCAGCTTAAAATCCTATTATGTTAATAGTGATAGACAATTACATCTCAAACATTAAAATAGAGAAACAGTCATTCTTTTTTTATTTTTTAATTGAGAATCAAGTTCTGAATAGTTTATCAAACTTGTAGTCACAAGTGTTATAACCTGGTGTTTATAATGTCTCTGTGCGGTGACTCGATCAATATATAGAAAAGAAAGGGGGAGCAGGGGTATACATAGAGTACTCAAAAAATAACACTAGGGATATGGAAAAGATAGCAACAGAGAAATGTTATCACAATTACGATGCAGAAATGCAAGCAATAAAGTTGGCAATAGAAAAACTGTTGAACAGTAAACTTAGCCCACAGCCTGTAGAGTTTATGACAGATGCTAGATCAGTGCTCCAGGCACTGCAATCCAGAAAGTTGCTACATCTGCAAACTTTATTGACTGAACTCTGCAAACACCACAGGACTGCCCTGCAGTGGATCCCATCTCACTATGGAATACTAGGAAACTTGAGAGCAGATCAGCTTTCAAAAGAAGGTGCAAAAGGCACACAACCAGATGTGCCGGTTACATAACATCATAAGATACAGATAATCAAATCAATCAGAAGATCAAATGCTCCAAATCACGATGCCTTTCATTATATGAATAGATGGGAACATGTTATCATTATACGCATTAGAGCAGGACATACTTGACTCCACAGTCACGTGTCTACAAAATTCAAGATCGGCACCTCAACTACATGTACATGTGGACAGGTGCCCCAGACAGCGGAACGCATATTTCAAGAATGCACTGAATATAGTACACTGAGGTAAGTCCATCTATTCCATTAATACAACACTACAGACAAGACTATATGCACCACTGCAAGACTGACAAAAGACGGTAACATTTATACAGGAAACGCCATTGCAGTTATAGACATTACTTCAGGCGAACGGAAGATAGATATATAGATCCAGAAGGTTTTCGAAAATAGCAAGAGACAAGTCTCAGAATATCTTGAGGCCTGTACTGGATATTTTTAACACATGCTGTAAACACAGCTTCATCGCGTGAACAGCTTCTTTACCTAATACAAGCCAGCCAACAGCAGTAGTATCTAGATGAATAACACAAAGCTTATATACAATTTCACGTGAATTCAAAAATATGCTCACTGCGTCGGAGTTATACAGCCTCGTTTTCTTATTTAAGACAGTAGTTGACTTTTTGTGTGAGCAATAGAAGATAACTTTTAATTTTTGAGAGAAATTATAAATAATTAATATTTGTAACACAAATTAAGGAAAGTTACATTTATTTTAATTTGATACTTTAGAATTTGCAATTTCTTATAGAAATTTTTAAAGAGCATGCCCATTTTATGAGAAAATTATTTTCTGAGAAGCAATATGCATATGAATAAAACTTTTGACAATTTACAATTACAACATATCGACCATATAAAGAATTCTTAACTATTAATATAACAGGAGTTGCTTCCCTTATAATAAAACAAGATAATTTTTAATTTCTTAAGCATATAAGTTTATATCAACGGTAGAACAATTTTTGCGTTTAAGTTTGATATGTTAGAACGAACCATGCCTCCATATATTATGCAACATTCAATTATATATTCTTCATAGAATTATTATATTTATTAGCTGATAATCAACTGTTAAAGTTTCTCAACAATTTTATAGATCCAAAGAAGTTAATTACAAAAATTAGCTGATGCCGTCTCATCACTTCACCGTAGAGTCTAGAAAAGATAATGTTAGAGAGAGAGAGAGAGAGAGAGAGAGAGAGAGAGAGAGAGAGAGAGAGAGAGAGAGAGAGAGAGAGATGTAAAAAAAAAACTATGAAATTACTATGCTGTGGAAATTTCAAAATTGTAGTAGTAAAAAGGAGAGGAGTTGGAGATAGACAATTGCACATAATTCATGTCACTGGAGAGGGAGAGTAGAAGTTTAAAAGTCTAACATTAGGAGAGAGAGAGAGAGAGAGAGAGAGAGAGAGAGAGAGAGAGAGAGAGAGAGAGAGAGAGAGTGAAAGAGCGAAAAAGAGAGATGTATATATATATAAAAACATTAAGATATAGATAGAAGAAAGAGAATGAGAGATAGGCATTTTAAATTTCTAGCATTAATAGATAGAGATTAAAATGCAGGAGTTAAGAGAGCTGAGAGAGTTTATATTTCTAACATCAAAAGTTAACCTTTTGAAAATCCTAGAATGACCAGAAAGACAATTTAAAATACTAGCATGAAGATAAAAGCTGTTTAAAATCTTAGTATGAAAAGAGATGCATTTAAAAGACCTACTTTTAAGAAAGAATCCGTTAATAATGCTAATATGAAAATGAAAGCAGCTTAAAATCCTATTATGTTAATAGTGATAGACAATTACATCTCAAACATTAAAATAGAGAAACAGTCATTCTTTTTTATTTTTTAATTGAGAATCAAGTTCTGAATAGTTTATCAAACTTGTAGTCACAAGTGTTATAACCTGGTGTTTATAATGTCTCTGTGCGGTGACTCGATCAATATATAGAAAAGAAAGGGGGAGCAGGGGTATACATAGAGTACTCAAAAAATAACACTAGGGATATGGAAAAGATAGCAACAGAGAAATGTTATCACAATTACGATGCAGAAATGCAAGCAATAAAGTTGGCAATAGAAAAACTGTTGAACAGTAAACTTAGCCCACAGCCTGTAGAGTTTATGACAGATGCTAGATCAGTGCTCCAGGCACTGCAATCCAGAAAGTTGCTACATCTGCAAACTTTATTGACTGAACTCTGCAAACACCACAGGACTGCCCTGCAGTGGATCCCATCTCACTATGGAATACTAGGAAACTTGAGAGCAGATCAGCTTTCAAAAGAAGGTGCAAAAGGCACACAACCAGATGTGCCGGTTACATAACATCATAAGATACAGATAATCAAATCAATCAGAAGATCAAATGCTCCAAATCACGATGCCTTTCATTATATGAATAGATGGGAACATGTTATCATTATACGCATTAGAGCAGGACATACTTGACTCCACAGTCACGTGTCTACAAAATTCAAGATCGGCACCTCAACTACATGTACATGTGGACAGGTGCCCCAGACAGCGGAACGCATATTTCAAGAATGCACTGAATATAGTACACTGAGGTAAGTCCATCTATTCCATTAATACAACACTACAGACAAGACTATATGCACCACTGCAAGACTGACAAAAGACGGTAACATTTATACAGGAAACGCCATTGCAGTTATAGACATTACTTCAGGCGAACGGAAGATAGATATATAGATCCAGAAGGTTTTCGAAAATAGCAAGAGACAAGTCTCAGAATATCTTGAGGCCTGTACTGGATATTTTTAACACATGCTGTAAACACAGCTTCATCGCGTGAACAGCTTCTTTACCTAATACAAGCCAGCCAACAGCAGTAGATCTAGATGAATAACACAAAGCTTATATACAATTTCACGTGAATTCAAAAATATGCTCACTGCGTCGGAGTTTATACAGCCTCGTTTTCTTATTTAAGACAGTAGTTGACTTTTTGTGTGAGCAATAGAAGATAACTTTTAATTTTTGAGAGAAATTATAAATAATTAATATTTGTAACACAAATTAAGGAAAGTTACATTTATTTTAATTTGATACTTTAGAATTTGCAATTTCTTATAGAAATTTTTAAAGAGCATGCCCATTTTATGAGAAAATTATTTTCTGAGAAGCAATATGCATATGAATAAAACTTTTGACAATTTACAATTACAACATATCGACCATATAAAGAATTCTTAACTATTAATATAACAGGAGTTGCTTCCCTTATAATAAAACAAGATAATTTTAATTTCTTAAGCATATAAGTTTATATCAACGGTAGAACAATTTTTTGCGTTTAAGTTTGATATGTTAGAACGAACCATGCCTCCATATATTATGCAACATTCAATTATATATTCTTCATAGAATTATTATATTTATTAGCTGATAATCAACTGTTTAAAGTTCTCAACAATTTTATAGATCCAAAGAAGTTAATTTACAAAAATTAGCTGATGCCGTCTCATCACTTCACTGTAGAGTCTAGAAAAGATAATGTTAGAGAGAGAGAGAGAGAGAGAGAGAGAGAGAGAGAGAGAGAGAGAGAGAGAGAGAGAGAGAGAGAGAGAGAGATGTAAAAAAAAACTATGAAATTACTATGCTGTGGAAATTTCAAAATTGTAGTAGTAAAAAGGAGAGGAGTTGGAGATAGACAATTGCACATAATTCATGTCACTGGAGAGGGAGAGTAGAAGTTAAAAGTCTAACATTAGGAGGAGAGAGAGAGAGAGAGAGAGAGAGAGAGAGAGAGAGAGAGAGAGAGAGTGAAAGAGCGAAAAAGAGAGATGTATATATATATAAAACATTAAGATATAGATAGAAGAAAGAGAATGAGAGATAGGCATTTTAAATTTCTAGCATTAATAGATAGAGATTAAAATGCAGGAGTTAAGAGAGCTGAGAGAGTTTATATTTCTAACATCAAAAGTTAACCTTTTGAAAATCTAGAATGACCAGAAAGACAATTTAAAAATACTAGCATGAAGATAAAAGCTGTTTAAAATCTTAGTATGAAAAGAGATGCATTTAAAAGACCTACTTTTAAGAAAGAATCCGTTAATAATGCTAATATGAAAATGAAAGCAGCTTAAAATCCTATTATGTTAATAGTGATAGACAATTACATCTCAAACATTAAAATAGAGAAACAGTCATTCTTTTTTTATTTTTTAATTGAGAATCAAGTTCTGAATAGTTTATCAAACTTGTAGTCACAAGTGTTATAACCTGGTGTTTATAATGTCTCTGTGCGGTGACTCGATCAATATATAGAAAAGAAAGGGGGAGCAGGGGTATACATAGAGTACTCAAAAAATAACACTAGGGATATGGAAAAGATAGCAACAGAGAAATGTTATCACAATTACGATGCAGAAATGCAAGCAATAAAGTTGGCAATAGAAAAACTGTTGAACAGTAAACTTAGCCCACAGCCTGTAGAGTTTATGACAGATGCTAGATCAGTGCTCCAGGCACTGCAATCCAGAAAGTTGCTACATCTGCAAACTTTATTGACTGAACTCTGCAAACACCACAGGACTGCCCTGCAGTGGATCCCATCTCACTATGGAATACTAGGAAACTTGAGAGCAGATCAGCTTTCAAAAGAAGGTGCAAAAGGCACACAACCAGATGTGCCGGTTACATAACATCATAAGATACAGATAATCAAATCAATCAGAAGATCAAATGCTCCAAATCACGATGCCTTTCATTATATGAATAGATGGGAACATGTTATCATTATACGCATTAGAGCAGGACATACTTGACTCCACAGTCACGTGTCTACAAAATTCAAGATCGGCACCTCAACTACATGTACATGTGGACAGGTGCCCAGACAGCGGAACGCATATTTCAAGAATGCACTGAATATAGTACACTGAGGTAAGTCCATCTATTCCATTAATACAACACTACAGACAAGACTATATGCACCACTGCAAGACTGACAAAAGACGGTAACATTTATACAGGAAACGCCATTGCAGTTATAGACATTACTTCAGGCGAACGGAAGATAGATATATAGATCCAGAAGGTTTTCGAAAATAGCAAGAGACAAGTCTCAGAATATCTTGAGGCCTGTACTGGATATTTTTAACACATGCTGTAAACACAGCTTCATCGCGTGAACAGCTTCTTTACCTAATACAAGCCAGCCAACAGCAGTAGTATCTAGATGAATAACACAAAGCTTATATACAATTTCACGTGAATTCAAAAATATGCTCACTGCGTCGGAGTTTATACAGCCTCGTTTTCTTATTTAAGACAGTAGTTGACTTTTTGTGTGAGCAATAGAAGATAACTTTTAATTTTTGAGAGAAATTATAAATAATTAATATTTGTAACACAAATTAAGGAAAGTTACATTATTTTAATTTGATACTTTAGAATTTGCAATTTCTTATATAAAATTTTTAAAGAGCATGCCCATTTTATGAGAAAATTATTTTCTGAGAAGCAATATGCATATGAATAAAACTTTTGACAATTTACAATTACAACATATCGACCATATAAAGAATTCTTAACTATTAATATAACAGGAGTTGCTTCCCTTATAATAAAACAAGATAATTTTTAATTCTTAAGCATATAAGTTTATATCAACGGTAGAACAATTTTTTTGCGTTTAAGTTTGATATGTTAGAACGAACCATGCCTCCATATATTATGCAACATTCAATTATATATCTTCATAGAATTATTATATTTATTAGCTGATAATCAACTGTTTAAAGTTTCTCAACAATTTTATAGATCCAAAGAAGTTAATTTACAAAAATTAGCTGATGCCGTCTCATCACTTCACGTAGAGTCTAGAAAAGATAATGTTAGAGAGAGAGAGAGAGAGAGAGAGAGAGAGAGAGAGAGAGAGAGAGAGAGAGAGAGAAGAGAGAGATGTAAAAAAAAAAACTATGAAATTACTATGCTGTGGAAATTTCAAAATTGTAGTAGTAAAAAGGAGAGGAGTTGGAGATAGACAATTGCACATAATTCATGTCACTGGAGAGGGAGAGTAGAAGTTTAAAAGTCTAACATTAGGAGAGAGAGAGAGAGAGAGAGAGAGAGAGAGAGAGAGAGAGAGAGTGAAAGAGCGAAAAAGAGAGATGTATATATATATAAAACATTAAGATAACGAGAGAAGAAGAGAATAGAGATAGATAGAAAAGAATTATAGAAGGCATTTAAATTTCTAGCATTAATAGATAGAGATTAAAATGCAGGAGTTAAGAGAGCTGAGAGAGTTTATATTTCTAACATCAAAAGTTAACCTTTTGAAAATCCTAGAATGACCAGAAAGACAATTTAAAATACTAGCATGAAGATAAAAGCTGTTTAAAATCTTAGTATGAAAAGAGATGCATTTAAAAGACCTACTTTAAGAAAGAATCCGTTAATAATGCTAATATGAAAATGAAAGCAGCTTAAAATCCTATTATGTTAATAGTGATAGACAATTACATCTCAAACATTAAAATAGAGAAACAGTCATTCTTTTTTTATTTTTTAATTGAGAATCAAGTTCTGAATAGTTTATCAAACTTGTAGTCACAAGTGTTATAACCTGGTGTTTATAATGTCTCTGTGCGGTGACTCGATCAATATATAGAAAAGAAAGGGGAGCAGGGGTATACATAGAGAGTACTCAAAAATAACACTAGGGATATGGAAAAGATAGCAACAGAGAAATGTTATCACAATTACGATGCAGAAATGCAAGCAATAAAGTTGGCAATAGAAAAACTGTTGAACAGTAACTTAGCCCACAGCCTGTAGAGTTTATGACAGATGCTAGATCAGTGCTCCAGGCACTGCAATCCAGAAAGTTGCTACATCTGCAAACTTTATTGACTGAACTCTGCAAACACCACAGGACTGCCCTGCAGTGGATCCCATCTCACTATGGAATACTAGGAAACTTGAGAGCAGATCAGCTTTCAAAAGAAGGTGCAAAAGGCACACAACCAGATGTGCCGGTTACAGAACATCATAAGATACAGATAATCAAATCAATCAGAAGATCAAATGCTCAAATCACGATGCCTTTCATTATATGAATAGATGGGAACATGTTATCATTATACGCATTAGAGCAGGACATACTTGACTCCACAGTCACGTGTCTACAAATTCAAGATCGGCACCTCAACTACATGTACATGTGGACAGGTGCCCCAGACAGCGGAACGCATATTTCAAGAATGCACTGAATATAGTACACTGAGGTAAGTCCATCTATTCCATTAATACAACACTACAGACAAGACTATATGCACCACTGCAAGACTGACAAAGACGGTAACATTTATACAGGAAACGCCATTGCAGTTATAGACATTACTTCAGGCGAACGGAAGATAGATATATAGATCCAGAAGGTTTTCGAAAATAGCAAGAGACAAGTCTCAGAATATCTTGAGGCCTGTACTGGATATTTAACACATGCTGTAAACACAGCTTCATCGCGTGAACAGCTTCTTTACCTAATACAAGCCAGCCAACAGCAGTAGTATCTAGATGAATAACACAAAGCTTATATACAATTTCACGTGAATTCAAAAATATGCTCACTGCGTCGGAGTTTATACAGCCTCGTTTTCTTATTTAAGACAGTAGTTGACTTTTTGTGTGAGCAATAGAAGATAACTTTTAATTTTTGAGAGAAATTATAAATAATTAATATTTTGTAACACAAATTAAGGAAAGTTACATTTATTTTAATTGATACTTTAGAATTTGCAATTTCTTATAGAAATTTTTAAAGAGCATGCCCATTTTATGAGAAAATTATTTTCTGAGAAGCAATATGCATATGAATAAAACTTTTGACAATTTACAATTACAACATATCGACCATATAAAGAATTCTTAACTATTAATATAACAGGAGTTGCTTCCCTTATAATAAAACAAGATAATTTTTAATTTCTTAAGCATATAAGTTTATATCAACGGTAGAACAATTTTTTGCGTTTAAGTTTGATATGTTAGAACGACCATGCCTCCATATATTATGCAAACATTCAATTATATATTCTTCATAGAATTATTATATTATTAGCTGATAATCAACTGTTTAAAGTTTCTCAACAATTTTATAGATCCAAAGAAGTTAATTTACAAAAATTAGCTGATGCCGTCTCATCACTTCACCGTAGAGTCTAGAAAAGATAATGTTAGAGAGAGAGAGAGAGAGAGAGAGAGAGAGAGAGAGAGAGAGAAGAGAGAAGAGAGAGAGAGAGAGATGTAAAAAAAACTATGAAATTACTATGCTGTGGAAATTTCAAAATTGTAGTAGTAAAAGGAGAGGAGTTGGAGATAGACAATTGCACATAATTCATGTCACTGGAGAGGGAGAGTAGAAGTTTAAAAGTCTAACATTAGGAGAGAGAGAGAGGAGAGAGAGAGAGAGAGAGAGAGAGAGAGAGTGAAAGAGCGAAAAAGAGAGATGTATATATATATATAAAAACATTAAGATATAGATAGAGAAAGAGAATGAGAGATAGGCATTTTAAATTTCTAGCATTAATAGATAGAGATTAAAATGCAGGAGTTAAGAGAGCTGAGAGAGTTTATATTTCTAACATCAAAAGTTAACTTTTGAAAATCCTAGAATGACCAGAAAGACAATTTAAAATACTAGCATGAAGATAAAGCTGTTTAAAATCTTAGTATGAAAAGAGATGCATTTAAAAGACCTACTTTTAAGAAAGAATCGTTAATAATGCTAATATGAAAATGAAGCAGCTTAAAATCCTATTATGTTAATAGTGATAGACAATTACATCTCAAACATTAAAATAGAGAAACAGTCATTCTTTTTTATTTTTTAATTGAGAATCAAGTTCTGAATAGTTTATCAAACTTGTAGTCACAAGTGTTATAACCTGGTGTTTATAATGTCTCTGTGCGGTGACTCGATCAATATATAGAAAAGAAAGGGGGAGCAGGGGTATACATAGAGTACTCAAAAAATAACACTAGGGATATGGAAAAGATAGCAACAGAGAAATGTTATCACAATTACGATGCAGAAATGCAAGCAATAAAGTTGGCAATAGAAAAACTGTTGAACAGTAAACTTAGCCCACAGCCTGTAGAGTTTATGACAGATGCTAGATCAGTGCTCCAGGCACTGCAATCCAGAAAGTTGCTACATCTGCAAACTTTATTGACTGAACTCTGCAAACACCACAGGACTGCCCTGCAGTGGATCCCATCTCACTATGGAATACTAGGAAACTTGAGAGCAGATCAGCTTTCAAAAGAAGGTGCAAAAGGCACACAACCAGATGTGCCGGTTACATAACATCATAAGATACAGATAATCAAATCAATCAGAAGATCAAATGCTCCAAATCACGATGCCTTTCATTATATGAATAGATGGGAACATGTTATCATTATACGCATTAGAGCAGGACATACTTGACTCCACAGTCACGTGTCTACAAAATTCAAGATCGGCACCTCAACTACATGTACATGTGGACAGGTGCCCCAGACAGCGGAACGCATATTTCAAGAATGCACTGAATATAGTACACTGAGGTAAGTCCATCTATTCCATTAATACAACACTACAGACAAGACTATATGCACCACTGCAAGACTGACAAAAGACGGTAACATTTATACAGGAAACGCCATTGCAGTTATAGACATTACTTCAGGCGAACGGAAGATAGATATATAGATCCAGAAGGTTTTCGAAAATAGCAAGAGACAAGTCTCAGAATATCTTGAGGCCTGTACTGGATATTTTTAACACATGCTGTAAACACAGCTTCATCGCGTGAACAGCTTCTTTACCTAATACAAGCCAGCCAACAGCAGTAGTATCTAGATGAATAACACAAAGCTTATATACAATTTCACGTGAATTCAAAAATATGCTCACTGCGTCGGAGTTTATACAGCCTCGTTTTCTTATTTAAGACAGTAGTTGACTTTTTGTGTGAGCAATAGAAGATAACTTTTAATTTTTGAGAGAAATTATAAATAATTAATATTTGTAACACAAATTAAGGAAAGTTACATTTATTTTAATTTGATACTTTAGAATTTGCAATTTCTTATAGAAATTTTTAAAGAGCATGCCCATTTTATGAGAAAATTATTTTCTGAGAAGCAATATGCATATGAATAAAACTTTTGACAATTTACAATTACAACATATCGACCATATAAAGAATTCTTAACTA
The DNA here is from genome assembly GCA_032433765.1 of Megaustenia siamemsis. Taxonomy (NCBI): domain Eukaryota; kingdom Metazoa; phylum Mollusca; class Gastropoda; order Stylommatophora; family Ariophantidae; genus Megaustenia; species Megaustenia siamemsis. The sequence continues at coordinate 710,437 of JAVIAB010000008.1, read as the reverse complement.
TTAATATAACAGGAGTTGCTTCCCTTATAATAAAACAAGATAATTTTTAATTTCTTAAGCATATAAGTTTATATCAACGGTAGAACAATTTTTTGCGTTTAAGTTTGATATGTTAGAACGAACCATGCCTCCATATATTATGCAACATTCAATTATATATTCTTCATAGAATTATTATATTTATTAGCTGATAATCAAATGTTTAAAGTTTCTCAACAATTTTATAGATCCAAAAAAGTTAATTTACAAAAATTAGCTGATGCCGTCTCATCACTTCACTGTAGAGTCTAGAAAAGATAATGTTAGAGAGAGAGAGAGAGAGAGAGAGAGAGAGAGAGAGGAGAGAGAGAGAGAGAGATGTAAAAAAAAACTATGAAATTACTATGCTGTGGAAATTTCAAAATTGTAGTAGTAAAAAGGAGAGGAGTTGGAGATAGACAATTGCACATAATTCATGTCACTGGAGAGGGAGAGTAGAAGTTTAAAAGTCTAACATTAGGAGAGAGAGAGAGAGAGAGAGAGAGAGAGAGAGAGAGAGAGAGAGAGAGAGAGAGAGAGAGAGGAAGAGCGAAAAAGAGAGATGTATATATATATAAAAACATTAAGATATAGATAGAAGAAAGAGAATGAGAGATAGGCATTTTAAATTTCTAGCATTAATAGATAGAGATTAAATGCAGGAGTTAAGAGAGCTGAGAGAGTTTATATTTCTAACATCAAAAGTTAACCTTTTGAAAATCCTAGAATGACCAGAAAGACAATTTAAAATACTAGCATGAAGATAAAAGCTGTTTAAAATCTTAGTATGAAAAGAGATGCATTTAAAAGACCTACTTTTAAGAAAGAATCCGTTAATAATGCTAATATGAAAATGAAAGCAGCTTAAAATCCTATTATGTTAATAGTGATAGACAATTACATCTCAACATTAAAATAGAGAAACAGTCATTCTTTTTTTATTTTTTAATTGAGAATCAAGTTCTGAATAGTTTATCAAACTTGTAGTCACAAGTGTTATAACCTGGTGTTTATAATGTCTCTGTGCGGTGACTCGATCAATATATAGAAAAGAAAGGGGGAGCAGGGGTATACATAGAGTACTCAAAAAATAACACTAGGGATATGGAAAAGATAGCAACAGAGAAATGTTATCACAATTACGATGCAGAAATGCAAGCAATAAAGTTGGCAATAGAAAAACTGTTGAACAGTAAACTTAGCCCACAGCCTGTAGAGTTTATGACAGATGCTAGATCAGTGCTCCAGGCACTGCAATCCAGAAAGTTGCTACATCTGCAAACTTTATTGACTGAACTCTGCAAACACCACAGGACTGCCCTGCAGTGGATCCCATCTCACTATGGAATACTAGGAAACTTGAGAGCAGATCAGCTTTCAAAAGAAGGTGCAAAAGGCACACAACCAGATGTGCCGGTTACATAACATCATAAGATACAGATAATCAAATCAATCAGAAGATCAAATGCTCCAAATCACGATGCCTTTCATTATATGAATAGATGGGAACATGTTATCATTATACGCATTAGAGCAGGACATACTTGACTCCACAGTCACGTGTCTACAAAATTCAAGATCGGCACCTCAACTACATGTACATGTGGACAGGTGCCCCAGACAGCGGAACGCATATTTCAAGAATGCACTGAATATAGTACACTGAGGTAAGTCCATCTATTCCATTAATACAACACTACAGACAAGACTATATGCACCACTGCAAGACTGACAAAAGACGGTAACATTTATACAGGAAACGCCATTGCAGTTATAGACATTACTTCAGGCGAACGGAAGATAGATATATAGATCCAGAAGGTTTTCGAAAATAGCAAGAGACAAGTCTCAGAATATCTTGAGGCCTGTACTGGATATTTTAACACATGCTGTAAACACAGCTTCATCGCGTGAACAGCTTCTTTACCTAATACAAGCCAGCCAACAGCAGTAGTATCTAGATGAATAACACAAAGCTTATATACAATTTCACGTGAATTCAAAAATATGCTCACTGCGTCGGAGTTTATACAGCCTCGTTTTCTTATTTAAGACAGTAGTTGACTTTTTGTGTGAGCAATAGAAGATAACTTTTAATTTTTGAGAGAAATTATAAATAATTAATATTTGTAACACAAATTAAGGAAAGTTACATTTATTTTAATTTGATACTTTAGAATTTGCAATTTCTTATAGAAATTTTTAAAGAGCATGCCCATTTTATGAGAAAATTATTTTCTGAGAAGCAATATGCATATGAATAAAACTTTTGACAATTTACAATTACAACATATCGACCATATAAAGAATTCTTAACTATTAATATAACAGGAGTTGCTTCCCTTATAATAAAACAAGATAATTTTTAATTTCTTAAGCATATAAGTTTATATCAACGGTAGAACAATTTTTTGCGTTTAAGTTTGATATGTTAGAACGAACCATGCCTCCATATATTATGCAACATTCAATTATATATTCTTCATAGAATTATTATATTTATTAGCTGATAATCAACTGTTTAAAGTTTCTCAACAATTTTATAGATCCAAAAAAGTTAATTTACAAAAATTAGCTGATGCCGTCTCATCACTTCACTGTAGAGTCTAGAAAAGATAATGTTAGAGAGAGAGAGAGAGAGAGAGAGAGAGAGAGAGAGAGAGAGAGAGAGAGAGAGAGAGAGAGATGTAAAAAAAAACTATGAAATTACTATGCTGTGGAAATTTCAAAATTGTAGTAGTAAAAAGGAGAGGAGTTGGAGATAGACAATTGCACATAATTCATGTCACTGGAGAGGGAGAGTAGAAGTTTAAAAGTCTAACATTAGGAGAGAGAGAGAGAGAGAGAGAGAGAGAGTGAAAGAGCGAAAAAGAGAGATGTATATATATATAAAACATTAGATATAGATAGAAGAAAGAGAATGAGAGATAGGCATTTTAAATTTCTAGCATTAATAGATAGAGATTAAAATGCAGGAGTTAAGAGAGCTGAGAGAGTTTATATTTCTAACATCAAAAGTTAACCTTTTGAAAATCCTAGAATGACCAGAAAGACAATTTAAAATACTAGCATGAAGATAAAAGCTGTTTAAAATCTTAGTATGAAAAGAGATGCATTTAAAAGACCTACTATTAAGAAAGAATCTGTAAATAATGCTAATATGAAAATGAAAGCAGCTTAAAATCCTATTATGTTAATAGTGATAGACAATTACATCTCAAACATTAAAATAGAGAAACAGTCATTCTTTTTTATTTTTTAATTGAGAATCAAGTTCTGAATAGTTTATCAAACTTGTAGTCACAAGTGTTATAACCTGGTGTTTTATAATGTCTCTGTGCGGTGACTCGATCAATATATAGAAAGAAAGGGGAGCAGGGGTATACATAGAGTACTCAAAAAATAACACTAGGGATATGGAAAAGATAGCAACAGAGAAATGTTATCACAATTACGATGCAGAAATGCAAGCAATAAAGTTGGCAATAGAAAAACTGTTGAACAGTAAACTTAGCCCACAGCCTGTAGAGTTTATGACAGATGCTAGAGAGATTCAGTTATATATATTAAACATTAAGATATATATATATAGAAGAAAGAGTGAGAGAGAGGCTGTTAAAATTTCTAGCAGAAATAGATAGAGATTAAAATGTATGAGTTAAGAGAGTTGAGAGAGTTTATATTTCTAGCATTAATCGATAGAGATTAAAATGTATGAGTTAAGAGAGTTGAGAGAGTTTATATTTCTAGCATTAATAGACATAGATTAAAATGTATGAGTTAAGAGAGTTGAGAGAGTTTATATTTCTAGCATTAATAGATAGAGATTAAAATGTATGAATTAAGAGAGTTGAGAGAGTTTATATTTCTAGCATTAATAGATAGAGATTAACATGTATGTGTTAAGAGAGTTGAGAGAGTTTATATTTCTAGCTTCAAAAGTTATCCTTTTGAAAATCCTAGAATGACCAGAGAAACAATTTAAAATACTAGCATGAAGAAAAAATCAGTTTAAAATCATAGTATGAAAAGAAATACATAAAAAAATCACACTATTAAGAAATAAACAATTAATAATGCTAATATGAAAATGAAAGCAGCTTAAAATCCTGTTCACATCCACAAATACGAGACAAATTAATGCAATACACAAGGAAACTACCAGACGCTGACGGAACAACTTTACACAGAACTCACACTAGCTGACAAAACAGAGGCAGTACAAGAAGTGCAGAAGCACAAATCTCCGGCGCCTGACGGCCTTACAATATAATTCTTGTAACATTTCTTTTCTCTCTTAGACTCTCTTCTTCTCAGAATGTACACAGACTCATTCACAAAGAAATAACTTACTCCAAGCATAAACATTTCTTACATAACTTTGCTCCAGAAAGACAACACTGGCAAGTAGCTTCTTAAAAACTACACCCTTATTTCCCTACTTAACACAAACTACAACATTCTAACAAAAGCATTAACAAACTCAAACCTTTCATGACAACACTCCTTCATAAAGGCCAACAGTGTAATGTGCAAGAGAGAAACGTCCACCAGCACACACACTTTATACGAGACATTATAAAGTACACTCATGACAAAGACAGTCAGTCTCCCATCCTATCTCTCGACCAAGAAAAAGTCTTCTAGAGAAGCTCATTACTACCCCCCACAAAATACAACTGAACAACAACATAGGAGGACGCTTCATACAGTGGATACACATCTTTTATTCTAGACCTCAAAGTAAAGTTCTAGTGAACCATTCGTTCACAGAGATATTCAGGCTAACTAGATCGGTTCGACATGGGTGTTCCCTCTCTCTTCTACTTCACGCGCTGACCATAGAACCGTTCCTTGAGAGTATCAGACGAGACAGTTCCATAAAGGGCACATTCATGTCAGGGAAAGGAGAGCAGAAATTGTTGCGTATGCTGACGTCACTGTCTTCTTTCCATCAAACACTAGATCAATAGACAGCATCCTCAATACATTCACAGAATTTGGACAATTAAAAAAAAGAATAAGAAAAATGTGGTATGGCAACACTCAGGTCTGGAGTACAGGATGTTGATGCATCGTCGAAAGTTGTCTCCCATATTGCAGTTGTGCAGCGTTTTCTGTAAGTAGGAGTGTACAACGCCCTGTCAAAAGCCATTTCCTGGTCCAAGGACAGAATCGATGAAGGTATGTTTCTTGTATGTGTGTAGGTGATGATGTATCGTATGAAGTGGTTGTTTTTATTTTAGCCTTGGATGCTGCATTGCTGGTCTTCGGGGACGAGTGAGAACATGAACGGCTTTAGCTTATTCGTCAGGGACTTTGTCAGTATTTTATAGTCTACGTTGAGCAGCGATATCGGTCTGTAGTTTGTTACTTGTGTCTTCTCTATATTGTTCTCCAGGAGTAAGGAGATGTATGACACGCTGATCCTCGGAGGTAGATGTCCTTTGTGGAAGGAATTCTTAAAAACCTTCAGCAGGAGTGTTCCTATGAAGGGGGAAAATGTTTATAGAACTCCGCAATGAGTCTGTCTGTGCCAGGCGTTTTATCCTTATGCGAGATTTTGAGAATTATCTTTCTTTTATATTTCTTAATACATTCGTTTTTTTCTTCTCTCGTATACATAAGTTAAGGGTGAACACTACATTTGTTTTAAAAATTCTGAGCTTTGTTTTTGTGCTGAGTAATTTTGATTTCCATTTCTCGAAAGTCATTGCTGCCTTTACTCTTCCGATTCTAAAGTATGTATTTGTGTCTTCTTCTTGATCTATGCAGCTTCTGGTTTATATCTAGTGATTTATTTCATTAAATGCTATTTCTTTCAGGTTAATTTTTTTCTAAATTTATTTAATTTTCGTGGTTGATTACAAGTCATATTACGTAAGTCTTTAGTACGAACTGGCTTCACCGAAGTCAGGGCATTCCCATATCTGCTCCGCCGCCTGTTCCAGCAACCATAGAAATGTTCATCCACTGATGGTTCATCATGTTGGGTTCCTTCCTGCTTTCGTCCTTCATGACGCTGTGTTCCACCATTCTTTTGATCCATGGGTTATCCTCAGCTTTCTTGTAGCCATCATGTGACAGGTGCTCTTTTTAAAGCCATCATTATGTGATACATGTCAATTTTGTAATATTTTTTGCAGAATTACAGACCCCGCCAACTTCTCGGTTATTTCATTGCCACGAACATCCGAGTGTCCAGGGCAGTATATCCAAGCTTGGTTGCTAACAGGAGACATGTGGAATAGGTGCAACAACTGCCTGTGGAGTGTGTTCTTGTCAATCCGACGAAACATCCTTAGTCAGTCAAATCAATCATGAAGACAACATATGTTGTTGATCTCTAAACCAGCTAAGTGATAGCTCCCGTCAAGCCACAATCTCCATAAATTTGCTGGAGGACTTGTGGGCTTCTGGACCTTTATCTATCATCTTTACATTAGATTACACAACAAAATACCAAAATACTCTGAACATCTCTTGTGACCAAGCCATCAATGTAGATGATCAGGTCTCAAACTTGGGAGTGAAGCAGCAGTAAATATTCAGTGACCAATTGATGATATGACATTTGTTTTTTTTTCTTACACTGTTTTCACATAACTACAGATAAGAATTATTGTGTCTACAAAGTCAAGATCCTGTATATGAGACTCAAGTAACTATTCAATGCCTTTGGAACCTGTAAAGCATCACTGCTGTATGAAGTCGATGGCAGTTCCATAAAACAAGGGAGATAAAGTACACTCTTGCTTCAACCCTTTCTGAAACCATTCACTAAGTCCTGCCTCTGAGTGAACTGTGCAAGAGAAAGTATCATACAGATCTTTGCTGACGTTTGATATGGATTGTGTTTTAACTAACATGAATTCTCCTTCGTCAAAGTTTTAGTTGCAAGCACTGTATTAACGGTCTTTAATTTACAACGATTAAGGTTTAGTTTGAGGTAATGTATTAACGGTCTTAAATTTACAACGATTAAAGTTTAGTTTGAGGTAATGTATTAACTGTCTTAAATTTACAACGATTAAATTTTAGTTTGAGGTAATGTATTAACTGTCTTAAATTTACAACGATTAAAGTTTAGTTTGAGGTAATGTATTAACTGTCTTAAATTTACAACGATTAAAGTTTAGTTTGAGGTAATGTATTAACTGTCTTAAATTTACAACGATTAAAGTTTAGTTTGAGGTAATGTATTAACTGTCTTAAATTTACAACGATTAAATATTAGTTTGAGGTAATGTATTAACTGTCATAAATTACAACGATTAAAGTTTAGTTTGAGGTAATTTATTAACTGTCTTAAATTTACGATTAAAGTTCAGTTTGAAGTACTGTATTAATGGTCTTAAATTTGCAAAGATTAAAAAGTTTAGTTTGAAGTACTGTATTAATGGTTCTTATATTTCCAAAGATTAAAGTTTAGTTTGAAGTACTTTATTAATGGTTCTTAATTTTCCAAAGATTAAATTTTAGTTTGAAGTACTGTATTAATGGTCTTAAATTTCAAATATTAAAGTTTAGATGAAGTACTGCATTAATGGTCTTACATTTCCAAAGATTAAAGTTTAGTTTGATGTACTCTATGACTGTTTTACATTTCCAAGGGTTAAAGTTTAAGTTACAAATACTGTATTAATTATATTAAGTTTTCCTCCATTAAAATTTAGCTTTTCAAACGCTGCAATAAATGTCTTACATTTGACTTAGCATGAGTTTAGTTGCAAGTACTCTATTAATTTAACTATCTCAAACATAGTCCTATATTACAGGTAGGCATATTAGAGAGAAAGGTCACATGTGAAATGACACAACCATTAATGGTTACTGTAAAATACAGAATAAGAAATGGTGAAATTCAGGTGAACTGTTGAAATCACAACTAGCACTAAATGCATAGAGACACAAGCAAATTTTGGATTATATGCATTAAACCACTTAACCAGTAACTTGCTGTGTACCTGCAAGAGTTGATAGACTGGTCTCAAGGCAGACCAAAAGTCATACAGATAGACATTGTCACAGAAAACCTAGCAGCAGTAAAGGTTAATAACTGTCAAATACAATACACTTAGACTCAGGACAAAATATTGCAGCTCCTCACAATTCTTGGTGGTGCATGTGCACAAGTCAGTAAGTAATCTATTTTAAGAAAATGTATTTTTGTGTAAGGTTATGCCAGCGTTTACTAAAAGCTTTATTGTTCCAGCTGAAGGCCTTATTGGCTGAATTGTTCTACTTTTGGTTTTTTCTCACCTACGTAAAGCTATTACCATACCACTTTTTACTTTTTTATAAATTTTCATTATTATAAATCAACTTTACAGCAGCTTCAAATTTCTGTGCATCTTGATGCCTTTACCCAGTAACTAGTCTAATCTGGACAAATGATTAGGGAAGACAATCCAGTACTGAAAAATGAGGCGCTGAAGTGTTGGGCCAAAAGTGGAAATATCAGAATTTTGCTCCAAACCAGAACACAATACAACCACACTCACTTAACTTTCTTTTAGGGGTGGATGTAGAAGAGGCATACTCTTTTAGTCATCACATGAACACAAGCATTACCAACTGTGAGGAGGAGTAAAGAGGCATCACTCTCTTGATCACACTGTATATCTTCTTCTTTATGCCATTATTTCCCTCAATACAGGTCACATCTATTTTATTCAGCTGAGAGGACTGATGAACCCAATCTCAACCCTGGGCTCTGTGTAAAAAGAGCCAATTTCACCTTTTAACAAGTAGACCTACCTTGCACCTGATATATATGCTTTTGTGTAATAAAGAAATAAATTAACAATAGTTAATACAAATTAATGAAACAGATTCTTTATTTCTTAGAGCATTAGTAACAACACAGAACATCACATCTAACAAGAGTGCTAACTGGTTGTCAGATGTCAGTAACAAATAATTGTTTTTGTTAAATTATATATTTGCCCTAGATAAACATACACGGATGTTGTTACTTTCAAATTAAATATGTCTAAAAGTTTTGATAACCTTTTACAAAATTCATTGCAAAAAATTGCATAGGATGACAAATAAATAAAATCATATATAATGTGACATCATAATAGCATGAAGGAAGCTATTCAACAATAAAGTTCATGAACAAGAATTGTGGGCCTCATTGATTGCCCATGTCAAGGCATGAAAAATGAAGTGAACAAAATCAAATATACAGCACAGCTTCACTGGGTATTAAAGTATTTTACATTTTAAATTGCACAGCTGCTTATTGCTATATCAAAGTGGTATTTTGGTTCTAATCTTTGAAATTTAACAGCATTTATGTATGAAGATGTCCTTATACTAGTACATTCTCCTTATTCTTATAAAAGATATTTTATGTGAGTGGTTTCAATTTGTGACATCACATACAAAATGTAAAATGTTTAGCTAGTGTCAATATTTGTGTGTGAATGATATTTTAGGAGTTAATGCTTGTAACAAAAAGATCAAAGAATGGTAAATCTGAGAGTTTTGGGGGATGCAATGTTCAATTTGTAATGACAAAAGTATTTAAATTTCAAGATATGACTTCATCATTTTGAATGTATAACAGAAGAAATGTATTGTAACTTCTAGCAAAGACACAAATGAGCAAATGATAGTGTCATTGATAAACAACTGTCTATGATGTTGAATATTCTTTCATGAAAAATTCTAGTAGTTTTTTATAAGTTTGTGAATGGTAAAGTTGTGGGATGACATTAATGGCTGTTACAAATTTATTCAATAATTTAACAAATTGTCTTTTCTAAAAACAAAGATATATTTTGTACAAGTGGGTAAAAATTTAATTTACAAATAAATAGAATAAAACAATCCTTAAAAGTATAACCACTTGCAAAACTGTATGTCAGCAAATTTTGAATAGGTTTTGGTGGATATTGAGTTATTAGTGGGAGATCATTATGGTCTGAACTTGTCCATAGGTGCTTAGATTCTCTCCTCAGCAAGTCTCGCAATGTCCAGCGAATGACGACTATAGTACCGTGTTAGTTGATTAGTCTTCTTATATGCCCACTAAGTTTCTTTTTTTTCTGGCGCCCATCTTAACTCCCATCTCTTTTATACAAAGGAGCAATGTGGACTCATGGTTGTCGAAGTCCTGTGTCCTTCCCAGAAGGCATTGATAATGTTCACCCGATCCATTGGTTGACCATCATAAACAATAGCGCAGCTAGCCCACTCTTTCATTTCCCTGTACTTCCGCATGTTCTGGGACATAGAGAAAGGTGACCTTTCATACGTATTTTTGACTTTCGTAATGACTCTACCCATTGCATACATACAGAGCCCGCCTCCACTTTTCTTATCATGCTCATCGAATCACTCAGTATACAGGCGTGGGTGTAGTCTTGTGACTCTAACCAGATGAATGCCTTGGTCACTGCCATCACCTCCATTGTCATGCTACTCGTGGTCATGACGTATGCACCACTGTCTTCCTTGACTATTCTGCCTGCTGAGCGTGCTGTAAATGCCCACGCACTCCTTTGGTGTCATCTTATAGATCCGTCTGCATAGATGACTGTATCTTTCTCATTGGTGTTATCCCATATGAGACCATTGACCATTTTGACCACAACTGAGTCCGGTTCCCTACATTTCCTGTCAAGTGTGACAATACACGAGAATGTCCCCTTGAATGACGTATGCACTGGTATCCACTCCTTGCCAGCATTGATATTGGTAAGCCCACAGACCTCTTTGATGACATCTGCTCGGCCCACCCATGATTTGCCTCTTTTTTAACCTGACACCCTTTCCTGTGTTTGTTTTGATGGTTAAGTATGGGAGATGTTGTTTTTATGGATTCAGAAGCCTGTGAGCTGATGCCCTTTGGCACATTGTCATGTAATGATATCTGCAGGTATTTCTGAGTTGCCTTGTAGCTCCATATAAGGTGTTCATTTATCCGGTCTTTGAGGAAGTAGAGTTGATCTGATATCGGTTGAGCTTTGGATGTCTGGGAAATGAAAGTAGATCAACCACCAGTAGAGAAATAGGAGTTAAAAAAGCACAGAACTAGGCTACAATACAAATTCAGTTTGTGGGTACAGTAAAGCTGGTGATGGGCAGATTTAAATATTGTATGTTTGATCTTAGCTATTGGCTCTTAGACCCTGGTGAAGAAATGACTAGAGTGAATTTTTATTTTCAGATTCTTACTGGAAAGGGTACATCTTGTCTGTCCTAGAAGGTAATACAATGCATTAGGTCTTCTATATCAAAGTTCCAATCACTATAGACATACACTGTTGCTATATAACTCAATAGAAATAATACAGTGATGCTTTGATCCATTTTGAGTTGCTGATCCTGCAAGAAACTATGTGGTCTGTAAGTTGTTTCTCCACATTTATTCACTTTTGGACATGACAAACAAATCCCAGCTTGCAACTAATGAGTTAAGTAGAAAACCATAAAAATACATATAGTGTCTATATCAAAAAGATTACATATTCATCTTCTGATCATCCAATTTTTAAATAAATAACTCAATAACTATATTTCTCTCTGTATTTTATCAGCAGAAACAGAAAAGAGCATCCAACTGCAGTTAGATGAAACAGCAAAGACAGAAAAGAACATCCAACAGCAATAAGTTAAAACAGTAAAATAAAATTTTTAAATGACCTCTAAGATGGTGCACTGACATTTCAAATAAGAAAAAATTATATCAACTTGTTGAAATAATTTTTTCTTATTTGAAAAGTGGCAAATAAATAATTAATGAAATTAGTGGCAGAAATGGTGCAGCTGAATGCAGTGACTTTAGAACAAAAAGCCTAATGAGCCATGTTACAAAAATCTTGCTTAAAGTTATACAAGGAAGGATTCAGAATAAAATCAATACTGAATTAGATGAGCAGCAATTTGGATTTAGGAAAAATAGTGGGACAAAAGAAGCCATATTCTGCATGAGAACATTAATCGAAAAAGTACACAGAAGTAAACAAACCAATATATGCTTGCTTCATAGACTACACCAAAACTTTTGTTGATAGAGTACACCACAAACAACTTATAGAATGCTTAAAAGAGATACATCTAGATGACATGGACATACGACTAATATGTAATCTATACTGGGAGCAAACAGCAATAATAAAATATAACAAAGAGAATTCTACACCCATTGATATAAAAAGAGGAGTTAGACAGGGATGCATCCTATCACCAATCGTGTTCAATCTGTACACTGAGAAAATCTTTAAAAACATCACAGAGATGCCAGGCCTACAAATTAATGGAAAGATAATAACCTAAGACATGCTAACGATACTGTACTACTAGCAAAAAATCTTAAAGATCAACAATTACTTAATGAAATAAATATGATAAGCAAAAAATATGGATTAGATATGAATATCAAAAGACTAAAACTATGATCATAAACAAAGGAAATACTCAAAACCCACAAATGGATATCAAAATTGAAGGAATAGACCTGGAGACAGTTCAGAACTACAACTACCTTGGACATACATATACCATAACTAGTGATGGAAAATGTAGAACTGAAATAAACAAAATAGCAATGGCAAAAAATAATTTTAATGCCATGAAAAATATACTAACATCAAAACAAATAACACCACGGCTAAAACTAAGAATAGCAAAATGTTACTACTTCTCAATATTCCTATATGGTGCAGAAACATGGACATTAGACAAGAAAACAGAACAGAGAATTGAAGCCTTTGAAATGTGGATTTATAAAAAAATAGGTAGAATTGGATGGAAGGAAAAGAAAAACGATGAAGTAATAAAACAACTAAAAATGAAAAGAGAACTACTAAACACAATTCAAACAAGACAAATATGATTTTTTGGCCATGTTAAAAGACACAACAGCCTACTAAAAGTAATTCTGGAGGGGAAAATACAAGGTAAAAGAGGCAGAGGCAGACCAAGACTAACATGGACGAGTAACATCCAAAGATGGACAAATCAGCCTATGACAACCTGCACCATCAAAGCAAGAGACAGAGCAGAATGGCGCTCCATGGTAGCTAACCTTCGTTGCGGAGATGGCACTCGATGAGTGTCAGAAGATCTCAAATACCATTGCTGTCATGTGACATGACAACAAGCAAGCAGTGGTAGATGTGTAAAATAAACACAAAATGGTATTAAGAACATTACGTTATACACTATAATTAGACATCTTTATCCATTTTAAGATTTGTACTTGCCTGCTTTTTGTGTTTGCTTTTTTATAATATTATCTGTTGGTTTGTAGCTGATGAAGGTTTTTGCAGAAATGTTTGTTTCATCTTTCTATAGATTTACTTTTCTGTAGCTCTTCTTGCATCATCACGTGATATTCAATATATTGTATATTTTATATTTGCCCCCATCTCCAAGCAATGGAAGAGTGGATGCTGATGAAGCAGAAAAGCAAGCCAAATTTTTGGCAAAATGATATTGACAAAGAAAGAAATCACAACATATTTTAAATAATGAACTTGAAAGCTAGATTTTGGAATAACTAATAAGTTAAATGTGCCTGTGCGCTGCGAGTCACAAAAGGAAGTTAAGAATAGTGGCGCTGTTCCTTACCATGCATATTTGTAAGAGGCGACTAAGGAGGGTTCGAATGGGACCGGCTAACCTGTACTGTAAAAAAAATAAGCCTAAAAAAACTTAACAAATATGGACAAGTCAAAGAAAAGAATAAAAATAAATTAGCCATCCAGGTAAGATAAAGGTTCTCTGTCTAAGAGATGTATGACGCAATTCAGAGAAAGCCGTAAGGAGTCTGGGTTGCTGACTCACCTTTTGTCTACCAGGAAATCCTCCAGAATTGGCACCTGGAATGTATGTACACTAAATGAACAAGAAAAAGCTGCACAGGTAGCAATAGAAATTAGAAATTACAAAAGAGATATTCTAGGAATGTGTGAAACAAGATGGCTAGGAATGGAAAGGATAAATACAGGAGAGATGATTTTATCATCAGGACACTGGGAACCAGGAGCACAACATATTCAAGGAGTTATCATAACATTATCAAGGAATGCACAGAAGACACTGACAGAATGGGAAGCAGTAGGGCCAAGACAAATGAGAGCAACATTTAAAACAACAAAAAACAAAGTAAAAATACACATTATCCAAATGCAACGCACAAACCAATGATAAGGATGATTTAGTTAAAAGTGAATTCTATAAACAGTTGCAATGTCAGATGGATAAAAGACAAGCCAAGGATATTATAATCTTGATGGGAGATCTAAATGCAAAGGTAGGATCAGACAACAGAGGCTTCAAAGAGATTATGGGAAAACATGGACTTGGAGATATAAATGAGAATAGAGAGATATTTGAGCTATCATGGCTCCCTGTGAACTTCTGTGCTCTTAATAAAATGAGCCTAGGAGGAACAATATTCCAACATAAAAATACATAAAGCTACATGGGCGTCATCTGATCATATAACGGAGAATGAAATTGCCCACATATGTATTAATAATAAGTCGAAGTCATCCTAACAGAATGTAAAAGTATATAGAGGAGCAGATGTGGCTTCAGACCATCATCTTCTGCTAGCCAAACTTAAACTAAAAAGATACAACAAATAAGGGCAGAAAGTATTTCAATGTATAATTTCTTAAAGAACAAGGAATTAAAGACAAATTTGCAGTCACAATATCAAACAAATACCAAGTCCTCCAACAACTAGAAAATACAATCAATATAGAAGATCACTGGAAAAAGGTAAAGGATATATGGAAAGAAACATGCGAAGAAATGCGTAGGGAAAAGAGAACGCTAGAATAAGGCATGCACTAGAATAAGGCATGGATGACAGCAGAGACCCTGGATAAAATTAAAGAAAGAAAGAATAAGAAAGCAGACATAAATAGAAGCAAAATGAGAAGTAATAAAGCCAAGACACAGGAAGCTTACACAGAGGTGAACAAAGAAGTGAGAAGATGCATTAAAAGGAATAAGAGGAAATATATAGATGAAATAGCTAAAGAGGCAGAAGAAGCAGCAAATAAAGGAATATGAAAGAACTGTACAACAGCACAAAGAAATTAAGTGGAAAATACAAACAGATAAATGCCTTTATTAAAGATAAGAAAGGAAATCTGCTTTGTAATATAAGGGAACTAATGGAGAGATGGAAAGAGCACTTTGAAGAAATTTTGAACAGACCAAATAACCCTCCATTTTAACTACCAGCAGAAGAAGAGTTATGCGTTAACTGTGGAAAACCAAGCAAGGAAGAAATAATAAATAAAACCCATCAAGCTATTAAAAAATGGTAAAGCCACAGGACCAGGTAAAATTCCTTTGGAAGCCATCAAAGCAGATATTAACACCTCTACCAAGATGTTACATAATATATTAGATAAAATTTGGGAGAGGGAAGAAATACCCAAAGACTGGAAAGAAGGTTATATGATCAAACTTCCAAAGAAAGGAAGTTTACATCCAGTGCACAAATTATAGGGGAATTATGCTACTATCAGTGCCAGAAAAGATATTAAGCAGAATCATTCTGGAGAGACTAAAACAGGCCGAAGAGAAACATTTGAGAGATGAATAAGCAGATTTTAGGAAGAACCGATCATGTGCTGATCAAATAACTACCTTACATATAATAGTTGAACAAAGTTTAGAACTACAGTCCCCACTTTATATTGGATTCATAGATTACGAAAAGGCATTTCAGAGTTTAGACAGAGGAATGCTTTGGAAGTTGCTGAGTCATTACGGAATTCGCACAAAATTTATTAATCTGATAAGAACAATGTATGAAGAAATGAAATGTAGTGTGATGCATGAAGGGCAGCTTACAAAAGCATTTGAAATATAAATAGGAGTAAGGTAGGGATGCCTTCTATCTCCATTTCTCTTTCTACTGGCCATAGATTGGATTATAAAAATAACTCAAAACAACAGAAATGGAATCCAGTGGTCACTGACCAAGCTACTTGATGAATTTGACTTTGCTGATGACATAGCTCTCCTATCACACAAACATCAACAGATGCAAGCTAAAATGAGCATACTTGATGAGAAAGCAAAACAGATAGGAATGAAAATAGAGATAAGAACAAAATTATGAGAATTAATGCAGTTGGCAATAACCAAATAAAATTAGGAGAAATACCTCTACTAGACGTACAGTGTTACATATATCTGGGCAGTAATATAGACAAAGAGGGAGGAACAGAAAATGATACCAAAATAAGGATATCAAAAGCAAGAGGAGCATTTCTTCCACTGGGAAATATATGGAAGTCCAAAGAAATTAGGTTAAACACTAAAATAAAAATTTTCAACTCCAATGTTAAGTTAGTCTTAATATAAGACTGTAAAACATGGAGAACACAAAAATTTCAATTATGAAGATACAGACTTTTATTAATGGATGCTTACGCAGAATAAAAGAATGGAAATGGCAGGACAAAATCACTAACATAGAATTATAAAAATGTACCAGTCAAATACCTATGGATAAAGGGATACAGCTAAGACAATGGTGTTGGATATGACACACACTGTGGAAGCCAGCTGAGAGTATTACACAACAGGCCCTTTTTTGGAATCCCCAGGGAAAAAGACAAAGAGGAAGACCAAGGAATTTTTGGAGAAGACAGATAGAAGCAGAGATGAAGATGTTGGGGAAGACTTGGAATGATCTTAAAAGAATGGTAAGAAACAGAACGTCTTGGAAGGTGTTTGTTGAAGACCTATGCTTCACCTAAAGGTAGAACAAGAAGAGTAGGTTAAATGCCACAGAAGTGAAATGTGTCCGATAAATCATGGGAGCCAGCTTGACAGACAAAATCAGAAGTAAAGAACTAGGTTTGGGAACACATCCAAAGAAGAATATATAATTAAACAATGAATTCAATAGGCCATGAATCAAGACAGAAACAACCAAACACAATCCTTACAGTTATTAACAAATGCTATAAAACAAAAAAACCAAGAGGACACCACTTAAATATGTTGGATAGACAGAATACTAAAAAGAAATGTGAAAGCAGGAGAGGAAATCAAAGACAAAAACTCTGTAAACTATTTCTCACCTAGATGTGAAAATTAAATAAGGAAGGAAAGAAGAGGCAGAAGAAATGTACTACTTATTATAAATGAAGCAAACCACAGACCCGTGTCAAAAACACTCTTTACCATCAAAACTGTCAAATACAGGTGAAGAGAAACAGAACAGAACAGAACAGAACAGAACAGAACAGAACAGAACAGAACAGAACAGAGCTGAGGCACAGAGTTGAGGCACAGAGTTGCAGGTTAGTTCTTCTTGCCTCTCTCATTTGATTTAACCAATGAGGAAAGATATAGTTTGTGGCCACAACATTTTTGTGTTGATGATTATTACTGCAAAGTTGTCATTATTATTAATACCAAGTACCATGCCTGCTGGAGAACCACGATAACTCAGTGGACTACAAAGGACAAGAAGTAAGGTTTCGATACCAGTCGACGGCTTCCGGGTTCACCCAGCCTTAAATAGGTACCAGATTTTTTTCTGGGAAAGTAAAGTGGCACGGGCATAATACCGACCACATTATCCCAAAAATCATGTGCTGAAGGTCTGTAAAATTTATGGTCACTAACACCATATTCCCTATACACCACTTGGCGTGACAGGCGCTCTTTACTTTTTTTTTAACCATGCTTGCTGGGGTAGGTGATCACATGTCTCCATAATTTTTTATATCTATTTTTATTTTTTCATTTTCACTAACAAATAGAGCATTTCTGAAATTGTCTTGCATCTTTTCTCTATTTCAGCTCTAATGGCTAACTACAACAATTTTTTTCAGCTGTCTTAGCTGTCACAAAACAAAAAAAATGACAGCTGTCACAATATCACAGCTCCAAGAAAATATCTCAGCTGTCACAAAATATCCTAGCTGTCATAAAATATACCAGTTGTCACAAAATATCCCTGCTGTAACAAAATATACCAGCTGTCACAAAATATACAAGTTGTCATAAAATATCCCAGCTGTAGTAAAATCTATTCCAGCAGTCAAAATATATCTCAGTTCACACAAAATATCTCAGCTGGAACAAAATATCTAATTTGTCACAAAATAGGCCAGATATCACTAAATATTCCAGATGTCACAAAATATCTCAGTTATCACAAAATATCTCAGTTATCACAAAATGTTCTAGATGTCACAAAATACCCCAGCAATAACAAAATATCTCAGTTGTCACAAAATATCCCAGCTGTCACAAAATATCCCAGTTATCACAAAATTTCTAGATGTCACAAAATACCCCAGCAATAACAAAATATCCCAGCTGTTACAAAATATAGGTGTCACAAAATATCATAGCTGTCACAAAATATTGCTGTCACAAAATATAGTTTTCACAAAATATGCCAGCTGTAACAAAATATATTATTTGTCACAAAATAGGTGAGCCATCACAAAATAATCCAGCTGTCACAAAATATCTCAGTTATCACAAATGATTCTAGATGCCACAAAATACCCCAGCAATAACAAAATATCCCAGCTGTCACAAAATAGATCATTTGTCACAAAATAGGCAAGCTTTTACAAAATATTCCAGCTGTCACAAAATATCTCAGTTATCACAAAATATTGTAGATGTCACAAAATACCCCAGCAATAAAAAAATATCCCAGCTGTCACAAAATAGCATAGCTGTGACAAAACTATCACCGCTGTCACAAAAAATAGTTCTCACAAAATATGCCAGCTGTTACAAAATATCAAAGTTACATAAAATACTAAAGTTGTCATAAAATACTAAAGTTGTCATAAAATACTAAAGTTGTCATAAAATACTAAAGTTGTCATAAAATACTAAAGTTGTCATAAAATACTAAAGGTGTCATAAAATATCCCAGCTCTAACAAAATAATTTGTCACAAAAATATGCCAGCTACCACAAAATATTCCAGCTGTCACAAAATATCTCAGTTATCACAAAATATTCTAGATGTCACAAAATACACCAGCAATAAAAAAAATATCTCAGCAGTAACAAAATATCCCAGTTGTCACAAAATATAGTTTTCACAAAATATGCCAACTGTTACAAAATATCAAAGTTGTCACAAAATATTAAAGTTGTAACAAAATATCTCATTTGTCACAAAATATCCCAACTATCACAAAATCTTCCAGCTGTCACAAAATATCTCAGTTATAACAAAATATCCCAGATGTCACATAAATACCCCTTTGGCATTCCACAAAATACCCCAGCTGTCACAAAATACCCCAACTGTCACAAAATATCACAGCTGTCATAAAATATCACAGCTGTCATAAAATATCACAGCTGTCATAAAATATCACAGCTGTCATAAAATATCACAGCTGTCTCAAAATATCACAGCTGTTACAAAATGTCTCAGTTGTCACAAAATACCTCAGCTGTCACAAAATATCCTACATAAAAAATCTGAATTGCCATAAAATATCTCAGTTGTCAAAAAATATCAAAGATGTAAGACAATATTTTAGGTGTCAGAAAATGTCCCACATGCAACAAAGTATCACAGTGGTAAAAAAATATTCCAGCTGGTCACAAAATATTTCTGTTGTCACAAAATGTCACAGCAGTAACAAAATATCCCGGCTGTCAAAAATATCAGCTGTACCAAAATATTCCTGATGTAATAAAATATATTCCAGCAGTCAAAATATATCTCAGTTCACACAAAATATCCCAGCTGCAAAAAAATATCTCAGCTGTTACAGAATATATCATTTGTCACAAAATATCACACAATATCTCAGTTATAAAATTTCTCAGATGTCACAAAAAAATCCCAGAAGTAACAAAATATATCAGCAGTAACAAAATAAACAGCTAACACAAAATCATCCAGCTGTCTCAAATAGGCACAACAGTAACAAAATATCCAACAGTAACAAAATATCCCAACAGTAGCAAAATATCCCAACAGTAGCAAAATATCCCTTTCATAACAAAATATCCCAGTTCTAACATAATATCCCAGTTGCAACATAATATCCCAGTTGCAACATAATATCCCAGTTGCAACATAATATCCCAGTTGCAACATAATATCCCAGTTGCAACATAATATCCCAGTTGCAACATAATATCCCAGTTCTAACATAATATCCCAGTTCTAACATAATATCCCAGTTCTAACATAATATCCCAGTTGCAACATAATATCCCAGTTGCAACATAATATCCCAGTTGCAACATAATATCCCAGTTGTCACAAAATAACCCAGCTGTTACAAAATATCACAGCTGTCACAAATAATCCCAGCTGTAAAAGAATACACAAAATGTATCATTTGTTACAAAATGTTACAGCTGTAACAAAACATCCCAGCTTCAACAAAACATCCCAGCTGTCATAAAACATCCAAGTTGTCACAAAATATCTCAGTTGTCACAAGATATCAAAGATATAACACACATATTGTGTTGCCAGAAAATTTCCCACGTGCAAAAAAGTATCCCAGCAGTAAGAAATTATCCGAATGTCACAAAATAGATCAGCTGTACCAAAATATCCCTGATGTAATAAAATATATTCCAGCAGTCAAAATATGTCTCAGTTCACACAAAATATCCCAGCTGTCACAAAATATATATCATTTATCACAAAATATCACAGCTATCACAAAATATTCAAGCTGTCACAAAATATCTCAGTTATAAAATATCTGAGATGTCACAAAATATCCCAGATGTCACAAAATATCCCAGCAGTAATAAAATATCACAGCAATCACAAAATTATGCACCTGTAACAAAATATCTCAGTTATCACAAAATATCACAGCTGTCATAAAGTAATTCAGTTTTCATAAAATATCCCAGCTGTCACAAATATCCCAGCTGTCACAAAATAAACCAGCTGTCACAAAATATCTCAGCTGTAACAAAATGTCTCAGTTGTTACAAAATGTTACATCTTTAACAAAACATCCCAGCTGCAACAAAATATCCCAGCTGTCACAAAATATCACAGTTGTCACAAAATATATCAATTGTCATAAAATATCCCATCTGCAACAATTTTATCCCAGTCATAATAAAATATTCCAGCTGTTACAAAATATCCCAACTGTCACAAAATATACAATTTGTTATAAAATATACCAGCTGTAATAAAAAATATTGCAGCAGTCAAAATATATATCAGTTCACGCAAAATATCCCAACTGTAACAAAATATCCCAGCTGTCACATAATATCAGAAATCACAAAATATCCCAGATGTCACATAATATCCCAGCAGTAACAAAATATCCCAGCAATAACAAAATATCCCAGCAATAACAAAGTATCACAGCTGTCACAAAATATCACAGTTGTCACAAAATAGCCCAGCTGTCACAGAATATCCCAGATGACACAAAAACCCCAGCAATAACAAAATATCCCAGCTGTCACAAAATGTAGTTCTCACAAAATATGTCAGCTGTTACAAAATATAAATGTTGTCACAAAATACTAAAGTTGTAACAAAATATCTCAGTTGTCACAAAGTATTTAAGTTGTCACAAAGTATTTCAGTTGTCACAAAGTATTTCAGTTGTCACAAAACATCACAGCAGTAACAAAATATCCCAGTTGTAACAAAATATCCCAACTGTCGCAAAATATCCCAGTTATAACATAATTTACAGTTGTCAAAAATGTTACAGCTGTAACAAAATATCCCAGCTGCAACAAAACATCCCAGCTGCCACAAAACATCCCAGCTGTCATAAAACTTCCCAGCTGTAACAAAATATCCTCTCTGTCACAAAACAACAAGCTGTCATAAAACACCACAACTGTTACAAAATATCCCAGCTGTCATAAAAGATCACAGATGTTCCCTTCTCCTGACATGACCCCAAGTGATGAATGTCTCCTGTTGTTGGAAATTAGCTTTCATTTTTGATTTGGCCTCTTTTAGAACATCCTAATTACTCTTTTAGAATATCCCCATTACTCTTCCAGAATACCCTTGTTACTCTTTTAGAACATCCTCATTTATTACAAAAGTTGGACACAACTCAAAAGAACAAAATTAATATAAAAAGCTGCTTTATAGAATTGTCAGATTTTTGTGTTCTGTGATAGCTCTCTTGCAGTACTTTCTAACCATAGTATATGCATCAGGGGACAAACAACAGTCCTGGACATGCAACTGCTGAAATGAAGAGTACCTATAAGCAATCATCACTATTCCTTTGTCTGTTGTTACATCAAATGACTTCATCTCAAGTTTATGTAGATTTGGACAGTGCATAGATAAGGCATACAGTCCATCGTCTGTTATGTCACATTTGCTTATGTCCAGCGAGCAAAGTCTTGAGCAGTTTTGTGGCAGAAAATCTAAGCCAATGTTAGAGATAGCCTCACAGCCCCAAGCGTTGAAGTAGCATAGCTTGTTGTAGTTCTCAGTAATGTGAATGACCCCTTGGTCTGACACCTTGGTAAACATGAAAAAATGTGTAAAAAGTTTATAACAGGCCTTTGTGAGCAATTATATATGTAAATGTAAATAGTCCATATAAATATCTGTCAACAATTATAATATTTTTCTTTAAATGTTTGAACATTGTACATAAACATAACACTAGTAAACATGTACAAATTAAACATCATTCCTTTTAATATATGGAGGAATAATGATGTTAGTGATCATATTTTTTTATGACCAACAGGACTTTTATAAAAGTCATGACCAGAATCAAGCAATGCTGCACTACCTTTTCACATAAAATGGTAGATGTGTAAATACATTTTTGAAGCAGGCCATATATAAAGCTGTAAATATTTTAACAGTGACACAAATTCTATCACCAAGCTTGTTTAAACTAATCAATGAGAAAAGCTTTGAAAACATCACAAAGATGCCAGGCATAAACAATAATGGAATGATAGTCAGTAACCTAAGATATGCTGATGATACTGTATTACTAGCAGAAAATCCTGAAGATCTACATAAATTACTAAATGAGATAAACATGATAAGCAAAAAATATGGATTAGATATGAATATCAAAAAGACAAACTTTGATCATAAACAAAGAAAGTACTCAAAACCTACAAGTGGATATCAAATTTCAAGAAATACACCTGAAGACAGTTCAAAGCTACAACTACTTTGAACATACTATAACCAGTGATGGAAAATGTAAAACTGGAGGAAAAAAGAAATAGAAAATGGCAAAAAGTAATTTTAATGTCATAAAAAATATACTAACATTAAAACAAATAAAGCAGGGCTAAAACTAAGCATAGCGAAATGTTATATCTTCTTAACATTCATGTATGGTGCTGAAAGATGGACAATAGACAAGAAAACAGAACAGAAAATTTAAGCTTTTCAGATATGGATTTATAGAAGAATAGGAAGAATTGAAAGGAAAGAAAAGGAAACAAACAATTCTTCTTCTTTCCTTCCTCATTTGCCTTTCAGCATCGAGGGGAGATATAATTTGTGGTCTTTTGCTCTTCTGTTCGCCTCGGCTGCTGTTTTGTTTCTTAGTGCTTCTAATATTCCATCCATCCATGTTTTTCGTGGTTGAACATTCGTTCTGGTATTCTCACATTTGTTGAAGGCTCGTTGTGTTGTGTTTTGATTTTTCTGCTTTGTCATGCGGCCAAAAAATTGTATCTGTTGTTTCTTTATATATTCTATGGCAGGAGCTATTCCTAGCTTTCTCCTCAGTTCTTCATTTCTGATCTTATCTTTCAGATTGTTTCCTGTCATTTGTCTGACACATTTCATCTTAGTAGAGGTTATTTTTATTATTGTTCTTGCATCTAGGGTCCAGGTCTGGCATTGGTAGCACAATGTTGGGATGAAGATTGTATTGGTATTGTATAGTGCTCATTTTACCTCTCATATTTCCTTGTTCGACAATAGTGGTGATAACCGTCCAATGATTTGGATTGACAAACAAATGAAGTCTAAAAACAACTAAAAATTTTAAAAGAACTACTAAACACAATTCAAACAAGACAAATGAGATTTTTGAGACATGTTAAAGGACACTATGGTCTACTAAAAGTAATCTTGGAAGGGAAAATGCAAGGTAAAAGAGGGAGAGATAGACCGAGACTAATATGGACAAGCAACATCAAAAGATGGTAACATCAGCCTATGATAATCTTCATCATTAAAGCAAGAGACAGAGCAGAAAGATGCTCCACGGTAGCCAACTTTGGATGTGGAGACAGCACTTAATGAATGACATAAATGAAAATGTCAAATAAAATTTATACTTAGCACTCTATAGAAACAATTTTAAACTGATAAGCTGTGAAAGTCTATCTGTACAGCACAATTTTTATAAAATGTATTGTTTCCAATGTAAAGCAAGATTTTTCTTTTTTCTTTTTTGGCTCTTTCAAAAAAAGGTTTCCACAGTCTGGTGTCACATGCTTCCTTGTATTAGTTTTCTATTATAAATATTTGGCTGTTAAAGTTGTAAATGCAGATGGTACTTACATCAATTTCAGGACTAGTGGTTTCTTCAAGGCGGTGTCTTTTCAATAATTGCTATACTACCTTGGGTTTATACTTTTTTTTCAATGTTGAATAAGGTAGAATTTTAGCGAAGATTGAGAAGCTCGGCCAGAATAAGGACATATGACAAAGTACACCAAAAACCCTGTGTGCCATCTGATGGCACTCCAGGGCATTAGAATTAAGACAGTCATGAAATTATATGAGTACTAACATATTTTTCCCAAAACCGCACAACTTTAAAAAATAAAGAGACATTAGAATGTAAAATCCTCCATTACCTTTTACAATTGCCACAATGAGGTAACGTATTGTCTTACCTAATTTGACCACTCTTGCATGCCTAGATCAGCTACACTTTTGCAATCACTCAGTCTCAGTTCTCGAAAGCTTGCCGAAGGAAGAATTTTTAAATGACAAAGCGAATAATTAAAATTACAAAGAAAACAAGTTTTAAACAGTTAAACTGAATATTTGAATATTTACTGAATATTTATTTATTGTAAAGAATATTATTTATTAACTGAATATTTATTTATTTTATGCTCCATGTGAATGCAAATCTATAACAGGTGAAATATACCAGATGGCCTATTAAAATCAATATTCATAGCTTTACCAAAGAAAAGGGAAACCACGATAGCTCAGTGGTTAGTGAACTGGACTACAAAGGACAAGAGGTAGGGTTCGATCCCTACAATATCAAAGCAAGAGACAGAGCAGAAAGGTGCTCCATGGTAGCCAACTTTGGATGTGGAGACAGCACTTAATGAATGACATAAATGAAAATGTCAAATAAATTTTTTACTTAGCTCTCTAAATAAACAATTTTAAACTGATAAGCTGTGAAATTCTATCTGCACTGCAACATTTTTATAAAATGTATTGTTTCCAATGTAAAGCAAGATTTTTTATTTATTTATTTTTTTTTTGCTCTTCCAAAAAAAAGGTTCCACAGTCTGGTGTCACATGCTTCCTTGTATTAGTTATCAAAATGTGGTGGATGCACTGAATATGTGTCAGAAGCTATAAGCTGTGATTGAAATTTTCACAGTGGAAAGTTTTGAGCCTAAAGCAATTCATAATTCTCTGTGGAATTTGCTTGAAGAGGAAGTTTTCAATCTCAAGTTATGGCAGTTTTGACACAGAGAGGTTGTTAGTTGGGATTTTTATTTGTGATTTCTCTCTGTGGCAACCACCCCTGGAGCTCAACAGTGAGGCCTGGCTTCACACGTCAATTACACAACAGAAAAAATATGAGTACCTCTGAAGATGGAGTTATCTGCCGGAGTGGCGAGGGGCCCCTTTGCACATGGCTGCCAGGGTAAAATGAATTAACATGCAAAATTCAGTTCCTATTCCTAGGCTATAGGGACTTCGCCTTAGGTGAAAGCTGTGAACGCAAAAAAAAATGTCTATACTGTACATTTTTGGTTAACTCTTTCCGTACGGAAGCTTTTTATTGACGCAACAGAAGAGATTTCTGAGACAAAATTGTTCATGGTTTTAAGAATCAATCTATATATTTATATTTTTTTAATATATACATATTATATATGAATGTTTAAATAATTGAACAAGATATAAGATTTCACCAATATGCAGATGATATAAGACATGTAAAAAGATTATGGTTTGATGGCGTTCACACTAATCAAATTGAGCATAACGCACTACACGGCGAAACGTACGTTGCCGGAATCGCATTGGCGCACAGTGCGGCGAAACGTATGAAAAGAGTTAATGTAATAAATAATTTTAAAGAAAAAATCTGAGTACAAATATTTGCGGTGTCCCACAAGACAACAATAATTACAGATATGTTCAATTTATGAAGCAAAAGTGACTTACGCTTTTAAACTTGGATGGCAATCACGGTCTAATATAACCTGAAAGACTTGATCTGAGGCTAAACGGATCATGCCTGGCCAAGAAGTGAGCAAAACCTGCAATACTACAGCAACATTACACAAAGTTTGCTGGGAAATGCTATCAGAGACAGACAGACAGACATACACACATACATATTACTAATATTTGTAATAAATTAATGTGTAAAATAAAATTATTAGAATCACTAATCTGACACTCTTTAGAGTGAAATATAGCATAAATTTGTGAGAAATCATGGTAGCTTTAACATCTCATTATGATTTCTAGAAATTAAAAGAGCATTAATGATGAGTGAAATCATTACTGAAGAGAGATTTTTAAAAGTACTATGCCGCTCTTCAACAAAGCTGGTGTTTAATTTTTGGCAATTTCGGGATACTTTTTAAAATAAAATACCTACTGAACAATTTCCATAAATTATCTGTAGAGCTCTTTTTTCTTTCACATTGGCATAGTTATATATATATATATATATATATATATATATATATATATATATATATATATATATATATATATATATATATATATCCTCTTTCAAATTCATCCTTATCTTCCATTTATTTGCTTCTCACAACTGCTGTAAATCTACCAACTAAAGTTAACATTGTTCCCAAGTAATTGAACTCTTTCATCTTTAAAACTGTCAATTTCATGTAATAGATGACAGGTTGTTAATTTCACACATATAGGGTAAAGTTTAAAACTTAAATTTAGCAGTTTGTTTATATCCTGTTTTAGTTTCTCCAGCTCCCAGAACATGGAACACCTTTCTTCATTTTTATTTTATATTTAATTTTTAATAATGCTGTCCTTAATCAATCCACTGTGTGATTGTCAAACCAAATATGATTGTGAGAAAACAAAGTTTAGAATTAATAATATAATTAACATACTGTCAGTTTTTATCCAACAAACAAGGAGAGCAGTTTGTTTTATTGTCTTATACTAAAATAATTATCTTCCTTTTTTTTTAAAGAAGTTTCTCTTTTATACTCTAACTATAACTTAATAATAATGTCTGTAAGATAGAGCTTCTAATCCATTTTTATCCAGAACTGTATTAATTGTGACTGCAAAAATAATGTATGTGTGAGAGCGCTTTTAATATTACTTATTTAATTTAATTTATTTAATTTTAACATAACAATTGGTAGCTTAAGGTAATTCTTATTACTATTTGTAATATTGGAATGACAAATATATAATTTTTATCTGTGGCGAACTTACATAGCTCTTTTTGAAGTTATAATCATGACAAATCATCATCATCAAGTACCAGGCCTGCTGGCTAGGTGATCATGTCTCTCCACAACTTTTGATCTTGACAGTTATTTCTGTTGTTGACTTTCAGCCAAGCCATTCTCTTAAGCTGTCTGGTATCTTTTCTCTTTGATTCCCTCTATCTCTTAGTCCTTCATGGCAAATAGACATTGAATAATAATGAATGAATATTAATTCATTTTCAGTATAAAGATTGAAGTAGCTTGAACTGTTCAATATTAATTTATAAAATGCATCTAATCACTATTTGAATATATTCTAAGGTATTCTGTTTGAGAACCTGAAATAATATGGTCTCCATGTTTATGAAAATATTTTTTGACTTTGACTATCAACTCTGCATTTTGTGAGGATAAGATGAAAATAAAATATATTGTTTACATAGGATCCATTTTAATAACAATCGTGGAAATCTTGTTGAATTTTACGCATACTGGATTATTTTTAATTGCTATCATTTAAAAACAAATTAATTTCCTATAATTTGCACAAAACGTAGAAGCACATTTATGTATTGAATTAATTTTAATCTATATTCATTGCTAAACACATCTAATGATAGCAAGAAATTTATATAATTAACTAATTAAATATAAATTTAATTTAATTTAATTAACTATTTATTACTTTTCATTTCACTCTAAAAATATAGATTGAAGTAACTCAAACTGTGACATCATTGTTTAAAGGACTCATCAGAATCACTAATTGAGAATATTCTAAGTTATTTTGTTAGAGAACCTGAAATGATATGGCCTCTATATTTCTGAAAATATTATTTCATTTTGACCACCTACCTTGCATTTTGTGGGGATAAGACGAAAATTAATATCTTGTTTATTTATACAGTACAATCTTGAAATCAATCGAGGAGTTCTAATAAGTGTATGCATACTGGATAATTTTAAAATACTACCATTTAATAACAAATTTAATTTAATATAATTTGCACAAAACATATAAGCACATTTATTTATTATATTAATTTGTCTTTATGCATTGCTAAACATGTCTAATGATTAACATATTTTTTTTAATAGACCGCCATTTTGAGACCTATTGTTTTGAGTACTAATTGAATTTTATGCATACTTGATAATTTTAAATTGATACTATTTAAAAACAAATTTATTTTATATAATTTGCACAAAACTTAGAAGCACATTTATAATTTAAATCTATATGCATTGCTGAACATGTCTAATGATTAATACTTTAGAGAATATTATTAACAGTCTAAAAGTTAAAAGGAATTACCCCTAGGAACAATAACTTGTACTTTACGAAAAATTACATTTTGTAGTGGCTTCCCTCAATAAGCCAGGGAAATAATACTTTTAAAATTTCATATAAAAGTACTATTTTTAGTTGCATCATAAATTAAAAGCACATACACTTTGATTGATAAGATTTAATTTTAGTGCATTGTAAGACACATTACCTAATATGTTTTTGTATATTTAAACATAAACATTTTTAAGAAAATATTTTTTTTTTCAAATTATATGCAAAATTTTGGTACTATTAAAAATTACAATAGCAAGAGATTTATATAATTAACTATTTTGTATGTAGTTTTCAGTGGCCGGGTTTATGAAATTCTAGTGAATATTTATAAACCAACTGCCCAATTTTCTCTTTGGCTAAGACGCAAGGCTTATAAACCTTGTCCTAGGTGCAAAGCCGTGTTGCTTGCTCTAGCAACACAGACTGTGTCACGTCGGCTACGTGACACAGTAGTCTTTGGGTACTGCTTTGCTACCTCCCATTATGTCAAAGTTTGAACAGAAAATTGGGGGGGTGGAAGATGCGTGGTCGGACTAGGTTAACACCCCATGTCCTTAGTGTCGAGATTGCAATCGGCACGGCTGTGTGCTGTTGAATCTGGGCTAGTTTCCACTAGCTAGGCAGCCCTAGCCTAGGGCATCAGTCTTAGTGAGGTGGGGATCCTGGGGACAGCAGCCCTTCCATTTACACAAATGACATGAATGGTTATCCCCTTAACTTCTGTTCCCTACATTTCCCGTGAAAATACACGAGAATGTGCCCCTGTATGACGTAGGCACAGGTAAACTACTCCTCGCCAGCGTTGTAAATCCTCAGACCTGTTTGATGTCATATGCTCTTATTAGAATTATTGGTGTCTTATTCTTTATAATCTATTTCTGAAGCAATAAATAAAGCAAGCCTGAGTAGGCAGACGCACACATGCGAGAGTGTCCAGTAGAGACGTGAATTCTGTGATATGGTGTGTGACTGGCCGAGCGAGATGTGTGATCGCTGGCCGCTGTGAATAACTGTGACATCTGCTCTTATTAGAATTATTGGTATCCTGTTCTTTATAATCTATTTCTGAAGTATTAATTTTATATTTGAAGTGTTGTTTATTTATATTTATTATTTAAATGCAGAGCCAGTCTAAACATATGGATGTGAATCATGGACAACAGGACAACAGAGAAGAAAATCACTGGAGGCTATAAATTTGGTTTTACATAAGAATTCATAAATATAATTAACTAAGTAATTTATACTTAATAATCCTTGGAAAATGAAAGAACACACGCGATGTTTAGGTTTCTTAAGCCAGAAGTAGGTTACACTCACACGATCACGTGATTGCACACTGTCTCTCCAGACACAACGTTTTACGTTCGACGATCTCACAATGTACCCTAGTTAACCTGGATTTGTCGTACGCTAATTGACAATTGATGATTTCAATCTTAAACGTGCTCTGTTGTCTTGCAATATTCGGGAGTTTCTCGTGACATGACGAGCTGAAGTTACTTGAATTCTTTAGTTGTGAACTTATTGTTGACATCAATTTGACTTGTCACGACAACGTGAGCATGCTTTGTTTTGAGCTTTCAAGATAACTTGCTATTTTAAGTTCGTGATCAGTTCATCATCATCATCGGGTGCCATCTCCGCAACGAAGGTTGGCTATCATGAAGCGCCATTCTGCAATGTCTCTTGCTTTGATGGTGCAGGTTCTCATAGGTTGGTTTGTCCATCTTTTAATGTTACTCGTCCATGTTAGTCTTGGTCTGCCCTGCCTCTTTTACCTTGTATTTTCTCCTTTAGGATTACTTTTAGTAGGCTGTTGTGTCTTTTAACATGGCCGGAAAATCGCATTTGTCTTGTTGAATTGTGCTAGTATTTTTCTTTTCATTTTTAGTTGTTTTAAGACTTCATAATTTGTTTTCTTTTCCTTCCATCCAATTCTACCTATTCTTCTATATATCCACATTTCAAAGGCTTTAATTCTCTGTTCTGTTTTCTTGTCTAATGTCTATGTTTCTGCACCATATAGGAATGTTGAGAAGACATAACATTTTGCTATTCTTAGTTTTAGCCCTGGTGTTATTTGTTTTGATGTTAGTATGTTCTTCATGGCATTAAAATAACTTTTTGCCATTCCGATTTTTTTTCAGTTTTACATTTTCCATCACTGGTTATAGTATATCCTAGGTAGTTGTAGTTCTGAACTGTCTCCAACTCTATTCCTTCAATTTTGATATCCACTTGTGGGTTTTGAGTATTTTCTTTGTTTATGATCATAGTTTGTCTTTTTGATATTCATATCTAGTCCATATTTTTTGCTTGTCATGTTTATTTCATTAATTAATTGTTGTAGATCTTTAGGATTTTCTGCTAGTAGTACAGTATCATCAGCATATCTTAGGTTATTGATTATCTTTCTATTAATTTGTAGGCCTGACATCTGTGATGTTTTTAAAGATTTGCTCAGTGTATAGATTGAACAAGCTTGGTGACAGGATGCATCCCTGTCTTACTTCTCTTGTTATATCAATTAGTATAGAGTTCTCTTTGTTATATTTTATTATTGTTGTTTGCCCCCAGTATAGATTACATATTAGTCGTATGTCCATGTCATCTAGATGTATCTCTTTTAGGCATTTTATAAGTTGTTTGTGGTGTACTCCGTCAAAAGCTTTGGTGTAGTTTATGAAGCAGGCATATATTGGTTCATTCATACGTGCATTATTCTTAAGTCTTGTTTGCTTTCCATATTTTCTATTTCTATACATTTTTGGCTGTGCCAGTTTCTTTTGCCTTTTTGGACATTTTTCGTATTTCATTATCTATTTTATTGTTTTGGGCAGTGTTCTTCGCTTGTCTCCTTTCTTCCATTTTTTTTTTCTAAGGTGTTGTCAGTTATCTTTTTTTGTTTTTTGTTCTTTCTTTTTTTTGGGTAAGGTGTCGCGGGTTTCTTGTATGCTTTTCTTTTTGCATTGCCATTTGGTTGTGACTTTTTTCATCAGTATTTTCTCTTCGGTATTGCTCAAATCCTTCTTCTAGCAGCTTCTGATATGTGTTCTTTACTTGTATTGTATAGGTATCTTTAATATCTTTTTGATTTAAAGCTGTTATATCTAGTGGTATTGTTGATGAATTAGACTTTTTCTTGTTTCTCTTTAGTTTCTTTACGCTGTTACGGAACCTTTCTTTTATCATTATGTAATCTATTTGATTCCTCTTATCTCCAGGGCTTTTCCATGTGTATAGTTACCTTTTCTCTTGCTCAAAGTAGGTGTTATATATTATTAGCTTGTTTACTTTACATAATTGTATTAATCTTTCTCCTGTCATTTCTTTTTTCCTACACCATGGTTTCCTATAATGGTCTTATATTTACCTTTTCCTACTTTAGCGTTCATGTCACCCATTACAATCAAGATGTCTGAAGATTTCACTTACTTCATAACTTTAGGTCTTCATAGTATGACTCTATTTGTTCATATGTGTAGTCTTGAGTAGGTGCGTATGTCTGTATTATTGCTATGTCGAATGGTTTTGCTTTCATTATGAGTAGTATAATCCTATCATTGTATGTCCGTGGGTACTTATATATTTTTGTAGCTCTCTTTTTATTAGTATTCCTACCCCTCTTTGATGTTCTGTTGTGTTTCCTGAGTATATAAATGTATATTTTTCGTCCTCTATGTACCCACTTTCTTTCCATCTTTTCTCTGATATGCCTAAAATATATATGTCTATCCGTTCTGCTTCTTGAATTAGATTTTCCATTTACCCGTGATATATAACTTGCATATTCCTTGCATTGAACGTGACTTCTTTGCTACTTGATTTACTTCGTGAGTTAGATACAATATCAGCATTTATACTGTTAATATAATTCGTATTTTCTAGATATACTTTGATAACACTGTTTTAAATATTTTTGATAGCTGGCTTGATAAGTAACTACTACGTCGGCGATTTTTGTATTAGTTCCTTCACTTGTCTCGTTGAACTTCTATTATGTGTTGTAGTGCTGTTATTATTGGTCCCTACTGTCGGACATCTGTAGTTAAATGTATGACGCATTCATGCTCGCAGAGAGCTGTCCTTTGACGAATGATTCAGCGGCGACCCGCACAAGCAGTGGGCCTGTGGGGAAGAAAATGTAGATAAAACTCTACTGTGAGTCGATCCGGCCCAACCGTTTTGTTCTATTGCATGGCTCTCACTGAGGTCGTCAAATCCGCGAGTGTTATCTCAGCGTTCAATGATTGGTTGTCTGTTTCTGTCAATAACTTTGTGTGTTGCATACATTTGTCTTTTACGTCTTCCCGTGTGTCTTGTTATAGAGCTTCTGGTAGTAATACTCGAAAGCTTTGACCATCTCTGCTGTGTCCGTTTGTTTCATCTTCTTCTACGATCATTGCTCTTTAAATCTATGACTCCGGACTCTCTTATGATGGTAATCTTCCTCTCTCTTTAGCTAATTTGTCTGCGCGTTCGTTTCCGTGTACATTACTGTTTGATGGTACCCACTGGTTGACACTTTCTGAAGTTATTGCCACATTTATTGGCTGTGTTCACTATCTGTGAGGTCTCGCCTTACGTCTTTTGACATGTGCTGAGACTGCTATGATGGGGACTACAGCTACCGTTCTTTGTTTGGGAGATGAGTTAGTAATTCGGATGATTCCACTGGCATGGGCGGATGAGCAATTATGGATTTTAATTCGTTTGCAGTGATACCGGGCCTTCATGACCAAAGAACCAAAGTTGCCCGTATTTTCTCTTCCAGGGAGGTGGGTGTGCCCACCTTGTCCTCAGGTCTGTAAAAGTGAGGGCAATCCTGTTGAACATGTTTTGTTGTCATGTTATCCTGTGTACAGTGGCATTGGCTGGTAGTTCCTATTTTGAGTTTAGTGAACATGTGATTTCTCATTCTATTGTGGCCAGTGCGTATGGAAGTATGATGACTAGATCCCTCCTTGATAGTTGGAGGTATCCATCCCTTTCGTTACACTTCGAGTGTTCTTGTTTCCATTTTTCATGATACTTTCCTTTGATGATGGATTTGGCTTCATCGTAGCTTACTAGATGGTTCTCTTGTGGTAATCTTCCTGTCTCTTTAGCTAATTTGTCTGTGCCATTTGTTTCCACGTATATTACAGTGTGATGGTACCCACTGGATGACCACTCTCTGGAAGTTATTGCACAGCTGGTAAGAGTTGTTCTCAAGTCGTCTAGCTCACTAGTCCTGAGGATTTTAGAGCTGTTAGGACTGACAGTACATCAGTCAGTATCACCAATATCTTTTGCTATTGGTGATACTGCGTGCTATTTTGTGTTGGATAGCCAGTTTTTAAAGCGTCTTTGAGGGCTTCAGTTTCTGCGTAAAGTTTGTTTGAGAATTTCCCAGTAGCTATTGACTTGCTGATCTCATCTAGGTATTCAGCTCAAGAACACACCTCATCCTCCATTTTCTGGTTGCGTTTGTAGCAGAGCCATCTGTGTATATGTGTGAAGTTTGGGGAAAGCCTAGCGTGTAAATTTACTATTTTTAGTGATTTCATGGTCGTACCATGAAAAAATCACTGGGGGTAAAACTCATCAAAGTGATTTTTTATTCAAAATCTTGCTATGAGGATGTCTAATATGAAGTTTTGAAGTAGGCCTAGTGTTTAAATTTACTATTATTAGTGATTTCATAGTCGTATCTATAAAAAATGGCCGGGGTAAATTCATAAAAGTGATTTTTATTCAAAATCTTGCTACGAGGATGTCTAATATGAAGTTTTGGGAAATCTAGAGGTTAAATTTATTTTTTTTTAATAGTTTCATAGGCGTATCCCTAAAAAAATGATCAAGGGTTAAAAATTCATAAAAGGACTTTTAAGTAAATTTTTGCTACGGTGATGCTTAAGATAAAGGTTGAGGTAAGCCTTGAGATTTACTTTTTCTTTATATTTTGTGACATCTTTCTTCTGCATACCTAAAGGCCAATATGATTATGGTTATGGAAGGCCCCGGTATCACTGCAAACAAATTGAAATCTATAATTGCTAACCGCCTGTGCCAGTAAAATCATCCGAATTGCTATCTCATCTCCCAAAAAAAGAAAGTTATCTGTAGTCCCCATCATAGCAGTCTCAGCACACGCCAAAATACATAAGGCGAAACCGCACAGAAAGTTAACAAAACCGTCTCTTCCCTCTCATACGATATCATCAATATCGGAAGTCGCAATATTGAAACACGATTAAAATGGATGAAACGCACAGCTCACGGTGTTCACAGAGCACTTAACTCAGTAGCTTCTGCAACAAGCCGGACTTGGAATATGAGGAAACTGCAACAATGAACATTTTTCAGACATAGCCTTTAATGGTTCCTGCAGCCTATCCACCATACTGACATGAAGTTCACGCCCTCCTGAAAATGATGATCGTCATATTTTTTTTTAATGTATAGCGCTTGAAAATGTTAGACATCGTTTTTGTCTCTAAATCCGAACATATGAAACACTGTTAGTCATCGGATTATCCCGTCGCACATCAAATAACAGATCGAAAGATCTCCCTGCAATGTGAATTTGTGAAATAAACTAGTTCACATGTCTACCCTCTATTCATAGTAGCCCTCTTGAAACTAGACAACATCCCTCCTGACTAACAGGAAACAATGGGAGTCACCCCGCTGCTGCAAAGTCATGAACAAAGCACCGTCATGTCGTCTTTACCATTAGCGTACGGCCGGTCTAGTATATACGATCAGCCATCCACATGATAACGTAGCACACACAACAATCAGGCTAATATTTGTTCGTATTCTCCCACGTTTCTCGGATAATGATTTTAATTTTCTTCAGACCAAAATGGACGCTTCTTGCGTCAAGCCATGTAAACAATGTTGACTTTCCTGTCTCCAAGGTTTTATCTCATTCTATTAGAGAATTTCACGCTATCTGTTACCACAGTGAGATGGCGGATTTAAAAAAAAATGTAAACACGAGTTTGATAATAAAATGTGTACACAGTTCGTTAACCATCGCTGTAGATCAAGTCTTTATTCGCTGGCTTCGTTAGCAACAATGGAAGCTAATGACCTTACTTGTGCAGCCGGTTGCTTTGGGACAAATTGTACGTTACAATGTCACTGCTATAATGATTTAGTTTGTGACAAAACTACAGGGACATGCCCAAACAGTGACAGTTGTCAGCACAAAATTTTCGGACCCCAGTGTCAGTACTTGGATTTTATTTGCAAATATGCCCAAAAATCTGAACCTACTTTCCTGTTTGATGGCAACGACACCTCATATAATCGGACACAGATTCTACATCAGTTGAGGCAACTCTCAATCAATCTTTGCCGTGCTCCTGGTTTAGGATTTATGCGAATGACTTAAAATATCCTGACAGTTTCACGGTAAACTGAATAGTTCTGCCTCATGTAACAATGTATCAAGGATTGTAGTTAGTCCGCACGAGATTGATGCCTTCTGCCCTGGGGCTGGTCTGATCAACAAGTTACGGATTGAAAGGGCGATAGTTGCAAATATCTGCTCAACTACATTGGCGGGGGTCGGAAACTGGCTCTCAAACAAACACAAACAGACCGATTTAATGCACACAACATTTAATGCTTGTTATACAGGAGACGGATGTGGACCAGAGGCCGCAGTTAATAGCAAAACAAAGACCAATCTCTATGACAATGACTGCACACACACACAATGGAGAAGTGGAACCAATTCTGTTTACTGGTATCTGAACTTTGCAACGCCCCAGAAAACTCACATCATTCGAATCTATCATCGAGCTAGCACTATGATTCGGGTAAAGAATGCCACTCTAAGGGCTTTCTCTGACAGTGGCGGAGTAGTGTTCCAGTATAATGATATATACTACCCTAATTTATATGTGAACACTATTGTAGTCAAAACACAAACGTCAATGGCTCACATTAAGATTGAGTTCTCACCGACCATTTCGCAGGCCGACAGTGCACTGACGGTATGTGAGGTGCAAACATTTACAGACACCTATTGTCTGGACAGCATTCTTGTCGTTTTGTGCAGTGTGTAGTGGGTGTAGTAAAGGCTGCAATGTCATCATCGGTACTTGTCACGGCTACTGTTCACATGGGATCTATGGACACGACTGTTCCGGGTCTTGTCTCAGTGTCTGTCCTTTATTTGCGGAAAAATCTGGAAAATGCCTACAATGTAAACATCTTGGCTATACCTGTAATGATACTTGTCCAGATGGTAATTTTGGGCTACAGTGCGAACAGATGTGTTCTGATGACTGTGACATCATATGTACTCTCAAATGTCCGACAACTGTTTCAACGACACCTGTCACAGTCGATCTGGAATCTGTACATGCAAGAGAACGTTCTATGGGTCACACTGCACTCTCAATCTCCGGACAACTGTTTAACGAAACCTGCGATTCTCACGTTCAGAAGAGTCTGCCGACTACAACAAGCCCAAGCATATGGGCACTTTAATGTGTTTCTGTGCTAGACATGGTTCATTTTTTGGTGTTTTTTGGTGAAGCCATGGCTCATATCTTGCTGTGTTTCTGTCCTAGCCATGGCTCATATCTTAGCTTGTGTGTGCTGGCCATGGATCATATCTTGGTGTGTGTCATGTTAGTCATATCTCATATCTCGGTGTGTCCGTGTTAATCATGTCTCATATCTTTATGTGTGTCTGTGTTTAGTCATATCTCATATCTTAGTGTGTACCAGTGTTAATCATATGTCATATCTTTGTGTGTGCATGTCTGGGTTAGTGATATCTCATATCTTTGTGTGCATGTTTATGTTAGTCATATCTCATATCGTTGTGTGTGCATGTCTGTGTTTGTCACATCTCATATCCTTGTGTGTGCATGGCTATGTTAGTCCATCTCATATCTTTGTGTGTGCATATCTATGTTAGTCATATCTCTTATCTTTGTGTGCATGTCTATGTTAGGCATGTGTCATATCTTTGTGTGTGCATGTCAATGTCAGTTATGTGTCATATCTTTATGTGCATGTTTATGTTAGTCATGTGTCATATATCTTGATGTGTGTCAGTGTTAGTCATGCCTCGTATCGCTGTGTGCATGTCTGTATTAGTCACATCTCATATCTTTGTGTGTGCATGTCTGTGTTAGTCACATCTCATATCTTTGTGTGTGTATGTCTGTGTTAGTCACATCTTTGTGTGTCCGTGTCTGTGTTAGTCACCTCTAGTGACTCGGGCAGATGGTGCTCGTAAACCTGGGAGGGCCTACCATCTAAGGGCAGAATCCCCCTACAGAAAAGATCATCTGCTGCCTTGAAGGAAGATTGGGGACAATCAAAGGCTAGGGAAAGCAAACCCGAATAAAATGCTGGCTGAAATCGGATGCACTGGGCCACTGGCGCAGAATACAGTGCAACGTATTAACGGGTGTTCAGTCAGAGTGGATCTGACAGACTCTAATTGTGATGTTCTGTCTGTGGGGGCGATCAACACACTTAGCCTGATAGCTGACTTCATGTGAGAGTCTGGAATCCTTACTCTGATTGAGTCCTGAACGCAGAGAGAGAGAACGTTCTTCTTAAGAACGCAAAATCGTCTCTTCATCAGATCTAAAATTTATATTCCTTAGTTCTTTATGTCGTTAAGTGAGCTAAATTGTCTAAACTTTCTATCCACTCTCTAAATAGCGATGGTTCTCCTTTGAACGTGGCAATATATGCTAATATTTTGACAGTTCATTGCTATCCTCAACTCACCAACCGTTTCGGTTACTAGTCTCATTGCTTCATTGCTAGCCTCAATTCACCAACCGTTTCAGTTACTAGTCTCATTGCTTCATTGCTAGCCTAAATTCACCAACAGTTTCAGTTACTAGTCTCATCGCTTAATTGCTAGCCTCAATTCACCAACCGTTTCAGTTACTAGTCTCATCGCTTCATTGCTAGCCTCAACTCACCAACCGTTTCAGTTACTAGTCTCGTCGCTTCATTGCTAGCCTCAATTCACCAACCGTTTCAGTTACTAGTCTCATCGCTTCATTGCTAGCCTCAATTCACCAACCGTTTCAGTTACTAGTCTCATCGCTTCATTGCTAGCCTCAATTCACCAACCGTTTCAGTTACTAGTCTCATCGCTTCATTGCTAGCCTCAATTCACCAACCGTTTCAGTTACTAGTCTCATCGCTTCATTGCTAGCCTCAATTCACCAACCGTTTCAGTTACTAGTCTCATCGCTTCATTGCTAGCCTCAATTCACCAACCGTTTCAGTTACTAGTCTCATCGCTTCATTGTTAGCCTCAATTCACCATCCGTTTCTGTTACTAGTCTCATCGCTTCATTGCTAGCCTCAATTCACCAACCATTTCAGTTACTAGTTTGATCGCTTCATTGCTAGCCTCAATTCACCAACAGTTTCAGTTACTAGTCTCATCGCTTCATTGCAAGCCTCACCAACCGTTTTAGTTACTAGTCTCATCGCTTCATTGCTAGCCTCAATTCACCAACCGTTTCAGTTACTAGTTTGATCGCTTCATTGCTAGCCTCAATTCACCAACCGTTTCAGTTACTAGTCTCATCGCTTCATTGCTAGCCTCAATTCACCAACCGTTTCAGTTACTAGTCTCATCGCTTCATTGCTAGCCTCAATTCACCAACCGTTTCAGTTACTAGTCTCATCGCTTCATTGCTAGCCTCAATTCACCAACCGTTTCAGTTACTAGTCTCATCGCTTCATTGCTAGCCTCAATTCACCAACCGTTTCAGTTACTAGTCTCATCGCTTCATTGCTAGCCTCAATTCACCAACCGTTTCAGTTACTAGTCTCATCGCTTCATTGCTAGCCTCAATTCACCAACCGTTTCAGTTACTAGTCTCATCGCTTCATTGCTAGCCTCAATTCACCAACCGTTTCAGTTACTAGTCTCATCGCTTCATTGCTAGCCTCAATTCACCAACCGTTTCAGTTACTAGTCTCATCGCTTCATTGTTAGCCTCAATTCACCATCTGTTTCAGTTACTAGTCTCATCGCTTCATTGCTAGCCTCAATTCACCAACCATTTCAGTTACTAGTTTGATCGCTTCATTGCTAGCCTCAATTCACCAACAGTTTCAGTTACTAGTCTCATCGCTTCATTGCAAGCCTCAACTCACCAACCGTTTCAGTTACTAGTCTCATCGCTTCATTGCTAGCCTCAATTCACCAACCGTTTCTGTTACTAGTTTGATCGCTTCATTGCTAGCCTCAATTCACCAACCGTTTCAGTTACTAGTCTCATCGCTTCGTTGCTAGCCTCAATTCACCAACCGTTTCAGTTACTATTTGATCGCTTCATTGCTAGCCTCAATTCACCAACCGTTTCAGTTACTAGTCTCATCGCTTCATTGCTAGCCTCAATTCACCAACCGTTTCAGTTACTATTTGATCGCTTAATTGCTAGCCTCAATTCACCAACAGTTTGTTACTAGTCTCATCGCGTCTCATCGCTTCATTGCAAGCCTCAACTCACCAACCATTTCAGTTACTAGTCTCATCGCTTTATTGCTAGCCTCAATTCACCAACCGTTTCAGTTACTATTTTGATCGCTTTATTGCTAGCCTCAATTCACCAACCGTTTCAGTTACTATTTTGATCGCTTCATTGCTAGCATTAATTCACCAACCATTTCAGTTACTAGTCTCATCGCTCATTGCTAGCCTCAATTCACCAACAGTTTGTTACTAGTCTCATCGCTTCATTGCTAGCCTCAACTCACCAACCGTTTCAGTTGCTAGTCTCATCGCTTCATTGCCATCATCTAAGGTTTTTGCCATGTTTTACTATGTTATCTTTAGCACTAATAATTTCTCACTTCGATCGATTAACTCGGCTGTAAACAATTTTCTATCGTCTGCTTATCTAACTGTTGATTCTACATGTGCAAGAATTGTTCAATTTATATAATTAGGCAATTAACATTTGCCTTTTGTACACTGTCATCATTTGCATGAGACGATGATAATTTAATATAATTTAACAACATATTTTCAATTCATAATACTAAGGTCTTGATTCGTCTCTCTGGAAGGAAAACAAAGTTTATATTAACTGCTGTGGACAAATTTCAATTAAATTTATTAATTTAAAACTATATTTCAATTAAATACTATTATATAACTATTCAACTAAATAATAATTCAGTAATTTTCATTTCAACAATCAATTCAAAATGGCAATCAATAAATTCCTAAATATAATTAAATAAGTAAGTAATTAACCTGATCCTTGGAAAATGAAAGTACACGCGATGTTTATATTTCTTGAGCAAGAAGCAGGTTACACTCACGCGGTCACGTGATTACACGGCT
The DNA here is from genome assembly GCA_032433765.1 of Megaustenia siamemsis. Lineage (NCBI taxonomy): Eukaryota > Metazoa > Mollusca > Gastropoda > Stylommatophora > Ariophantidae > Megaustenia > Megaustenia siamemsis. Next base: position 669,089 of record JAVIAB010000008.1, on the reverse strand, counting down.
CTCTCTCTCTCTCTCTCTCTCTCTCTCTCTCTCTCTCTCAGACAACGTTTTAAGTTCGACGATCTCAAAATGTCACACTGCTCCCTAGTTGACCTGGATTTGTCGTACGCTAATTGACGATTTCAATCTTAATCAGTCTTAAACGTGCTCTGTTATCTTGCAAAATGTGTGAGTCGTGGCATGACGGCTGAAGTTACTTGAATTCTTTAGTTGTGAAATTGTTTGCATAAATTTGACTTGTCTCGATAACTTGAGCATGTTTTATCTTGAGCTTCTATGCTAACTTGACATGTTTTGTCTTGAGCTACTAAGATAACTTTGCTATTTCCAGTTCTTGATCATTTGTTCGACTTGCATATTAAATACTAACTTGAATATATATAACTTGCTAATTCCATGCACTGAACCTGACTTTTCTTGCTACTTGATTTACTTCGTAAGTTAGATCTAATATCAACATTTATACTGTTAATATAATACGTATTTTCTTGTTATACTTTGTAACATTGTTTAAATATTCTTGACAGCTAGGTTCTTGGAGATTTTTTTTTAAGAAATGCTTCATCATATAGCTTGATTTATTTCACATTCAAATGATGACTAAAAGAGTATTTTACTGATTCATTATACTTCTATCTATTGACCTTTCGAGCCGTAGCCGGCCCATAGGGCGTAGACCAAGATATACCTTCTCCTATCTGAATTTTTATTCTAGCAGTTTTCTTTTAAAGATATTTTATCAAATCTCGCCATCTGTCTCTATGTTCTGTGCAAGCAGCTCTATCTCATTGAGGGAGCCGATTCCTGCTGCTCTTGTCGCTCTCATCAATGTTCTTCTCAGTGTCTCCCTGGGTCTTCCTCATTTTCTCTTACCTGTTGTTTCCCATATGAGGGCTTGCTTTGCTATTGGTTATTATCTCTTCTCATCACATGTCCAACATATAACCATCGTATTTTCTTTATTACTGAAGATATTAGTGGTTGATTGGCGATTTTTCTAATTTCCTCGTTTGTTTTGAATTCGTTCCACGCTAAACCAAGTATTTTCCTTAGACATTTATTTTCGAATGTGTTCAACTTTGTTTCTAAATCTCTTGTTGTTTACCAGCTTTCACACGCATACGTAAGGGTAGATAGTACATTTGATTTGAATAGCCTAAGTTTTGTGTTTGTGCTGATGAGTTTTGATTTCCACAACTTTTCAAGGCTTCTGAAAGACATTGCTGCTTTAGCCATTCTGATTCTAATTTCTTTGCTTGTATCCCCTTCTCGATCAATGTGACTTCCAAGATAGATAAAGTGATCCATCTTCTACTGGTTTGTTTTCCATGATATTTTGTCATCTGTTGGAATTAAACTTTTCATGACTTTAGTCTTTTCATGATTGATCTCAAGCCCAATTTTGCTGGCTATTGATGTAGTTCATTTGTGTTTTCCTGCACCGGTTTATCTGACTGCTGGGGAGGACTATGTCATGATCAAGAGTTCTTGATCAGTTAACTTGAATAGATATATAATCATCATCGTGTGCCTTCTCCGCAACGAAGTTGGCTACCATGAATCGCCATTATACTCTTGTTTCTTGCTTTGATGGTGCAGGCTGTCATAGTGGTGCGGCTGTCATAGGTGACTGTCCATGTTTTGATGTTACTCGTCCATGTTAGTCTTGGTCTGCCTCTCATCTTTTACCTTGTATTTTTCCTTCAAATATTACTTTTAGTAGGCTGTTGTGTCTTTTAACATGCCCCAAAAATTATATATATACGTATATATATATGTAAACTTGCTTATTCCTTGCACTGAACGTGACTTCT